>JAAAWK010001144.1:0-324365 GCA_022496015.1 Hordeum marinum | reverse complement strand
CAAGATCAAGATCGACCCGGAGAAGTGTGTATTCCGCATCCTAGCCGGCTAGCTCTTGGGTTTCCTCATGTCCACCGGTCGCGACATCAAAGCCAGGAAAGCCCGGGAAAGATCAACGCGTAGAGAGTGCATGGCCCAGAGCCGATCCGGCTTCCACAACGTTCATAGAAGTTCACCGCTGCCTCACCTCCTCAGCCAGGGTTCATTCAGCCAGCTGGGGGGAAAAAGCCTTGCCCATCTACGGGCTATGCCTTTGCAAGACGGCTCTGGTCGAGCCGGGTCACATGAAGAAGCCGGGCATGTTTTGACTAGGCCCGCCGAGTGCGGACGCAGGCCTTCCGCGGCCTCAAGCGGGCCCTCACCAACTGCGCCCATCCTGGCCGCACCGGCTGAGAAGGAGCACCTTGCTCGCCTACATCCTTGGCAACCAAGTGCGTCATCAACGTCGTCCTGGTGGTCCCGAGTGGCCGGAGGAGGGCAAGCCCATACCAGTCAAGCGCCCCGTCTACTACCTCAAGCGAGGGTTCTTCTGCCTCCTAAGCAGAACTACCACCCAAACTACCCCCACTATACCAGAAGATAGGTGCTACGACATTTACTTTGCCGCCCAAGAAGGTCAAGCGGTACTTTCCAGGAGCAACCATCACCGTGGTGAGCCGGCACTGCTCGGCGAGATCATGAGGCGTCGGGACTCCAATCGACCGGATCGCCAAATGGGTCATCGCCCTTGCCGACCACGAAATCCGGTACGAGCCGCGTACCGCCACCAAGTCGTAGGCGATGGCCGATTTCCTCATCGACTGGGTGGAGACCGAATTCGTGTCGCCTCCCCCAGACTCCACGCATTGGTGCATGCATTTTGATGGCTCAAAGATGAGGATCGTCCTGGGTACCAGCATAGTCCTGTCCTCCCCGAAGGGTGACCAACTCAAGTATGCACTCCAGATTCATTTCGCCGCCTCCAACAACGTGGCCGAGTACGAGGCGCTCGTCCATGGCCTACGACTCGCCAAGGAAATTGGCATCAGGTGCATCCTATGCTTCGGCGACTCCGACCTCATGGTGTAGCAAGTTTCTGATGAATGGGCCGCCAGAGACGCCAACATGGCCAGCTATCGCTTTCTCGTCCAGCAGCTCACCAGCTCCTTCGAGGGATGTGAGTTCCACCACATCCCGCGGGCGGACAACGAAGTGGCTGATACGCTGGCAAAGATCGGCTCCACTCAATAGGCTATCCCAGTCGGCGTTGAAAGCACAACATGCTCCCTTGGTGGTTTTGATAATTCATGACAACATACATTGTCTCTTGGACAGATACTTTTACCTAGTGTATTTCAGATACAGTCTATAGAAAAGGTTGGCTAAAGGGGATTGTGGAGTAACCCCAAGATGCAAGAAAATAGGATGGCCAAGCTTCAACCAAGAGGACTCTACATTTTATATTTGTGAGAAATCACTTTGAGTCCATAGGAAAGCCAATACTATTAAAAGGGGGTAAGGTTTTGTTGGTGAACAATTTGCTCAAACGTGCACAAGTGATAGTCGCCAAAAACATCCACAAACTCTCCCACCAAAGTCTAATCTATACCTAACACTCAAAATCGATGCAACCAACTTTCCCATACCGGTGCCACCGATTCCAGAACCTAGACAGACTCAACCAAATCCTAGACACTTCGGTGCAACCGATTCCATACCGGTGCCACCGAGTTTAGGTTGCCAACTTTCTGTTATGAAAATTCATATTTTTGGTCCCACCGAGAATGTTGGATCGGTGTCACCGAGATTGGAAATCTGACCGTTGGTCACCTTATCGGTGCAACCGAGTTTCCTATATCGGTCTCACCGAGATTCAAAAGTTGCCACCTTTTGGTAACTTTGGTACCACCGAGATTAACACGTCGGTGTCACCGAGTTGGTCATTTTCAATGTAATGGTTGGATTTTTGGGGATGCCTATATATACCCCTTCACCACCACCTACTCGAAAGAGAAGCACTCAAAACTATTCCATACCTATCCTATCAGATTTTCTGAGAGAGAACCACCTACCCTTGTGTTGACGTCAAGATCTTCCACTCCAATCATATGGATCTTGATTTCTAGCCTCCCCAAGTAGTTTTCCACCAATCCCATCTCTTCCACCATGCCAAATCTGTGAGAGAGTGATTGGGTGTTGAGGAGTCTATCATCTTGAAGCACAAGAGCAAGGAGTTCATCGTCCTTACCAAGCCTATTACCTTTGGGAGGGTGGTGCCTCCTAGATTGGTTAGGTGTCGCTTGGGAGCCTCCTAATTCGTGTTGTGGAGTGAACCAAGAATTTTGTAAGGGCAAGGAGATCGCCTACTTCGTGAAGGTCTACCCATAGTGAGGCTAGTCCTTCGTGGACGGAAGCCGTTATGGAATAGTCAAGGTTGCTACTTCGTGGACCCTTTTGGGTGGAGCCCTTCGTGGACTCTCGTGACCGTTATCCTCCGTGGGTTGAAGACTCCATAAACGTGGATGTATAATAGCGCCACCTATCGGAACCACGGGAAAAATCCATGCGTGTCCAACTGCATTTGATCTACCTATCTTAACACTATACTTCATATACAATGTCTTTACTTTCTACTGCCATATTTGTTGACACGCATGTGTAGGGCTGTTAGACTTGCTAGCTTTGCGAACTGTTAAAATCTGCCAACCAATTAACTTGGGAAAAAGGTTAGGTCTTAAATTTCTGCTAGTAGTCTATTCACCCCCCCTAGACACCCTTCTAGTGATCCCTCAGACGTCTCCCTTGAGCGGCTGCTCAAGCCGTCGATCAAGCCCTCCCCCGAAACGGAGTCCATTTTCGTGCCGACTGACGCTGCCGGCTCGTCGGCAAGCCCAGCTGCCCTGTCGGCATCTTCACCGCTGGCTCCATCGACCTTCGTTGCCTTGCCGACACCGGCTCCTCAAGTCTGGTCGGATGCATCCAAAGCAGTCGGCTCTGACACCACGGCAGTCATGATGACGAACAACGCCCCTCCCACCGTCCCCGTCCCGGGGACTAACGAGCCAGTCCTGGGGGATGAACACCCAGACCTGAGGACTCCCGAATGGTCCCCATCTCGGATCCCTCATGGGCCCAGCCCATCCTGGCTTTCCTCCTATGCGGCGAGCTCCCTCCCGATGAGGCCCCGGCCTACGGCATCATCAACCACGAGCTTGTTCATCGCAGCACCACTGGCATCTTTCAGCGGTGCATCAAGACGGAAAAGAGTTAGGAGATCCTCCTCGACATCCACCAGGGCGAGTGCAGGCACCACGCTGCCTCCAGGACCCTGGTGGCCAAGGCTTTCCGCCACGGCTTCTACTTGCCGACCGCCTTGGAGGAGGCCAAGAAGTTGGTCGACGAGTGCGAGGGCTGCCAGCGCTTCAGCACGCAGAGCCATGTGTCGGCTACGGCCCTCCAGACCATCCCCCTCTCATGGCCCTTCGCTGTTTGGGGACTGGACATGGTGGGTCCATTCAAGACCGCACGAGGCGGCATGACACATCTGTTGGTGGCCGTCGACAAGTTCAACAAGTGGATCGAGGCCAGGCCTATCAAGAAGCTGGACGGCCCCACGGCCGTCCGGTTCATCGAAGACATCACGGTCCACTATGGCGTCCACAGCATCATCACCGACAATGGCACGAACTTCGCCAAGGGGCGCTAGCGAGCTTGTGCTCCAAACAAGGCATCCGGCTCGAATTGGCGTCCGTCGCACATCCATAGTCAAACGGCCAGGTCAAGAGGGCAAACGGCCTAATCCTGGCCGACATCAAGCCCTGGCTCATAACGCCGCTGGTCAGGTCAGCCGGCTACTAGATCGACAAGTTGTCGGCTGTCCTTTGGAGCCTCAGGACCACGCCCAACCTATCGACTGGCTACACTCCTTTCTTTCTCGTGTACGGGTCCGAGGCGATCATCCCCACCGACATCGAGTTCGAATCGCCTCGGGTCGCCTTGTACACGGAGAAGGACGCAAGGGAGGCAAGAGAAGACGGAGTCAACCTACTCGAAGAAGCATGCGAACTGGCCTTGAGCCGGACAGCCATCTACCAGCAAAAGCTCCGGCACTACCACAACAAGTGGATCCGGCCACTCTCCTTCCGCAAAGGGGACTTGGTGCTCAGGCGGATCCAGCGAACAGTCGGCCAGCACAAGCTGTTCTCCCCATGGGAGGGCCCATTCATCATCAGAAAGGCGCTACACAACAATGCGTACTACCTAATAGATGCCCAGAAGCTGCAGAAGCGCAAGAGAGACGCCTCTAACGAGGAGACGGAGCGCCCGTGGAATGCGGCGCTCCTTCGCCCGTTTTACTGCTAAGAACTAGTGTATGTATGTATCCTTCCCTTTTGGGATTATGAATGCAATGGGTGCCCTAAGCCGTCTCTTGGGACATGCCCCTTTCCACTTCAAATCTTGTCAATTCGATTCACCAGCCCTTGGATCCGGCTCCTGGTCCCGAGGGCTCGTCGGCTAGTCCTAGCGTCCTCCTCGAGGTAGATCAAGTAATGTGAGATGAGTAAGTCATCTCACCCCACCCAGCTACAGATCGGCTCCCGACTGTCTAGCTCATGGAGTCCAGGGGCGGCAAAGCTTGGTACACACGAAAAACCGATCACTAGGGGTCGCCGGCTAGGTCTAGCCAGATCATTTCCTTGCCTCTGTCACTTGCCTTACCTAAAAAGTCCTTGCGGTTCCCAAACTCAGAGTCGGCTCCCTCGAGGAAGACACCCCCTCCCAGCTATAGACTAGCTCCCGACTGTCGGGCTAGCGGGGTCGAAACCAAGGGGGAAAAGAACTTGAGCTAACGGAACCAAAGGGGCAAGCAAAGGGAAGGGAAGCCGGCACGCATAAAAACAGACTTTGCAACAACCAGAAACTTCATAACTTGAAATGGCCACAGGCCATATGTTCATTACAATACACCCCCAGTGGGTGGAAATGAGTCTAACATGCAGCAAAAGTAAAGACAAGTAAAAACACCCGGGGGCTCAGGCTACTGGCGCGCCGCCAGCCGGCTCGACACGCGACCCGGAAGAGGCTACGGCCTTCGGGTCAGCTTCCGTGGTTCCCTCCGTCTCGCCGCCGCTATCGGTGCTGGAGTCGGTACTCTCATCGGCGACCTCCTCGTCCTCTGGACCTTGGGGGTTGCCGAAGGAATCCTCAGCGACCGGCTCACCATCCTTGCCGAGAGCCGGAAGAAGCTCGTCCGGGTCAACATATGAGGCAAGCTTGTTGGCCCAACGGACTAGGGCGGTTTCGCGTGCCGCCCGCTCCTCCGCCGGCTCATCCCGCATGGTGGCCAGTCGGTCCAAGTCAACGCCACGATACCACGACGTGATGAACCGGAGCGCCATCCGCGTGTCGGCTCGAGCTGCAGGCGCCTTCCAGACCTCGAACCGGGCCACGACATTCTCCAGCCACAACGCCATGCGGCTCTCTGGAGCCCCACAACCTGGCCACAGGGCGGCGATGACCTCATTGCTGGCCGTCTTTAGCCGCTCCATGCTGCGCTCAAGATGGATCAGTCGGTTCTCCATGGCTAGCCCAAGCTCCGCCATGTCCCAACCGACGTTCTCCTCGATCTCGTGCCCATGCTTTCGGAGATAGTCCCGGTGTTCCATCACGGCACGCTCAATGCGACACTGGGTTTTCGGGAAGCGCTCTGGAAAAGAGAGAGGAGAATCAAAAGAAGGCAACTCAAAGCCAAGCAGAACACAACCGGCTGAGAAAGAAAAAACCAAGACTTACGTTGGAAGGAGTCGTCCAGCTCTAGGGCGAAGTGCAACGATGAGTCCCGCTCCGACACCAGTGCCGCCTCCGCCTCGGCAGACCTCCTCCGCCTCCTACCACTCGAGGCCTCGGAGCGTGAGGGCCCGCCCAGTACCCCGGACTTCGAGGCCCGCATCTCCGCGAGCCTCCTCTTCTCCTCACGCTGCGTGGCCGCGTGCTCGCAGGCCAGCTGGCTGGCGGCCTCCCTCGGGTCGATTGTCGACTCCAC
The DNA here is from genome assembly GCA_022496015.1 of Hordeum marinum. Taxonomy (NCBI): domain Eukaryota; kingdom Viridiplantae; phylum Streptophyta; class Magnoliopsida; order Poales; family Poaceae; genus Hordeum; species Hordeum marinum. The sequence goes on along the minus strand of JAAAWK010001144.1, from coordinate 318,343 downwards.
GTCATGGAGCTCGATGGGGGTCCCTGGGGCAGAAAGGACTCAAACACCTGCAGGCACATGACCCAGAGAGAAACCCACGCAAGAGATAGAACACTTACCCGGTGACGACGGGCAAAGCCTGCCTGGCATGCGCTGGCGGCTTCGACGTGACTGCCTTCACCCGCTTGCGAGCCAGCGACTGGGCCATCGGCTCCTCCTAAGCCAACCTCTTCCCCCGGCTGGAGGTCCTGACCGTCGGGGCATGCGCCGGCTGCTCCTCGTTCCGCCCACGCGAGCCTTGCCGAGCTGTTGGGGGAGGCACGTTCAGGATCCGAACATCGTCCTCCTCCTCATCATCATCGTCGTCATCAGTCCAATCCCTGATCGTGGGGCTGAGTGGAAACTCACCGGCTGCACTAGGCCCTTCGGCTCCCGGGTCAGCCGCCGCCTCGGCCTCCCCCAAGGAGTCGACCCCCTCTTTGTGCGCGCCTCCCTGCTCGTAGTCCTCGGAGTCAGACTGGGCGCGCCCCGCCTCGAAGATCTGGGGGTGGGGCCGTCCGACGTGTTCTGTCTCATGAACAACTATGGTCAACATAGAAAGTAAGATCAGGAGTCGGCCGGAAGGGTTCGGAAAAGAAAAGCCGGCTCGACGGAACATACCAGGGGTGCCAGGTGGTGCCGGCCGTATGACTCCTTGCCGAAGGTCCATGTCGCTGGCGCCAAATGGAAGGCCGTGATGGCGTTCACTCGCTTCGCCACCTGTGCCGGCGTTAGGTCGATGGTCGTCAGCCGGTAGGGGTCCCGGCGGCCGGACATGTCACATTTCCGGTGCGGCCTTAGCTGGAGGGGCAGCACCTGGCGTGCAATGAAGGCAGCCACCAGGTTCGCGACAACCAGCCCTTCCCTGCTCCTCATCTCCACGAGCCGGCCCAGCTCTTCGAGGCAGGTCCTGCGAGGGGCGGTCCTCGACCAGTTCGTGCCGGAGGACGGGACGTTGACATATGCCGGCAGCCGGATGTAGTCCCGCTGCGGGTCCGCATTCTTCACGTAGAAGAACGTCCGGTGCCAACCCTTGACAGAGTCGATCAAGCTGAAGTGTGGGAAGCGCGAGCCATGGCAACACACCACCGCGCCCCCGATGGCGAACGACTCCTCGCCGTTCTTCAACACCTTGAGGTAGAAGAGCTTCTTGAAGAGATCCACGAAGGGAAGCATCTCCAAATAGCCCTCGCACAGCGTCACGAAGCCCACAATGTAGAGGATGGCGTTGGGGCCGAGGTGGTGCGGCTGGAGGTTGAACGTATCCAGCATCAGGCGAAAGAAGAAACAAACCGGCAGCCCGAACCCGCGCGAGAAGTGGCTGGTGAAAACGGCATGCTCCCCCGCTTACGGCTCGGGCACCACTTCGTCGCCGGGCGCGCGGGCGACCATGGGCTCCACCGATGGCAACATGCGAGTGCGGCGGAGCTCCGCGATAGTGGCCTTCGTGACGATGGAGCCAGCCCAGCTTCCCGAGGGACCTTCGGCCATCACAACGTCGGGGCTGCGCGAGAAGGCGAGCGGGCGAAGCAGCGAGAAAGAAGAACGACAGCGCGTGGGGAAGCTGAGAAGACGAAGAAGAGGAAAACCAAGGGGGAAAATGGGTGTGGTTACCTCCACCCCTCGCCCTCTCTCCCTTTTAAACGAGGAGGCCACGATTGGGGGAGGTGGGGATTAATTGCGCCCACTCCCGTGGGATCTCCGCGCATGCGTGGGCACCCTGGGCCGCAACCACCGCATCGGGGCGCAGAAGATCTTGGCTTGCGCCCCGAGGCCTACTGGGCTATGCTTGCGGCCTGGCAGGCTAGGCCCGGGGCGACGTCCCGTCTGCCCGCGTGCGAAGGCCCCATGGCATCATTACTCACCGCATGGCGCGTGGTGGGCCAGTCGGGGACTCGGAGTGATGCGTCGGAACCCGAGGCGTCGGGAGCGGTCGCCGACCCGGCTTGCCTTTCGGCTTCGTGCCGGAGGTGGACACCGCATGAAGGAAGCCGCCGGCTCCCCTTCGTCCGATAGACGTGGGGCCCGTCAGCTTCGGGGACTACTGACGGGGTTATTACCCCTGGGTAGGCCAAAGCAACGGGGTTCTCTCCCCCACTTCAAGAAAAATCACATCATTGGCTGTCTCATGCCCGGCTGGCCCACGGCCGACTCTCTGAAGAGCCGGCTCGGCCCTGGCCGACTAGGCCACGACCGGCTGCCCCAAGGCCGGCTCCCTTGTTAACCTTCGGGCGAGCAAGCATCCGTCCCATCCCGCTGCATGCGGGTATGACGACAAGACAAGACCCCCCACGACGGGTCCCAACGTGGCCACAGTGACTGCTGACGCGTGGGTGCGCGTGCCTATAGTTCAGCCGGTCGTATCGCTGACCTTGGCCGACCGCGACCGGGCGAGGCAACAGTGTCGGCACGCCTACACCCACTCCATTACCTACCCCGGCGTGGCTACAGTGCAGACGGCCGTACCGGAGACTCCGACCGGCTGTCGCAAAACGACGCCCGCCCGGGCAGCCCGTGCCATGGCAGGTGGCGCGGGCCAATCGAGGAGCCGACTAGCGGGCCCCAGCGGGCGACGGGACCACACAACCAGTGGGCCCTACGAACAACGAGACGGCTCAAGAGGCGGGACCCCTTGGCTAGCCGGAGAGGCTGCCAGCCGGGTATCTCCTCACTCTGTACCTTAAGGATATTGTAAGCCGGGGGTGGCCTATAAAACCCCCGAGCCCCCATGCAACGAGAATGGATTCACGCACTCACCCACGGGACACTCCCCACACATTCACCCACATAGCAAAGGAAGGCGAGCCGACTGCTCTCTCTTCCATCTCGAGACAACAGCTCCAGGAACAACCTTGTAACCATACCCATCTATCAGCTAGACCAAGCAGGACTAGGGGTATTACCTCCCACGGAGGGCACTGAACCTGGGTACATCGCATGTCACCATCGCTTGTGCCTAATCCCGCACCCGGAGCCCGTCGGTGTCCTTCGGCCCTAACCACCTTCGATAAGCCTATCCATGACATCTGTTGTGAGGAAACAACGACACTTTACAACAAAAACATTGTTGCAGAAACATTTATAATAAAGATTGTGTTGCAGACTTTTATGCAAAAAAAGATTGTGTTACGGATTGTACTTTATTTTTGCAATAGAGACCGTGTTACGATCTTTTTGAAACATGCATGTTGTTTCGAAAAAAAACACAGATAATATTACAAAAAATATTTACAGTTTTTTTTTGAATTTTTTTACAACATGAATGTTGTTGCGAAGGGCAAATTTGCAACACATTCGATGTTGCAGGAAAAAAGTGCAAAGAAACACGTACACGCGTCGCACAGAGCGAAGGCGGCGGATCGCTCGCGAGCGATCTGCCGGCTGAATGTAAGTATTTCCCATAAAATAAAATAAAGAGATATAGAGAAAAAAACTCACCCACTCCGAACAAGCGGGGGAGGGGGAAGGTCCAACCCCGCATCACCAATGTCGACGGCGGCGGCGGCGGTGACGGAAGAGAATGTGGCGGCGCGGCAGAAGAAGAAGAAGAAGCCGAAGCTGAAGCACGTGGAGGTGGGGGTGGCTCAGTCACAATCTCCCCATGCCTCCGCCCCGTTCCTTCAAACCCCAATCCAATCCCCGGCTCCCGGAACCCCAATCCTTCAAGAGGCGGCGGCGATGAGGAAGGAGAAGAAGATCCGCAAGGGGCAGAAGGCGGCCATGCTGTTTCTTCCCCCAAAACCTAATTTGGAGGAGGGGGAAGAGGGGGCCGGGATGGCGACGACGACGGCGGCGGCGGTGACGGGAGAGAGTGTGGCGGCGCGGCAGAAGAAGAAGAAGAAGAAGCCGAAGCTGAAGCACGTGGAGGTGGGGGTGGCTCAGTCACAATCTCCCCATGCCTCCGCCCCGTTCCTTCAAACCCCAACCCAATCCCCGGCTCCCGGAACCCCAATCCTGCAAGAGGCGGCGGCGATGAGGAAGGAGAAGAAGATCCGCAAGGGGCAGAAGGCGGCCATGCTGTTTCTTCCCCCAAAACCTAATTTGGAGGAGGGGGAGGAGGGGGCCGGGATGGCAACGACGAAGAAGCAGCAGAGGCGGAAGGAGATTATGCATTCATCTCCTTGTGCCTCAGCCGCCAAAACCCCAATCTTGGAGCCGGAGGTGAAGGTGACAAAGAAAAAACGGAAGAGGAGGATGGAGCAGGAGCAGGAGCCATGGGGCAACTCGCCGTTGCCACTTCACCCCGGCCATGCCTTCCTTCAGTCCCCCGCGCCCGAAATCCTAACGTTGGCAGAGGCGGCGGCGATGATAAGGAAGAGGAATATGCATAAAGAGCTTCCTTTTGCCCAAAATCATACCTTAGAGGTGGGGCAAGGGGAGAAGAAGAAGATGCGTAAAGAGCAGAAGGTGGATGCATTGCCTTTTGCCCAAAATCCTACCTTCGAGGAGCATGGGGAGGAGGCCATGATGGCGACGACGAAGAAGAAAAAGTGCAAGTGCGTGCAGCAGATATTGTCATCTTCTTCAACATCCGTTGCTGCTGAAACTCCAATTCAGGAGCAGGAGGTGAAGGTGACCAAGAAACAGAACCAGAGGAGGGGGCTGGAACCACCCAGCAACTTGCCTTTGCCACTTCACCCCGGCCATGTCTCCGAGCCCCTACTCGATGCCCCATTCTTTCAGTCGCCTGCTCCCGAAATTCTAATGTTGGGAGAGGCGGGGGCGGCGGTGACGGTAGGGAAGAGGAAGATGCATAAGGAGCAGAAGGTGGATGTGCTGTCTTTTGCCCAAAATCCTACCTCGGAGGAAGAGCAGGGGGAGGAGCGCAAGCGTGTGGAGCAGATACTATCATCTCCTGCATCCGTTGTTGCTGAAACTCCAGTTCAGGAGCAGGAGGTGAAGGTGACCAAGAAACAGAAGCAGAGGAGGGCAACATTGCCACTTGACCCTGGCCAGAGTCGCTGTGTTCAATCACAAGGAGCCAAAACTCCACCAGAACAAGAGGGAGAGAATGATGGCTGCAAAGGTATTAAGAAAAGCAACGGCAAGAAACCCCGTGTTCGTGTCCTCAGCAACCGTGAGCTTATCCAAGAGGCAAGAAAGCAGCCAAAGCCGCTGCCTGAAGGCTTTGTGCCGTTCAGCAATTTTGTTGCCAGTTGCACGGAGCAGAACCCTGACCAATCACCTCACAGTGCATTCTTTGACCAATTCCGATATAACCCTGTCTGCAAAGTTCGCAAACCCCCACTTCCCAGAACCCCTGATCGTGTGGCCAGGTTGCCACCTCGGGGTTACTCATCATTTGAGTCATCTCAGCTCGCTGCAAATGAAGCTTCCAGGCCTGACACCACTCTGGCGTCCAAGACAAAGCAGCAAGATTCAGGTTCAGGATCACAAGAGAAAGTTAGTGTACAAGTAAAGGGAAACCCTGAAAACAAGACGAGGGAGAAGAAGCAAAGGAAACTATCTGGCAAGTCACGATTGCCATTTGACCCCAGCCAGACTTGCTGTGTTCAGCTACAAGGAACTGAAGCTCTACCAGAACAGGACCAAGAAACCTCCAAGGCTTTCAAGGCTAACAATTCTGTGGAGTCCAAGTCAAAGAAGAAAGATTCAGCTTCAGGCTCCACCTCGGGCTCACAGAAGAAACAAAATGTAAAAGAAAAGACAACCCCTGAGAAGAAGACGAGGATCAGCAAACCACGATCAGTGTTAACTGCTGCTGAGAAGTGCTCAGACAAATACCGGCGTGTTCCCTTGGACCAGCTGGTATCACCGCCACGCTCTCCTCATAATCTTTTGCAGGAGAAGTACGCTTTGGACCCGTGGAAGGTTATTCTCATATGCGTGTTCCTCAACTTAACACAGGGTATACAGGTAAGCTCCTAGATTGTTTGATTAATTATCTTCCCCCGTGAACTTCTGGAAACGAAACCATTGAACTGAATTCCTGCCAACTAATTTGACTAATGAGAGTTCTGATAGCTATGAAAGCAAAATAAACTCACATGTGTTTCTGTAAAGTTGATGAATAATCTTAGTGATCGCTCTTTGTCCCCACTTATTTCATATATAAAAATGGCCCAATCATCCTGTTTGTCATGATTTGTTGTCCAGAAGATAACCAAATTGCATTTTATAGTTTCTATATACAAGGGGAACTGTTGTTTCGTTTTGATGGTTCTTTGGAGAACCGTATTGCTGCACAGGCAAATTTACCAGTTACATTTTGTCTGTTCTTATTTATTTATCGTGCTTGTGTTCTGTTGTGTAAGTGTAATGCTGAACTTGGATTAGTATCCATTTGTCTTAAGAAATAGCTCCCTGTCCGTCAATACCATTTTCAAGTTTAAATACAACAATCCAATCCCCTCTGCTGTGAACTAATGTAGGTCAGGAGGATGTTGGAGGGCTTCTTTGAACGCTATCCTGACCCTTGGTCTGCAATTAACGCTGATCCTGACAAGATGGCGGAGTATCTAGCGCCTCTAGGGTTGCAGCATGTGAGGACACGCAATATCAAGAAATTGTCCAAGCAGTATGTTGGAAATGAATGGACCCATGTTACGCAGCTTTGTGGCGTCGGCAAGTGAGTCCTGCCCTCTCATTTCTTGTGTTGGATATATGGAGTATTTGTACAATGCTGTTTCCTTTTCAGTCTGATTAGTAACTAGAAGTTATTCTTCGGCAGGTATGCAGCTGATGCTTATGCAATATTTTGTGCGGGTAGGGCGAGGGAGGTAGTACCTGAGGATCACAAGTTAGATGATTACTGGAATTATGTCTGCTTTGAGTTGCCCATGACACAGGTAGTATTCTCGACACATCAATTTTAACGAATTGCTCTGAGCTTACATTTTACAGTTTCATGGCTTTGTGAGATGCTAATCATGAGCTTCTCTGAACTTCTCCATATACGTACTTGCACTGGGTGCTCCACCTTGCTGTTCACGGCCAATCAACAGTTCAAATCCATGAAATGCGCCCAAGGCCTGTCATCCTGATTTTTCAAGATCTGCAACAATTTTAAAGTAGTGTCGTTGAAAACTATGTGTTTGTTCTCCATAAATATTTACGGGTACGAGGCTGTCAAACAAGTAACTCCATCTGTGAGAACGGTGAGGGCATCTAGCTACCGGTAGTATCATCTATAGTGGTAAGTGAGAAGGTAGCATTGGTGCAGTAGGTTAAGATCGAAACTTCCAGCATGCACAGAACTGAATACATGATGGGGCTTTTGGGCTTTACTGATCTGGAGGGCATAATCTTCACAGGATTCGACAATACGACCCTATTTGAAGATAATTATTATGTTGTAGGGGGATTGTTTTGTTGTGAATTCGTAAAGGCTTCAGGTAGCACCGGTGCACTGAAGCAATTCCCATAAAACAAAGTAAAATCCACAAATTGCGTTTCATTCCCTGTTCCTGGATAGTCATCCTAGGTAGGATTTTGTGTCTATTCGCACCATTGCTGTTAACAGCATACTCTGTGGTCATGTGTGTTGCATGCTAATTTGAGTTTAGTACATGAAGCGGTGGTATATGCCCCTGGTCATTTGAGGGTCCGTTTTGTTCGGCTTTTACAGCCAGCTTGTGTGTTCCCACAGCAGAATCCCAATTTCATTTCATTCAACGGATCCCTCGATAACAAAAGGTTCAGCAGAAATTAACATATGTAAACCAGTGCCCAATGGTTACCCCATATGATTGAGATTGTTAGTTTGAATTGTACATCAATGCTATATTTTCGTACTGAATAGTACAGCATGGTTACTTGACATACATGACTCAATCCTATTTCTCATTTCCTAGCAGATGGATTAGTTCAGTGATCAAGTGCAAGGGGAAGCAGATGTGAATGACGCCATGCGGTCCTACTCCCTTAGATTAGTGTAACTGGGGTTGGTTTTGTGTGGTTCATGTACCTTCGATACTCTCCTCCCTTAGATTAGTGTTAAGCTTGAGATGATATTACCTGACAAGCACACTTGATGGATGCAACGAGTTATGTTTGCAGTTGTTCAATGGTTGGTACTGATTCATCGCTTTTTGATATATATACTTGTTGCCATCAGTTCAAAGGTTGGTACTCGTCTTGGAAGAATGAATATGCTTTGGTTTTAAATTTGTGTATTTTTTGGGGGTGAAGACATGTGTACGGAATTTGATTGAACAAACGGACGCGGACAGACGAAATGGGTCGGCCGGTTGGAGTTGCTCTTAATGAGTTCTTTTTTGTATAGAAGAAGTTGATTGAAAAACTTCTATAAGAAAAAAACCTGAATTTTCGTGGAGAAGGGAGGTGAGGCGGCGATCTGAGGTTGAGCCGAGAATGACACGAGGGGTGGGATGAAGCGGCAACAACGTTGTTTGTGGAGGTGAATGTGAGGCTTGGTGGTGAGGCTTGGCGGTTTGGGGTGCGGGCTGGGCTACTGGTGACGGATGTCGGCAGTAGGCGGTTTGTCCGGTGCTGGATTGTTCCGGTAGAAGGAGGGTTGGAAGAGGAAGAAGATACGTGAGCCGTTAGATTGAAATCGGACGGCTAAGAAAATGACTTAACCTAAAAAATTTCTAGGAAACTCACGTATATAGGGGGTCATCCCTTAGAATGAGAGATATTAGTAGGGAATCTTGAACGCAGCTAATTTGAGCCTGAGCTCAAATGCATCCACCTGAGAAGAAAATTCATAAAAAATTCAAAACAAATCAAAAAAATATGATTGTTTTTTTTGAGAAACATTGACAAAATTCCTATGTGCCTGCAAATGTCATCATGGAAACACATTTGTGGAAGTCAATGTTTTCATGATGACATTTTACAGGCACATAGAAATTTTGTCAATGTTTCTTAAAAAAAATCATATTTTTTTGATTTTTTTATGAATTTTCTTTTCAGGCAGGTGCATTTGAGCTCAAAAACAGAAACAGACTTTCCGGAAATCTCCTGCTTTGGAATGTAGAAGTAGTATATATTGTTATAGTAGTAATATTTTGGCTTGATCTAATAAACAGTATCAATCAAATAAAATCAATTAATCCAAACAAAACAATTCAGTGGCAAGGGGATCCAGAGATTTGGATTGTTATTAATTAGGAATCCATTCTTTCCTACACGCGGATCAGACAAGTTTGGAAGGCAACCCTTTAATCAAGCAAGTACACTACTAGTAGTAGTTTTTAGGCCAGCACACCTGCAGAAATCACATCCATCATATTCTTGTCCATCCGTGAACCTCTCGCCATCGGTTCGTCCCTGTACCCCTCGGATCCCTACCTATGTCGTTCTGGAGTAAGCCTCCCACGTCTCAACTCTCCTAGTCTTACATGTGATATGCCTCAATGGTGGCGTCGCTTACTCAGTTATCTGCTACGTATATTGTACGGCTGATTTGTGCAGGCGTGGAACTAAGGCCCGGGGAACCCTACGTGCACCGCCACGCACCATCACTCGGCCGCCTCTGGATTACAAAGGTTACAATCATTTCAATATGCTATATTTGTGTGCATATTCAGGTCTTAATTGTAGCCCTCTACATGATCTACTTTTCTTTTTCTTGTTGCCATTGTCTGTTGCTTTGTAGGCTGTACTAGTGAACAACAACACTACTGAAAGGTCCATGGTGCAGTGTGTAGTTGGTAACAGTGCACCAGTCATCATTTGTAGCCTCAACCCTGGATTTTTGGAGGTGTGTCATCTTGAGTTGGAATACGAAGAAAACCATGATGTTCACTTCTCGGTGATTGGTGCGAGCCCCGTGCATCTCTCAGGATATTACATCGGGGGCTGCAACTGCCCTATAAGGTACCCGGACTCGTCGTATCCTTTTTGAAATTACCTTCATCTTATTTACTCGATTATGGAATTGGAGGGTTCACTCTTAACCATGCTGCAACTAGAGAATCTTACGGAGAGGATGTTGGAGGAGAGTATGGGAGTGATAGGGAAACTAGTGAATCTCATGGAGGGGATGCTGAAGAGTATAATAGTGACCGGGAGTATCATCATGTCAGCGAGGACGTGGGCAAGGACAGTTCAGAATCTGACATTCTTGATGATGGTGACGTTGAAATACCTGACAACGATAGTGTTTCTGAGTCTATGGATGATGGTGATATGTACTCCACACCTGATCGTAGACAAGGTACACAACTGAATGAATTATTACGTCCATAAATTTCTGCTCACGTCTTTTAGTAACATTTTCTTTTAATGAAATTTATGTTTATGAATTTTGGAGTGGGATCATAGCACCTTTGTAGTTCATAACTTAAATATTATTTTTTTCGCAAGTAATTTATCATGTACTTGTTTTTTTGTTCTTAAATATTATCTGTTTTGCGCGACATATATTGTCACCATTATACTAGAGATGACAGAACGTAATGAACAATGGTTTTGCCGGTTTCATTTTTCTATCATGTATAAAAAGTCACATTAACTGTCCTTTTGTAGAGAAGCACCAAGTTGACAGCTACGATGACAACACTGATAGTTCTCCATACAAGCCTGCTGTGAGTCAAATGTTTAATAGTGGCAAAGTTTCTGATGGAATTGAATCGGAAAAGGTTACGCCAAATGATGAGACCGAGAAAGAGCTTAATGGTTCCAGGAAAAGGAAAAGTGATGCCATCAATCAGGATTCGGCATCGCCAGTGTATATCTCTGTTTCTCTATACGTAATTAGTTGGATACCTGTTTGTATCGTGTTTAGTGAATACTGATATGTACCTTCGTACATGACATGACCAGGAAAGTAACAGAGGTCAATGGATCATCGATTTCAGAACCAGAACCTGAAAATAAATCCCCACTAGAGCCAGAATATGGGAAGCATTCCAACAATACAAGAACTTTTGAAGATGTGCTGATCATAGAAGATATGTCAGCAGGAAACAGAGATGCATAGGTTTTCTTCAGACGGCAGTAAGGTAACCCCGAGCTTCCATTGCCGAGTTATCATCCAGTTCATGAATGCAATATTTGTGCATTTTATATCCAATGTATTTGGCCAAGCTCTCCCTTGCAATAAAAAAAGGAAAATAATAATATAAACAATGCTCACCGATTATAGTATGCATCCAGTACTCAATGTATATACCGCCAAAGAAGAAATGCAATGGAGCCCACTTTACTTGTAAGGTCTATATCAATCATGACGGAAAAAATGTTTCTTCTAATGTAGGGGGGAATTTCTACAGGATTGATCAAGAAATTCAACAGTCATCTACGAAGTTGAGTTAGTGAAAGTCTGATGGACTTTGCTACAAATTTGCTACTTTATTATGCCAAGGATGCAACACTGGGGTTTGATTTTTGTCGAGATAGAGATGGAGTACAAATAATTTGTTCCAGCACATTGCTTAGTCTATGATTTGTTCTACGGAATATATTCTGTAGCAAACCATAAAAAGTTATCCCAAATGATAACACCAACACATGTGACATATGTGCACTTTGTCCACACACATTGATTTCCGTTTGTTATGTTTTACACGAATATTGAAGGAATCTATTGGAATTTCAGTGCCATGTAGGCATACCGTGTTGTGTGGGGTTAGAGTGCTCGTCCACACAAACCGTAACGGGCGGTTGCCAGCTTTGTGTGTGGGTGAACCGATTTTTGCCCACCCAATTACCACGAAGTCTGCGCCGTGTGGGTGAACTGCTCTTATTCGCCCATACGATACTCGTACGTTGCTAGATGACAACTATAATTACGCGTATGTGATAACTAGATAATCACACAACTATGATTGACCATACATGACAACTATGATTGGACCACACGTGCCAACTAGTTAATCACACATGGCAACTGTTGTTTGACCACACATGACAAATAGTTAATCACATTTGTCAACTATGATTTGTTCACACGAGGTAACTATCGGTTATTAGACATGGCAATTATAGTTAACCAAAACAAAGAAATTGTCATGCTTTACAACTAAAGTTGTCATCTCCGGATAACTAAAGTTGTCATCCCCCGAATAACTAAAGTTGCCATCCGCTGGATAACTAAAGTAGTTGCACCAGGAAGTGTAGGCAGATTTTCTTTGCGCCATACGTGCGGGTGGGGATGAGTAGTAGTTGGTCGTGCGGCACGAAATAGCTGTGTCAGGACGTGTGAGCAGTTCTTTTGTTCGCCCACACAGGATCGTGTGGGCTTCCTCCTGGGTATGCCACAGAAGACGTGTGGTCGGATGTCTAATACGTCACACGTGTGATGAATATCGCGATCTTAAACTATAGGTGAGGAATGTCAAAGATTAATTTGATGAGCATTTCAGTTATTAGCTGAGAAAGTACTTTGTTCTCGTGTTATAAATGGATTGGTCGCATGTTCACGACCTTTTTATTTGAATATTGGGACTTCATCAGTTTGAAACTTTTGCTATGGAATTTGTTTGATTTGTAGGATTGCAAATCACACGAAGTTTAATTTTGTAGACTACTTTGCATGAAACTCTATTTTTTCGAATCAATTAAACATTTCTGTAAAGCATTATTGTGTGATTTTCTGTGAAATCCATGAACTTCTTCAAATTCATGATTTTTTTCAAATTCGTGAACTTTTCTCAAATTCATGAACTTTTTTTAAATTTATGAATACTTTTTCAATTTCGCAAAATCCATGAACTTAAAAAAAAACTACAAACCTTTTCAATTCCATGAACGTTTCCCTTAGTGTATATTTTTTCCAACTCATAAACCTTTTCAAATTCATGAACGGTTCTAAATTCATATTTTAGATCCATGTTTTTCCCAAGTCAATGGTCAACCAGTTAAATGGTTGACCGTGTGTTGAACGAACAAACCTATTTTCTTCGACAAACATGCTTGCGTCAAATCAAGGGATGAACTAACCTGTTTGCGTCGAACAAAGGGAAGCCGGTGCGCTAGCTGGACCGGCCCATGCGAGGCGGCTGTGAGCACCAGCTTAGCGAACCGGCGCCTAAGGCGCCGAGGAAAAGGTCATCTCCCATGTGTGCATGGCCCTCAGCTACCCCCTTTGCTCGCACCTTCCTTCTGGTCCTCGTATAATCGAAGTGAGAAAGAAAAAAGGACGAGGCAATTGGGTGCGCAGGCTTAGCTGCATTCGCGATGATCAGAAAATTCAAAATAAATATTATAAATATTCAAAAACTTTGAATACTTTTTTGCATGGAAGATAATTTGATGCGTGAGGTGTACTCTAAATTTCAGATAATTTGGACATCTGAGTAGGTCTTAGAAAAAAGACAAATTTGGGTCTAGGACAAAGTTGTTAATGTGTTGTTTTGATCCAATTTGTATTTTTGCTGAGAGCTACGTATGTCCAAATGATCTGAAATTTGAAGCGCACCTTGCATACCAAATAATCTTCTGTGAAAAAAAAGATTTCGTTCAAATATTTCAGCAGTTTTTGTGAATTTTCTCTTCATCAAATATAGATGAGCGGGGGCTTAGAAATGGATATTTGAGGAAAAAATGGTTAGTGTTGTTGCTTTGGCGATATAGGCTACGTAGGTGGTACATTGTGTGTGTGTGAGACGATGAGTTATGTTCTACGGGTAACTGATATTTTGTTGATAAGATACACTAGTTGATCGCATTTTCCCGGTTAGAATGTCTAAGTGTTAGTATACACATGTATGTCCGATACGCCATTTCAAATTGGTCTGTTGAAGACTCCAGGGCCAGATGGCCTGCCGACGAGGTTTTTTCAACACAATTGGTATATTCTGCAAGAACGTGTCATTGCAGCGGTTAAGGATTTTTTTTTCATAGGACTTACGCCAAGAGGGGTAAACTACCTTTTTCGTTCTTATTCCTAAAATTGCTAACCCGACTAGTTTGACTCATTACAGGTCAATAAGTCTTCGAAACGTCATGTATATAGTCATCTTTACGTGCCTGGTTAGTGAGACTGCTTCTTATTGATATTGTCTCTCCGGAGCAGAGCGCGTTTTTTATCGGTCGTATGATCAGATAGACATAGAGAATGTTCTAATAGCATTTGAGTGTGTTCACCACAACAAAGAAGAAAAGGACCCTACGAAAAGTTTATGTGCATACAAGCTTGATCTAATTTAAGTAGTATATACCCCTGTTCCCAAATATAGGGTGTATCAATTTTTGTTGAAGTCACACATGTGCATGTCTGACCAAGTTTTTAGAAAAATATATCAATATCTAAGTATCAAATTTGTATCATTAGATCCATCACGAAAGGTATTTTCATATTTTATTTATTTTGTATTGTAGATGTTGGTATTTTATTCTACATGTATTATTGGTCAAACATGCACAAGTTTAACTTGCACGGAAATCGATACATCTTATATTTCGGAACGTTTCAGAGGGACCGAGATAGACAAAGTGAATGGAAATTACAATTTTTTTTGAAGTTCGGCAACCTTTATTAAACTAGAATCATGTCTGTTACAATAGAGGGTATGAGGAAATCAGGAGCCTTCACATGTCAAATATTAGTACATTTCCTTCTAAAGCTAGCTCGGGCTAGCGTGTGCGTCGAGGCATTGCTCTCCCGTGCACAATGCAAAATTATTGCCCTGTCAAAAGAAGTCATCATGTCTCGACAATCATCAATGATCATGGCACCCGAAGCTTGGTAATCTTCAGGATGAAGTATAGCATTAACGATTTCTGTATAATCACATCCCACCACGAGCGAGAATATCCAAGGTCTTCAACGCGTCAAAGTCCTTCTAGCACAACTCTTGCCTCCATGCACGGCATCAATGGCCGCTTCCTAGTACGTGCAGGACGCACACTACTATAAATCCACCAGTCGAGTCCCTTAGTAGGGACCTTGTTGCCCCATTGCTTGAGTCCGGGTGGAAGGTGCCATTGACATTCAGTTTTACCACTCCTAACGCTCGCCGCTCCTATCTGAATTTTCTTTCAGGTTTCTTGATTTTCAGAGCCTACGGATTCCCCACCATTCCTCTTATACCCAGAGTCGTTCTCTCAGGTATACCACTTGATAGAGGCGGAGTTGTTCCTGTCTTTCAATGAGATGTGACTATCGTTTATAGAGGAGTAGATTTTGACGATCCGACTATGAACATGTGAAGACGTCGCACCTTATTAATCGCTAAATCAATTCCAAGAGGTTATTGACCACGCTGGAGCACGATCAACCTGACCACGAGGACCTATTTCCTGCACGCAAATGAAGAACAAGCAAAAACTGAAATTGCAATCTGTATATTGCGCATATAAGAGGAAAACTTTATTGATAAACATGGGGTTTTCTGACGTCTTGGTTTGGTCATAGAACATAAACGAAGAACCCGAAGTTGCAGCTATGATGAACTTTTAATCTAAACAAAACCCAAGAAAAAAAGCTACTATATTGATCTACTTATATGGGAGCAAGGGGTGGGGCCAAGGTGTTGGGAGGACGTCCCAAGGCATCCTAAAACTAACCCTAGGTCCTATAAGACTCATGGGTCCAAGTGAAGGTGATGCAACATCTTTGGACGTGTAGTTTGACTTGGATTCTGTTGCAGCATCAGATTGTTTCATCAATATATCGAATCTCCGGACGAATTTGAATGTTAATGAAATTGGGTTGGAAAGGACATAAAATCTACTTTCCAACAAAAAATGAAACAACCAATTTGGAGTCCGTATGCAAAAGTTCTTGACGTTTTAAGTCAGGTATGTTTGTGTAGCCTGAATCTGAGTCCAGAACGTGAGAGACCAAGACTCTATCTTCTCTTGGGCTAAAAGTGACATTGGAGAACTTCTTAAAAAACACCTAAACGTCTCTTTTCTCCTTATCTTCATATGTGGATTGTACAAGTGTCCGATAGAATAAGCATATGCAATATTTGTGATCATATACTATATAATACTACAATACGAATGATAATGTTCGGACTGGGGCTGAAGGGACATATGGTACCATCCATGTAGTGATGGGCTTGGGTTCCCGACCGTCCCGAGTGATTCATTGTGGCGAAACAACGTGGCAGATGGAGACCACCTAGGAGAGAGGTAGGCCTGGGCCCTGGTCGGTGTCCGCGGTTCTTTAATAATAACACGCTTAACGAGATTTGGGTATTTGATACGAGACTGCCACTGGCATATACGCACTAACCACCACGTGTTATAATGGTTATGGGCCCCTCAGCGTCATCAGTTCCTCCCGAAAGCTCTTTCAGATGTCCAGTTCAACGATGCGGCGCGGAGACTAGCAGATATCCTCTAGATGAGGTTAGGCTGGGCTGCCCTCGCGACGCGCATGAGTGATTAGGGGTGAGCAGCTGAACTACCCCTTCAAGCTTAATATGTAGACCGACGGGGACCTCTCTAGAGAGCCTAGGTGGGACTTCGGATCATCCGAGGCCGGGCATCACCCAGAAAAGTGTGCCCGACCGAAGGTAATCGAGCGTATCGAGAAATGTGGTGCACCCCTGCAGGGTAGTAAACTATTCGAATAGCCGTGTCCATGGTAACAGGACCCATGGACATATGAGAGCATCCTGATCTTATACTAACTTAAACCAGATACTTAATAAAAGACACTGACATAAAGATTGTAATAGCTCGGTGATCGCTTTCTCGCAGGAAGTCAACAGAGGATCCCTAAGTGTGATGCTACTATATAAATACTTATATGTTGTTATTATATTCGCTCCTCTCTTGTGATGCTACAACAACGGATAGTCTTCTATAAGATGAGCTTCTCCCCTTATTCTGGCATTTCTACAGTTTAGTCCAAAGATATAGCCCCATTCCTTTGATACTAATGCATATCTAGTATAGTTATGATGTAAGTCTTGCGAGTACTTGGGATGAATACTCACTGTTGCTTTTCTATTCTTGTCCTTCTACCCGGATGCTGCAACAGTCGGTAGCTTCGCGGGTGCAGGTTATTTCCAATTGTGCTTACTACGTGGAGACCGATGTCGAGGAGTAGTTCGGAGGTCCCAGGCAGGAGGCCTACGCCTTTTCGATCTAGTGTCGTTGTTTTGCTCAGCCTTCTTAAGGCAAACTTTTTTAACATCAACTGTATCCAGACTTATGTTGTTTGTTGACTAATCTACATTGGGTCCTAGTGGCCCAGGCTTGTACTATAAAGATTTATGTTTAAATTTGTGGCGTAGAGTTGCGTTGTGATATTAATGTGGGCCACTGTTCGTGATCGTGCATGGTGCGTGTATGGTTAGTGTATGATTATAAACGGGGTGTCACACTCGCTTGCAAAGCATCCCAATTTGTATAATATTTTGCCTTCTAAACATGAGCACATGAAGTTTCACGTTGTGTTAGGAGCCTCCATGTCTGTTCCGCAAGCATTGCTAAATTGAAAGCATGTGGGTCACAGAAAACCCATGCCCCCATTCTTCTTTGGGATGCACATCTGCTACTTGAGATGCATTAGGATTTGCCCCAAAGAGAAGGATGATTTAGTAAAGTAGCAAAAGTATTTCCCTTAGTTAAGAACAAAGGTTTATATAACCTGTAGGAGTAAAATCAAGCAACATGTTAGCAGCACCTACACACAAAAGAACAAACACTTGCGCCCAATGTAGGCAAGAGGGTTGTCAATCCCCTTGTACTTGTTGAAAGCAATGATTAAATCTGGTAGTGATAAATTTGATAGTGATAGATATATAATTTACAAAGTAAATTAAAATAATAAAGTGCAGAAATGTATTTTGGTTTTTGTAATTTGATTAAAGTAGACCCAGGGCCCATAGTTTTCACTAGAGACTTCTCTTTGTTAGCATATCATACGGTGGATAGACAAAATAATGTTGTTCAATTGATAGAAGATTGCATAATTATGACGTTATTCATGGCATGATCATACACATAGGCATTACGTCTATGACAAGTAGACCGACTCCTGCTTGCATCTACTACTATTACTCCACCAATCGACCGACTCCTATCTGCATCTATGGTACTAAGTTCATAACAAATAGAGTAATAGTTTAAGAAAGATGACATAATGTAGTCAAAGAAACACAAGCAATATGTTTAGAACCTGTCGTTTTATCCTTAGTGGCAACAATACAATATGTGCCTCGCTACCCATGTTGTCACTGGGTGAGGACATCGCAAGATTGAACCCACTACTATGCACCACTTCCACACAAGATCGATAGATCAACTTGACGAAGAAAACCGTAGACTAGAAAGCATTACATAGCTATATAAATCATGCATAGTAAAGTTCAGATTTGACTCAATTACTTTCAGTGAATAATCTGGTCATAAACCTACAATTCATCGGATCCTAACAAACACACCGCACAAAAGGAATACATTGAATAGATCTACAAAGAGAAAGTGGTACTAAAGATCAAGAGAGAGAAGGAGTCGTCTAGCTAATCACTACAGACCCGTAGGTCTATGGTAGACTTCTCACACATCATCGGAGAGACGACAAGGTTGATGTAGAAACTCTTCGTCATCGATTCCCCCTCCTATAGGGTGCCTGAAAAGGCCTCTGTCGGTGTCAAAACCGGCAGATCTCGGGTAGGGAGTCCCGAACTGTGGATCTTGGATTGATGGGTGACGTGGCTTGAGATTGCGTCGGTATTTCCCTAAAGAGGAAGGGATGATGCAACAAAGCTACGGTAAGTATTTCCCTTAGTTATGAAACCAAGGTTATCGAACTAGTAGGAGAACCAACCGACACTATGTAAACGGTACCTGCACACAAAGAACAAATACTTGCAACCCGATGCGTAAGAGAGGTTGTCAATCTCCCCACGGTAAAACATAGATAGGTTTGTATGAGATTTGATAAATAGATCGTGCAAGAACACAACATAAAAGATGCAAATAAAAAGTGCACCAAGCTATTTTTGGGTTTTTGGAATAGTAGACTAAAATAAAATGCAGAAAAGATAGATCGGAAAGCAATATGTTAAAAGATAGACCCGGGGGTCATAGGTTTCACTAGTGGCTTCTCTCATGAGTATAGCACACGATGGGTAAACAAATTACTGTTGGGTAATTGATAGAAGATATAATAATCATGACGATATCCAAGGCAATGATCATTTTATAGGCATCACGTCCAAGATTAGTAGACCAAAACGACTCTGCATCTACTACTATTACTCCACACCGACCTCTATCCAGCATGCATCTAGTGTATTATGTCCATGGAGAAACGGAGTAATGCAACAAGAATGATGACATGATGTAGACAAGATCTATTCATGTAGGAATAGACCCCATCTTGCTATCCTTAATAGCAACGATACATGTGTGCCTCGCTGCCCCTTCTATCACTGGGAGAGGACACCACAAGATCAAACCCATCACAAAGCACCTCTTCCAATGGCAAGAAAAATAGATCTAGTTAGCCTAACTAAACCAAAGATTCGAAGAAGAAATACAAGGTTATAATTAATAATGCATATAAGGGATCAAAGAAGACCTAAATAATATTCATGGATAGAAACTGATCATGAACTCAAACTTCATTGGATCCCAACAAACACACCTCAAAAAGTCATTACATCAAATAGATCTTCAAGAGACCATTGTATTGAGAATCAAAAGAGAGAAAGGAAGCCATCTAACTACTGCCTATGGACCCGTAGGTCTATGGTGGACTACTCACGCATCATCACAGAGGCACTCATGAAGGCAATGCACCCCTCCCTGATGGTGTTAGATTAGATCTCATGGTTCTGGAACTTGCGGTGATTGGAATTGTGTTTCATCGACTCCCCTAGGGTTTTTGGAATATTTAGGTATTTATAGAGCTGATAGGCGGTAGAGAGGGGTCCCGTGGAGGGCACAACCCACCAGGCCGCGTCAGGGGCCTTTGGCGCGCCCTGGTGTCTTGTGGCCTCCATGGTCCTCCTCTCAGGTGCTTCTTTGGCTCCCAAGTTGTCTTCTGGCCCAAAAAACTCCAAAAAGTTTCGCGGTGTTTGGGCTTCATTTGGTATTGATATTCCGCGTAGCAAAAAACAAGCAAAAAAAACAACAACTGACACTTGGCACTATGTCAATAGGTTAGTCCCGAAAAAATGATATAAATTGCGATAAGATGATTGTAAAACATCCAAAATTGATAATATAACAACATGGAACAATAAAAAATTATAGATATGTTGGAGACATATTAGCATTCCCAAGCTTAATTCCTGCTCGTCCACGAGTAGGTAAATGATAAAAACAGAATTTTTGATGTGGAATGCTACCTAACATGTTCATCACATATTCTTTTATTTTGTAGCATGTACACTTGGACTTTTAGATGGTTCAAAGCAATAGTCTAGTTTTGACATGAAGACTTTAGTACTCAAGCATACCAACAAGCAATCATGTCTTTCAAAATATCAACACTAAAGAAAGTTATCCCTAGCCCATCACGCTCAATCATTGATCCATTCATGAAACACACTCAAATATTAGCTACACCCAATGCTCAAGTATGATCATAATGCCCCCTATTTGGTGCTTTATAAGAGAAGATGGAGACTCAAATAAAAGTAAAAATTGCATAAAGTAAATAGATAGGCCCTTCGCAAAGGGAAGTAGGGATTTTTAGAGGTGCCAGAGCTCAAAGTTTAAATTGAGAGAGAATTTTTCTTGGGTTGCATGCCTTTCCTGAAAACGAAAAGGATCAAGATCTTTCAATACCTTTCCATGCTAGATACATCATAAGAGGTTCCCAAACAGAAAATAAAGTTTATTCCTTTTTCCACCATTCTTTCACAATCCATGGCTAGCAGAATCCATGGTTGCCTTCCATACCAACACTTTCCAATGATTTTATTATTTCACAACATAAAGTAACTTTTTTTTCATTTCGGGATTGGGCATCCCTATTACCGTCGTACTCTCGTGTAATGACAAGTGAATAAACACTCATCTTGATAATAACACATCTAGCATGGAAAAATATCGACCACCCCCTTCCGCTTCATAAGTGGTATGATCACACAAAAAGGAATTTCATTTTGAAAATTAGAGACGTAACATACAAATTTGCTTGGAACGACACGGAAATACCGCATATAGGTAGGTATGGTGGACTCATATGGCAAAAGTGGGTTTATGGAATTTGGATGCACAAGTAGTATTTCTACTTAGTACAAGTGAAGGCTAGCAAATAGATTGAGAAGCAATTAACCAAGAAACAAAAATTCTCATAAACGAGCATTAAGCATAACTAACACTGAATAATGCACCATAAGTAGGATGTAATTTCATTGCACAATTGTTGACTTTCGTGCTTGCATAGAGAATCACAAACCTTAACACCAATATTCTTACTAAAGCACAATTCCTCACCAACATAACTCACATATTATTATCATCATGTCTCAAACTATTATAAGGAATCAAGTTTAATTTGTCCAATGATCTTCATGAAAGTTTTTATTATATCCCTCTTGAATATCTATCACTTTGGGACTAGTTTCATATATTGCCATTGCTTTTGACAAGCTCAAATAAATTTAAGTGAAGATCATGAGCATAAATTTTTTATCTCTCAAAATAATATAAGTGAAGCATGAGAGAATTTCTTCAAAATTCACTAACTCTCAAATTAATCTAAGTGAAGCATGAGAGTATTTCTAAAAAAGGTAAAGCACGCTGTGCTCAAAAAGATATGAGTGAAGCACTGATGTCTACTACACAATCTTCTTCTTGTAGACTCGTGTTGGGCCTCCAAGCGCAGAGTTTTGTAGGACAATGGCAATTTTCCCTCAAGTGCATGACCTAAGGTTTATCAATCCGCGAGAGGTGTAGGGTGAAGATGATCTCTCTCAAACAACCCTGCAATCAAATAACAAAGAGTCTCTTTTGTCCCTGACACACCCAATACAATGGCAAATTGCATAGGTGCACTAGTTCGGCGAAGAGATGGTGATACAAGTGTAATATGGATAGTAGACATAGGTTTTTGTAATATTAAAATATAAAAACAGCAAGGTAACTAATAGTAAACAACGAGAAAAATGTTGTATAAATGCTTGGAAACAAGGCCTAGGGTTCATACTTTCACTAGTGCAATTTCTCTCAACATTATTGGCATAGTAGAATCATATGTAAACACCTCTCGTGCGACAGAGAGTTCACTCCAAAGTTACAAATAGCGAAGAACAAACGTAGAAATTATTGTAGGGTACGAAACCACCTCAAAGTTATCTTTTCTGATCAATCTTATGAGCTATCCCTATAAGTGTCACGAACATCCCTAGAGTTCATACTAAGATAACACCTTAAGATACACATCAACCAAAACCCTAATGTGACCTAGATACTCCAATGTCACCACAAGTACCCGTGGGCTTGATTATACGATATGCGTCACACAATTTCAGATTTATTAATCCAACACAAAGAACTTCAAAGAGTGCCTCAAAGTTTCTACCGGAAAGTCAAGACAAAAACGTGTGCCAACCCCTACGCATAGATTCCCAAGGTCACGGAACCCGCAAGTTGATCACCAAAACATACATCAAGTGGATCAATAAAACATCCCATTGTCACCACGGATATCCCATCGCAAGACGTACATCAAGTGTTCTCAAATCCTTAAAGACTCAATCCGATAAGAAAACTTCAAAGGGAAAACTCAATTCATCACAAGAAGATAGAGAGGGGAAAACTCCATATGATTCAATCTATATCAATAAAGCTCGCGGTACATCAAGATCGTGCCATCTCAAGAACACAAGATAGAGAGAGAGATCAAACACATAGCTACTGGTACATACCCTCAGCCCCGAGGGTGAACTACTCCCTCCTCATCATGGAGACTACCGGGATGATGAAGATGGCCTCCAGTGATGGTATCCCCCGCTGGCAAAGTGCCAGAACGGGCCCCAATTGGTTTTTCGTGGCTCTGGAGGTTTGTGGCGGCGGAACTCCCGATCTAGGTTTTGCGTTGGGGTTTCTGGAATATTTGACGATTTGTATAGCTGAGGGGGAGGTCGGTGGACTCCCGAGGGGCCCACAAGCCTGGTGCCCGCGGCTAGGGGGGCGGGGTGGCCGCGCCCCTAAGGCTTGTGGCCTCCTCGGGAACCTTCTGGCCCAACTCTGATGCTCCGTAGGTCTCTTCTAGTCCAAAAAATTACCGTAAAGTTTTATTCCGTTTGGACTCCGTTTGATATTCCTTTTCTGTAAAACTCAAAAACAAGGAAAAAAATAGAAACTAGCACTGGGCTCTAGGTTAATAGGTTAGTCCCAAAAATAATATAAAGTTGTGGTAAAATGATTGTAAAACATCCAAGAATGATAGTATAGCAACATGGAACAAGCAAAATTATAGATATGTTAGAGACGTATCAGCATCCCCAAGCTTAATTCCTACTCGTCCTCGAGTAGGTAAATGATAAAAACAGAATTTTTGATGTGGAATGCTGCCTAACATGTTCATCATATTCTTTTCTTGTATAGCATGGACATTTGGACTTGTAAATGATTCAAAGCAATAGTCTAGTTTTAACATAATGACTTCAATACTCAAGCATGTCAACAAGCAACCATGTCTTTCAAAATATCAACACTAAAGAAAGTTATCCCTAGCCCATCATGCTCAATCATTGATCCATTCATGAAACACACTCAAATATTAGCTATGCCCAATGCTCAAGTACAATCATAGTGCCCCCTAGTTGGTGCTCATAAGAGAAGATGGAAACTCAAAGCAAAAATAAAAATTGCATAAAGTAAATAGATAGGCCCTTCGCAGAGGGAAGTAGGGATTTGTAGAGGTGCCAGAGCGCAAGGTTTATATTGAGAGAGAAAAATATTTTGAGTGGCATGCTTTTCCTGTCAACGAAAATGATGAAGTAGCTCACAATACTTTCCATGCTAGATACATTATAGGCGGTTCCCAAACAGAATAGTAAAGTTTTTACTACCCCTCCACGAATCAATCACACTCCACGGCGAGCCGAATCCACGGGTACCGTCCATACCAACAACATTCCTGGGGGAGTTTTTTTTTAATTATTTGCATTTTTTTGATTTTGGGACTGGAAATCCCTATTACCAGCCGCTTTCTCATGAATGATTGTGAGTCAAAACATATCGTGAGAATAGCACACCTAGCATGGAAAAATATTGGATACTCCCCACTGTTTCATGAGCGGTACGGGCACACAAAAGAGAAAATTTATTTTGAAGATTTAGAGATGGCACATACAAATTTGCTTGGAATGGCATGGAAATACCGCGTATAGGTAGGTATGGTGGACTCATAAGGCAAACTTGGTTGAAGGATTTTGTATGCACAAGTAGTATTTCTACTTAGTACAAATGAAGGCTAGCAAATAGATTGGGAAGCAACCAAACCAAGGAACAAAAAATCACATAAGTGAGCATTGGATCATAACTAACACCGAATACTGCACCACAAGTAGGATGTAACTTCATTGCATAACTATTGACTTTCGTGCATGCATAGGGAATCACAAACCTTAACACCAATATTCTTACAAAGCATAATTACTCACTAACATGACTCACATATTACTATCATCATGTTTCAAAACTATTACAAAGAATCAAGTTTAATTTGTCCCATGATCTTCATGAAAGTTTTATTATATCCTCCTTGGATATCTATCACTTTGGGACTAGTTTCATGCATTGCCATTGTTTTTTCGACAAGCTCAAACAAATTTAAGTAAAGCACATGAGCAAATGACAAGCTACTCTCAAAAGATATAAGTGAAGATCAATGAGTAGTCAAACAATTTAAGTAGCTATGTGAGGACTCTCTCTCCCATAATAAATATTTTCAGATCTGATTACTTTATTCAAACAGAAAGCAAAAGAAAAATAGCACTCCAAGAATAGCACGCATCATGTGAACGAATAAAAAATTTAGGCTCAACATAGGCTAACCGATAATTGTTGATGAAGAGAGGTGGGATGCATAGCATCCCCAAGCTTAGATGCTTGAGGGTTCTTGAAATATTTACTTGGGGGTGCCTTGGGCATCCCCAAGCTTGAGATTCTGTATCTCATTCAATCCTCTCATACCACAGTTTCACCTATTCTCAAAAACTTCATCCACAGAAGACTCAAAAAGAACTCGTGAGATAGGTTAGTACACATAATAATAAATCAACTCTTTATGTACTGCCAAGACAATTTTCATAATAAATTTTAAATATTAGGTAATGTATACTATGATTCCACAATTTTTATCTACACATATAGGCTATGGAAACTATAGGATAAGTAGATAACGAAACTATGACAGCAATCTGTCTAAACAGAACGGTCTGTAGAAATTTATGAAAAAAGTGTACTTTCATAATCCAAATAATTAGGAAAAGTTAGGCATGATATAAAATTTATATGACCATACTATGTAAAAATTTCACACACTTTACACGTTCCAGTAAAATAAGAAAATTCAAACACTAAAACAGAAGTTTCTGTTTTTACACAACACACATCAAACATGCAATTCAAGCATCCTAAAGGCAATTCTTGGAATTTTTTTATTGAAAAACAAGATTATAAATAAAACCTAACAGATTACAACAAAATAAAATGACGCTCCAAGAAAAACTCATATTCTGTGACGAATAAAGATATAGCTCCAAGTAAGATATACCAATAGTGTTGAAGACAAAAGAGGGGATGCCTTCCGGGGCATCCCCAAGCTTAGGCGCTTGAGTCTTCCTTGGATATTACCTTGGGTGTGCCTTGGGCATCCCCAATATTATTTTCTTGTCACTCCTTATTCTCCTCATATCAGTGTCTCACCCAAAACTTGAAAACTTCAATCACACAAAACTTAACGGAACTTCGTGAGAAGAGTTAGTGTAGTAAAGATAAATAATTCACTTACGTACTGTCAAGAAAAAAATTCATATTTATTACCAAATGATAACTACTGTATTCCATTATTCCCATAATTTGTATTACTCAATGTAAGCTATAGGAACACTTGAAACAAGCAAACTATGCATGCAAAACAGAACCTATCAAAAACAGAAGAGTCTGTAGAGATTTGAATGATCACCAAACTTACCTCGCTCTAACAATTCTTAAAAATTAGGAAAGATCAAGGAATTTCCATGTAAATTTTGTGTAAGAATTTTAGAATTTTTTGACGCTCCGGTAAAATCATATACTGGACGCAAAATCTTCTGTTTTTGCATAGAATCTAACAAGCAAGTATCCACACTATACCAAAGGCTTTACTTGGAAATTTATTGAAATAAAAGACACAAAGCATGATTACTTCATGTGAACACACAAAAAAAGAAAGTAAAAGTGTTGGGTTGTCTCCCAACAAGCGCTTTTCTTTAATGCCTTTTAGCTAGGCATGATGATTTCAATGATGCTCGTATAGGAATAATAATTGAAACATGCAAAATAGCATTATGAATCTCAGGACAAGAAAATTTAAGTCTAACCCACTTCCTATGCATAGGGATTTTGTGAGCAAACAATTTATGGGAACAAGAATCATCTAGCATAGGAAGGCAAAACAAGCATAACTTCAAAACTTTGAACACATAGAGAGGAAACTTGATATTATTTCAATTCCTACAAGCATATGTTCCTCCCTCATAATAATTTTCAGTAGCATCATGAAGAAATTCCACAATATAACCATCACATAAGTCATTCTTTTCAATATCTACAATCATATAAATTTTACTACTCTCCTCATAAGCAAATTTCTTCTCATGACTAATAGTGGGAGTATCATAAAAGACTTGAAAACTACAAATTGGTTCCACACTAAAAGAGTAATATTTAGTAAAAGGATATTCATATTTATGACAAGTATCATAATATTAATTATCACTCTTTTTCATTGCATAAGTATCATCACAATAATCATCATAAGTAGGAGGCATGCAACCATTATAACAAATTTGATCATTCAAAGTAGGGGGAATAAAAAGATTATCTTGATTAAGCATAGCATCCCCAAGCTTGGGAAAAAAATTAATTGCAGCAAATAAATTTTCAAACATTTCATTTTAATAAAACATAGCATCCCCAAGCTTGTGGCTTTGTATATCATAAACATAATCACTCTCATCATTAATGGTATGCATAGCACCAATAGTATAGCAATTATTATCATCATCCTCCAAGTTGGTGCCATAAATATTTTCAAGATTATAAGAAGTATAATTATCATCCCAATCATAATTATCACAACAAGCAATAGGCATAACAAAATCATCCTCAATTGTTTCATATTCCACAACTATTTTTGATTCATTCTCATGAGGCCTATCAATAATGGGAGCAACATTATTTGGGAGAGATACCTCTTTACCTTTACTTTTCCTTCTTTTATTATTCTTCACCACATTATGTGTGGCTTTATTTAATTCCTTCAAACTTCTTTTTGAAGAGGTTGGTTCAATAAAAAGCTTCTCCTCGTTACCTGATTTATCATAAGAAAAAATAGGAGGACATTGGGAAACCTCTTCCCCTTCATTAGTATTCTCTTCCTCTTCTATTTGTTTTCTTGTCTTTATGTAATTGGCAATATAAGTATTATCAATGCAATTTACCATGCAATACATACAGAATTCATTCAGATAAAAATCAATAATTTTCATGAGAGCCCAAGATGGAACATCCTTAGTTTCACGTTTCATTTCTTCGTACCCCAAAAATAGACTAAGTTCATTATGATGCTCAAGGGTAATGAGGTTATCACATTTTTTGGACACATTCGACCATGAAATAATTCACATTGGAAATTATAATGACCATGTTCATTGCAAAGTTCACAAGGAGGGCAAGAAATATGAAGTATTTCAGCACAAACATATAGACTCTCTTGCAACCATTTAGTTTCTAAATACTTATGCCTATTACAAAATCTATCTTCCCTTTTAGGCATGTCTTGACAAACTCTATGCACTCCACAAAAATTGACATGCTTATAAGAAATCTTTTTATCATGACTAGTGCAATCATAATTAGTACTATGGATATTCAAAGAATTCATACTAACAACATTGCAATCATGCTCATCACTCAAAGATTTAGTGCCAAACATTTTAATAACTTCTTCTTCTAACACTTGAGAACAATTTTCCTTTCCATCATTTTCAAGAAAGACATTAAAAAGATCAACCATATGACGCAACCCCAATTCCATTTTTTTGTAGTTTTCTTTTATAAAACCAAACTAGTGAAAAACAAGAAACTAACAGATTTGATTGCAAGATCTAAAGATATACCTTCAAGCACTCACCTCCCCGGCAACGACGCCAGAAAAGAGCTTGGTGTCTACTACACAACCTTCTTCTTGTAGATTCGTGTTGGGCCTCCAAGCATAGAGTTTTGTAGGACAATGGCAATTTTCCCACAAGTGGATGACCTAAGGTTTATCAATTCGCGGGAGGTGTAGGATGAAGATGGCCTCTCTCAAACAACCCTACAATCAAATAACAAAGAGTCTCTTGTGTCCCCAACACACCCAATACAATGGCAAATTGTATAGGTGCACTAGTTCGACGAAGAGATAGTGATACAAGTGTAATATGGATAGTAGATATAGGTTTTTGTAATCTTGAAATATAAAACAGCTAGGTAACTAATAGTAAACAATGAGCAAAACGTTGTATAAATGCTTGGAAACAAGGCCTAGGGTTCATACTTTCACTAGTGCAATTTCTCTCAACATTATTGGCATAGTTGAACCATATATAAATACCTCTCGTGCGACAAAGAGTTCCCTCCATAGTTACAAATAGCGGAGAACAAACATAGAAATGATTCTAGGGTACGAAACTACCTCAAAGTTATATTTTCTAATCAATCTTATGAGCTATCCCTATAAGTATCACGAACAACCCTAGAGTTCGTACTAAGATAACACCTTAAGATACACATCAACCAA
Organism: Hordeum marinum; assembly: GCA_022496015.1. NCBI lineage: Eukaryota > Viridiplantae > Streptophyta > Magnoliopsida > Poales > Poaceae > Hordeum > Hordeum marinum. The sequence continues at coordinate 289,479 of JAAAWK010001144.1, read as the reverse complement.
AACCCTAATGTCACCTAGATACTCCAATGTCACCACAAGTACCCGTGGCATTGGTTATACGATATGCGTCACACAATTTCAGATTTATTAATACAACACAAAGAACTTCAAAGAGTGCCTCAAAGTTTCTACCGGAAAGTCAAGACAAAAACATGTGCCAACCCCTATGCATAGATTCCCAAGGTCACGGAACCCGCAAGTTGATCACCAAAAGATACATCAAGTGGATCAATAATACATCCCATTGTCACCACGGATATCCCATCGCAAGACATACATCAAGTGTTCTCAAATCCTTAAAGATCAATCCGATAAGAAAACTTCAAAGGGAAAAGTCAATTCATCACAACAAGATAGAGAGGGGAAAAATCCATATGATTCAATCCATATCAATAAAGCTTGCGGTACATCAAGATCGTGCCATCTCAAGAACACAAGAGAGAGAGAGAGAGATCAAACACATAGCTACTGGTACATACCCTCAGCCCCGAGGGTGAACTACTCCCTAATCATCATGGAGACCGCCGGGATGATGAAGATGGCCTCCGGTGATGGTTTCCCCCTCCGACAGGGTGCCAGAACGGGCTCCCGATTGGTTTTTCGTGGATCTGGAGGTTTGTGACGACGGAACTCCCAATCTAGGTTCTGCGTTAGGGTTTCTGGAATATTTGACGATTTATAGAGCTGAGAGGGAGGTCGGTGGACTCCCGAGGGGCCCACAAGCCTGGTGGCCATGGCCAAAGGGGGGCGGTGGCCGTGCCCTTGAGGCTTGTGGCCTCCTCGGGAACCTTCTGGCCCAACTCTGATGCTCCATAGGTCTCTTCTGGTCTAAAAAAATCACATTAAAGTTTTATTCCGTTTGGACTCCGTTCGATATTCCTTTTCTGTAAAACTCAAAAAACAAGGAAAAAACAGAAACTAGCACTAGGCTCTGGGTTAATAGGTTAGTCCCAAAAATAATATAAAGTTGTGGTAAAATGATTGTAAAACATCCAAGAATGATATTATAATAGCATGGAACAAGCAAAAATTATAGATACATTGGAGACATATCAAGCACTAGAGCAATTCCATAACTGAAAAAAATTAAGTGAAGCATATAGAGTAATTCTAACAAATCAAAGCATAATTTTGTCTCTCTCAAATAGGTGTTTTCAGAAAGGATACTTGTGAAAAATATATAAAGCAAATCAAGCAAAGACTCATATAATACAAGACACTCCAAGCAAAACTCATGATATGTGACGAATAAAAATATAACTCCAAGTAAAATACCGATGGTCGTTAGAATAAAGAGGGGATGCCACTCGGGGCATCCCCAAGCTTAGTTGCTTGTTTCTCCTTGGATATTATCTTGGGGTGCCATATCATCCCCAAGATTAGACTCTTTTCACTCCTTATTCCTTCATCCATTGCGATCTCACCCAAAACTTGAAACCTTCAATCACACAAAACTCAACAAAATATTCATGAGATTCGTTATTATAGTAAAGCAAATCACCACTCTAAGTACTGTTGCAAACCCATTCATATTTTATTATTGCATTATAACTACTGTTTTTACTTTACTATGGCATATACCCTTCAATACAAGCCATAGATTCATCAAAACAAGAACACAATGCAACGAAAACAGAATCTGTGAAAAACAGAACAGTCTGTAGTAATCTCTACTCTAACCATACTGTGTATCTCAAACAATTCTGAAAAATTAGGACAACGTCAGAAATTTGTATATCAATCTTGTGTAAAAAGTTCAAAATTTTCAGCGCTTTTGTGATTTTTAAGAATTCTTTTACTGGACCCAAATTTTTTTGTTTTTTAGAAAGATCAAATCAACTATCACTCAACATGATCCTAAAGGCTTTACTTGGCACAAACACTAATTAAAACATAAAAGACACAATCATAACAGTAGCATAATTGTGTAATCACTCAAGAATATAAATAAATGATAACTATTGGGTTGTCTCCCAACAAGCTCTTTCTTTATAGCCATCAAGATAGGCTTTGGATAATAGTTATGATCACATAAAAGACAAGAGTTAAAAAGCACAAAGAGAGCATCATAAGACATATGACAAAAACATTTAAGTCTAACATACTTCCTATGGATAGGGATTTTATAAGCAAACAATCTATGGGAGCAAGAGTCAATTAGCATAGGATGGCAAAGCAAGCATAACTTCGAAACTTTGAACACATAGAGAGGAAACTTGATATTATTGCAATGCCTACAAACATATGTTCCTCCCTCATAATAATTTTCAGTAGCATCATGAAGGAATCTCATAATATAACTATCACATAAAGCATTCTTTTCATGATCTACGAGCATAGAAAATTCATCACTCTTCACATAAGCAAACTGACTGATTCATAATCTGTGAGCGTAATAGGCGGGACGTAAATTTCCCTATTATCGGGCTTGTTGATTTGATTTGGTGCAAAAACAAAAAGATTTGCATCCAGTATATGAATAATTTGATTTTACTGGAGCATCAAAATATTCTCAAAATTTTACACGGTATTTCCCTACAAATTGTCTGCATTTTAGTTAATTTTGAAAAATGGAGTCAGGAAAGTATGGGTTTTATTCAGATCTTTACAGAGTGTTTTGTTCTTGAAGGATTCTGTTTTGCATGCATAGTTTGCTTGCTTTTGTGTTCCCATACCTTATATTGAGTGATATAAATTATGTGAATGGTAGAATACAATAGGTATTATGTGAGAACAATTGTGAATCTTGTCTTGACAGTACCTAAATGAATGATCTATATTTACTATACTAACCATCTCACGAAGTTCCGTTGAGTCTTGAGTGATTGAAGTTTTTAAGTTTTGGGTGAGATACTAATATGAGGAGAATAAGGAATGGTAGGACCCTAAGCTTGGGGATGACCAATGCACCACCATGACAATATTCAAGGAAGACTCAAGCATCTAAGCTTGGGGGATGCCCCAGAAGGCATAGACTCTTTTGTCTTCAACACTATTAGTATATCTTACTTGGAGATATATTTTTATGGGCCAATTACATTCTTGCCCCTAGTTGGTTCCCACCCCCGGGTTTTACCCTTACTTTTCGGGCGTGCTCAGTTTTGACCTTAGTTTTCCCCCTCCATCTGCTCGAATGCCCTTCTGTCACCGCTCCGCTTGGTCAACGCCATTTGACCGCGACGACATGACGTTTTGGACATATTTGCCCCTGGGTTCGATCTCCCACCCGTTTAGTCGTCTTCTAGCTCTCACCGCGCACAAGGAAACGAAGAAGCGATTTGGAGGAGAAGGGGGGGAGGGGGCGTGAAGGAGCATGCCGACGTCGGTGATCTCGTCGGAGAGCTCGTTGCCAACTGTCGAACAGGTCTTAGAGCTCAACTGGTCCCCTGCCTTTCTAGGGTTTGCTAGACTTGGGGGGTAATTTCTCAATCTTGCCGTGATTTAGGTGGATGAGGTAGGCATTGTTCAGCATAGTTCTGAGTTCTACCTGCCGGACTCGACGTACTATGGCTTGGAGCCGCACTCGAAGCACCGTTGTCCGGGGCACCAACTAGTCCCAACTCGTCGTGTCTCCTGGGGAGGCGCAAGAACTGGACGCTGTTTTCTGGGTTGCTCTTTAGATGTATGGCATTGCATTTTCGTTTCCATTTTCTGATCTAACTTTTCAGGATGATTTTAATCAAATTTATTGATTCATTGCCAGATGAATGTGAATGGGTGGTTCGGGTTGACCCACAACCTCCAGCACGTGTTGGTATTGCCTTTGAAGAACTACACGGAGTGGTCGAACATAGCTGGATCAAAAGTCACCACCTAGAGAAGCCAAAAGGTCATCTTGCAAAGAAGAATCGTGCATTGAACAAGGAGCTGAAGAAAATGAAAGAAATGATGTGCATGTGGACAGTTTTTTGCTAGCATTTTCATTTGTTTTCTAGCAATCTCAATGCTGTTCAAAGGATCGATATGGTTGCTAGAGGGGGGGAGTGAATAGGCAACTAACACTTTTTAACTTTTCTTTAACAATTTAGGCTTAGCATCAAATAAGTTGGCTAGATGTGCAACTAGGTGAGGAACCTATATGATGCTAAACACAACAAGCACACAAGCAAGCAAGGGATACAACACAATAATAGCTTGCAAGAAGTAACTGTAAGAGATAACCAAAACTGGAGCTGGTGGAGACGAGGATGTGTTACTAGAGTTCCTTCCCTTGTGAGGAAGCACGTCTCCGTTGGAGCGGTGTGGATGCACAATGCTCCCCAAGAAGCCACTAGGGCCACCTTATTCTCCTCACGCCCTCACACAATGCGAGATGCCATGATTCCACTATTAGTGCCCTTGAAGGCGGCGACCGAACCTTTACAAACAAGGTTGGGGCTATCTCCACAACTTAATTGGAGGCTCCCAACGACACCACGAAGCTTCACCACAATGGAATGTGGCTCCGAGGTGACCTCAACCGTCTAGGGTGCTCAAACACCCAAGAGTAACAAGATCCGCAAGGGATTAGTGGGGGGAATCAAATTTCTCTTGGTGGAAGTGTAGATTGGGGCCTCCTCGACCAATCCCTAGCAAATCAACAAGTTTGATTGGATAGGGTGAGAGATCGGGCTAAAAGGGAGCTCTGAGCAAAAATGGAGCTTGGGGAAGGAAGAGGTGCTCTTCTTGGGGAAGAAGACCTCCTTTTTATAGTGGGGGATAAGATCCAACCGTTATCCCCACTCTCAGCCCCACGCGTCGAGGTACTACCGCATATGACCACGGTACTACCACAAGGGCTTGCGATACTACCGCTGCAACATGCGGTACTACCGCTTGCACGGAAGTAACAGACACAGGCCGATTGCACTTAGGAAACTAGCGGTAGAACCACCGTAGCGGTACTACCGCATGGTCGGTAGTGACTGGCACTAGAGATGCACGGAAGTAAAAAATTACTTCCGTGCCTACCTCCGCCGAGGGCGGAGCTACGAATAAGTCCGACATGGTAGTACCGGAAATGCATCACGGTACTACCGCAAGAGGGCGGATGTAAAAAATTACATCTGCGTCTACTACCACAGGCGTACGTACCAGGGCAGGGGCTAGTGGTACTACCGCGGACTCCTACGGTACTACCTCTCCCTGATGTCTACTATGCAAGCTTCTTCTTGTAGACTCGTGTTGGGTCTCCAAGTGCAGAGTTTTGTAGGACAATAGCAAATTTCCCTTAAGAGGATGACCCAAGGTTTATCAATCTGTGGGAGGCGTAGGATGAAGATGGTCTCTCTCAAACAACCCTGCAACCAAATAACAAAGAGTCTCTTGTGTCCCCAACACACCGAATACGATGGTAAATTGTATAGGCGCACTAGTTTGGCAAAGAGATGGTGATACAACTGCAATATGGATGGTAGATATAGGTTTTTGTAATCTGAAAATATAAAAACAGCAAGGGAGCAAGTAAGAAAAGTGAGCAAAAACGGTATTGCAATGCTTAGAAACAAGGCCTAGGGTTCATACTTTCACTAGTGCAAGTTCTCTCAACAATACAAACATAGTTGAATCATATGTAAATCCCTCACATGCGACAAAGAGTTCACTCCAAAGTCACAAATAGCGGAGTACTAACGAAGAAATTATTGTAGGGTACGAAACCACCTCAAAGTTTTCTTTTTTGATCAATCTTATGAGTTATCCCTATAAGTGTCACGTACAGCCCTAGAGTTTGTACTAAAATAACACCTGAAGATACACATCAACCAAAACCCTAATGTTACCTAGATACCCCAATGTCACCACGAGTACCCATGGGCTTGATTATACGATATGCATCACACAATTTCAGATTCGTCATGTTCAATCCAACACAAAGAACTTCAAAGAGTCCCCCAAAGTTTCTATCGGAAAGTCAAGACAAAAACGTGTGCCAACCCCCATGCATAGATTCCGAAGGTCATGGAACCCGCAAGTTGATCACCAGAACATACATCAAGTGGATCAATAGAACATCCCATTGTCACCACGGATATCCCATCACAAGACATACATCAAGTGTTCTCAAATCCTTAAAGACTCAATCCGATAAGAAAACTTCAAAGGGAAAACTCAATTCATCACTAGAAGATAGAGGGGAAAACTCCATATGATTCAATCTATATCAATAAAGCTAGCGGTACATCAAGACCGTGTCATCTCAAGAACATGAGAGAGAGAGATCAAACAAATAGCTACTGATACATACCCTCAGCCCTGAGGGTGAACTACTCACTCCTCATCATGGAGAGCACCGAGATGATGAAGATGGCCTCCGGTGATGGTTTCCCCTTTTGGCAGGGTGCCGAAACGGGTTCCCGATTGGTTTTTCATGGCTCTAGAGGCTTGTGGCGGCAGAACTCCCGATCTAGGTTTCTTTTCGGGGGTTTCTGTATTTATAAGAGTTTGTGGCAGCGGAAACAAGTCCAGGGGGTCCACGAGGAAGTCACAAGCCAGGGGCACGCCGTAGGGGGTGGGCGCGCCCCTGTGGATTGTGGCTTCCTCGGCCTTCCTCTCTGATGACTCTTCGCTCCAGTATTTTTTATATTTTCCAAAAATATTCTCCATAATTTTTTAGCTCATTTCGAGAACTTTTATTTCTGCACAAAAACAACACCATAGTAGTTCTGCTGAAAACATCGCCAGTCTGGGTTAGTTCTAATAAAATCATACCAAAATTATATAGAGTTATTTTAAACATGGCATGAATACTTCATAAATTATAGATACGTTGGAGACGTATCAGCATCCCCAAGCTTAATTCTTGCTAGTCCTCGAGTAGGTAAATGATAAAAGAAATAATTTATGAAGTGTGAATGCTAGCATAGTGCATAAATTTGATCAATGATAATTCCAAACACCTTTTCTAGCATCATTATATATCATAAATAGTAGCTCATCTCGTAAACCTTCATGATGAAATAACAAGCTATCCACATGTTTAAAGTATAGACTAACAAACTATGCTTTTAGTCACCAAACAATTGCAATTCATCTGATTTTTAGGAAGGGTTTATGTAAGAGCTTTGATCTAGAAAATTCCACATAATCAACTATCATATAGTCTTCCATGATTGCTAGCACTCAAAGCATATTTTTAGAGCAAACGGCATCCGTCGAAAACAGAGAAAGATAGGGGCTTAAAGTTTCGCCTCCCAACTTATTTATCATATAGATAATTTTCAACAATAATAATTCATTATCAAATATATTTGAATGGCCATATATGCTTGGATCTTTCCCCACCACATGATGCTTGCCAAGTGAAAAAGGCAAAATATAGGAAGTGGTGAAGATCACCATGACTCTTGTATAAAGGTAAGTACTAGAAAGTAAAAGATAGGCCCTTCGCAGAGGGAAGCATTGATTTGTAGAGGTGCCAGAGCTCGAGCTTTTTAAAACAGAGACGAATAATAATTTTGGGAGGTATGCTTTCATTGTCAGCATAACAACCGAGAGATATCGATATCTTCCACGCTAGATACATTATAGGCGGTTCCCAAACAGAATGGTAAAGCTTTTACTCCCCCTCCACCAATCAATCACACTCCACGACGAGCCAAATCCACGGGTACCGTCCATACCAACAACATTACTAGGGGAGTTTTGTTTAATTATTTGCAATTTTTCTTTGATTTTGGGACTGGGAATCCCTATTACTAGCCACTTTCTCGTGAATGATAGTGAATCAACACATATCATGAGAATAACCCACCTTGCATGGAAGATACTGACAGCCCCTAGTCATTATATGAGTGATTCGGGCATACAAAACATAATATTATTTGAAGGTTTAGAGTTTGGCACATGCAAATTTACTTTCTCATTATGTTGTCTTCCTTGTCCAACTTCAAATAATTTGATCAAGTTTGAAAATAATTAATGGGTAATCACAATCATAGAAGATGTCCAACATAGTATATTTATATGTGAAATCTCTCTTCCTTCAATATTTCTTCGATGCGGTGTTTGCTAACTTTCAATAAATTTTACCACCTATATTTCTTATATGTGAAGTAATTAATACCCATGGGATAAGCATATAAAACATATATAATTTCAGATTTATGATATTCAATTCATTCAACCATTTACTCATAGGATATAAGTGAAGCACGAGAGTAAATGACAAAACTACTCCAAAACATATAAGTGAAGATCAATGAGTAGTCAAACAATTAAGTAGCTATGTGAGGACTTTATCTCTCTATCTAAATAAATATTTTAAGATCTGAGTATTTTATTTAAACATCAATCAAAACAAAATATCACTCCAAGAATAGCACGCATCATGTGAACAAATTAAAATTTAGGCTCAACACAGGCTAACCGATAATTGTTGATGAAGAGAGATGGGATGCGTAGCATCCCCAAGATTATATGCTTGAGACTTCTTGAAAGATTTACTTGGTGTTCCTTGGGCATCTACAATCTTGAGCTTTTGTATCTTGTTCAATCCTCTCATATCATGGTTTCACCTATTCTCAAAAACATCATCCACACAAAACTCAAAAATAACTCGTTAGATAGGTTAGTACACATAATAATAAATCAACTCTTTATGTACTGCCAAGACAAGTTTCATGATAATTTTCAAACATTAGGTACTGTATACTATCATTTCCACAATTTATATCTACCAACATAGGCTATGGAAACTATAGGATAAGTAGATAACAAAACTATGACAACAATGTGCCCAAACATAATAATCTGTAGAAATTTATGAAAACAATGTACTTATGTAAATAAAAAAATTATTAATATTTATGACATGCTATAAACTTTATATTAAAACACTGCGTAAAAATTTCAGAAACTTTCCACGTTCTAGTAAAATATGAAAATTCAAACACTACAACAGAAGTTTTTGTTTTTACACAACACACATGAAAGATGCAATTCAATCATCCTAAAGGAAATTCTTGGAACTTATTATTGAAAAACAAGATTATAAATAACACCTAAAATATAACACCAAAATAAAATGATGCTCCAAGCAAAACTAATATTATGTGACGAATAAAAATATAGCTCCAAGTAAGATATACCGATAGTGTTGAAGACGAAAGAGGGGATGCCTTCCGGGGCATCCCCAAGCTTAGACGCTTGAGTATTCCTTGAATATTAACTTGTAGGTGCCTTGAGAATCCCCAAGCTTAGGTTCTTGTCACTTCTTATTCTTCTCATATCAGCGTCTCACCCAAAACTTGAAAACTTCAATCACACAAAACTTAACGGAACTTTGTGAGAAGGGTTACTCTAATAAAGATAAATCATTCACTTAGGTACTATCAAGACAAGATCCATAATTATTCCCACATGATACCTACTGTATTCCATCATTCTCAAAACTTACATTACTCAATATAAGCTATAGGAACCCTGGAAACAACCAAACTATGCATGCAAAACAGAATCTGTCAAAAACAGAACAGTTTGTAAAGATCTGAATGATCACCATACTTCCCTGACTCTAAAAATTCTGCACAATTTTGAAAACTCAAGGAATTTTGGTATAAAGTTTGTGTAAAAAATTCAGAATTTTTTAACTGTAGCGACCCGACCTGAAAAGTCGAATCTCCGGTGTTTCTGTACCATCCCAAGATCATGCTGGTACACACACGGTACATCAATGTAGATATCAAAGGGAAATCACACAGCATTTATTAATCATAAATCTCATATCGAGTCCTTTATTAAAATAAAGATTAAAATAAAGTGGCTGAATGGCCAACTCATGAGAATATCTAAATCTTGCGGAAGCATCGAAGGTAGATGAGTCCATCTGACTCCAAGGGCATCTCACCGAGCGTAGAGCGTATCCTCACTCCTGGTCGGAAAAGTACTCTGTAACATGATACGTTGCAGCCATGTAGGTTAGCATATGGAATATGCCGGCAAAGTCACAAGAGGGGGGGGGGTGAAAAAGATAATCATCTAATCTACATGCATATATGGCAGGTGGAGTAGTAAGTTTTTGCGTAAAGCCAATTTTTCCTACATCAAGAGAGGGCTAAGCAAAATTATTACTAAGTTGGTTGATTAATGAGATGGTTCCACCAGCCAATTCTCATACCCAAGTCATTAATACCCACATCATCATATTAATTGTGTTGAGAATTTCGGAAGTTTCAGTTCCTTTGGCTCAAGTTGTCCATGACCGTGGACACGGCTAATCGATTAGGTTGAGTACTCTGCAGAGTTTTGCACACGTTCCCCACAAGATTTGGTCGCCTCCGTTTGATTTCTCGCACTTCAGGGTGTTTGAGAAACGGATGACCAAAACATGGTCTTCCAAAGGGTTTCCCTGCGACTCTGTCGGTGCCCATCCTTTCCTACCGTTCTTCTACATCTCGTAGCACCGCCTGTCCAGGGTCACCATGATATCCAACCAAGCCAGAGCCCATAATGACTTGTGGCTGTGCAGGTAAGCCTTGGGTCTTGACGCATCCTTCCATCCCTTTGTGCCTGGGTGAGGCTTTCCGCGTGAATACTGGCCATCTCCAGCAACACCTAGGCAAATCCACTGGTTTCTCCAAGGTGCCGTTCCAACCATCCCTCACCCAGTAGTATGTTGAAAACTTGGAAATCTTGAAGTCTTGCTCATCATAGGTCTTGAAGTTATTACCTCACAACTCTTATGAATCACACATCCAACCCCGTCTACTAATAGCATAGCAAAATAATTGAACGTTTCCCGGGGCCAAAGTGACAAAGGGTTGGGGTACCTACCACATGATACTACATCAAGTAAGCAAATTTCCAATTTACCTACTTTGCATGCAATTGGGGTGATGGAAGAACTAATGTAACAAAACATGGGTAAAGATGATCAAAGTGACTTGCCTGATTGATGATCTTCGTACGTGAGTGACTCTAGGTAACAAGCCTCGCACTCCGGATAATCTAACGAAGCAAACAAGAGCACTCAATAAGCATACAACAAAATGTTGTAACTCACAAAAATCAGTAATGAACTAGTAAATAATCAAGACAAAACAATGCACAAATCACAAGCAAGAGAACACACAAAGTTTTGTTTTCAAAAAGGTGATGGGTAAACCACTACTAACATAGTAAAAATACTTGTATTAACAAAACAATAGTTGACAGCAAGGAAATAATAAAATATTTTATTAATAAACAGAATAAAATCCATTTAAAATTTTGTTAAGAAAAATCTTAGTATGGTTTTTTAAAAGTTTTGATAAACACTACTATATGAGGTAACTATAGTTTTACTAACAAAGAGTAAAAAAAAACTTATTATTTTATTAACAAAACATTTTCTTAACAGAAAAGAATTTACTAAAAACTTTCTTAGAAAACAGAATTTAATTATTTAAAACTTTGTTAGAAGAAAACTATTACTAACTAGTTTGTTTTATAACAAATTATACCTAGTTGAAAAATGAGTTGAGATTCCTATAACAATAAATAAATAAACTAAGCAATTAAATATTTTTATTAACAGAAATTAAAACACCTAATGTTTAAGCAACAGAACCTACTAAAACCATATATAACAATATCTGACTTGAACTAACCAAAACTAATTAAATAAACCTATACTAAAACACTTGGCAGATTCTGTTTATAGCTAAAACACTAAAAACATTTATCCTAAAAATCTTCAAACTAAGCTTGATGAAAGTCCTAACTAATACCAAGCAGTAGCAAAAAGATTCATATAAAAATCTATTTTTAAACTCTAGTTATTCAGATTTGAATGATTTGAGCAAATCTGATTCAATTCAAATTTTAAAGTTCAAATTTAAAATCTAAGACTACAGGGTGAAACTACATGAAATATGTGATCTAATGCAAAAAGAATTAACTCAAAAAACTAAACATATTAAAATATATAAGCAAAACAAATTTAGAAAACAATCTGTTAACTAAAACAAAACAGAAAATAGAAAATAATCTACCGAATGGTCAGTGCTACGTGGCAAGTGATGGTTGGCTAGGCTAGTGTGCGCGCGGGTGTTTCGAGCGGGCGACCGAAACTTACAACATACCGTTTCGCGTATTAGATTTTCTAATCCTAGGCGTTGATCCAGGATCGGACGAGAGAGAGTGGGGAGGGGCTCACAGTGAGATGGTTGCCGGCGAGGGAGTTCTCCGGCGAGTCCAAGACGGCGAGGTCGTCGGGTGCGGCGCTCTGGTGGTCGAGGGAGGCGGTGGAGGAGTCCAGACGACGGCGGTTGGCGTCCGGCGTCGAGTGGTGGGGTCGGAGTGGCGAGGGGACGTCCGAGGCGACGGGCACGAGCGGTGGGGTGTTCGGTGGCCGGAGCAACTCCGGCGAGGTGGTTTCGGCAGCGTCTCGGCGAGGGAGAGAGGGGATTCGGGGGGGAAATGGATACGGAGAGGGTCCGCACTTATATAGGGGCGAGGCAGAGCGAGGGGAAAGGAGGAGGGAGAGATCCGGCGAGGGATTCCTGGCGACGGCGGCGCGCGCGCGAGGTGAGTGATGACCGCGCGGGTATTTCGGGCGGTCGGGGTGGGGCCCGTTGTCAGAGAGAGAGGGCGGCGTTTGCGCGTCGGTCGACCGGCTCGTAATTAATTTGCGTGTAACTGCCCATGGGCCGGCCCGTTTAAATACAAATCCGTTAGTCTTTTTAATAACCAGAGCAGTAAAACCTCTTTAAAAGCATTCAAAACATTCCCAAATATAGGAGTATTATATATCAAAATTAACGGAAGAATAAATGTCATTTATTGAACATTTTTATTCTGTCATTTGAATACTTAAAAAAATATATTTTCAGAAATTGCCTATTTGGTTTTAAAACCTTTTGCAAATATTTTTCAAAAGACCCCCTGGATATTTTTGTTCAAATAAATCACCAAATAGTCCCTGGTGTGGAGTGTCATGTTCCTCCCCTCTTATTTGAACTTTTCACCAAGATTTTCCAATAGGTGAAAGCAACACATTGAAAGTAGAAAGAGCTTTCAGAAATTCAGAAGGGGCATTTCAACAATTCCATACATTCAAGCAATGATGTAGATGGATGCATAGCTATATTTCATAACATTCCAAAATGGAATTTTGGGATGTTACAAACCTACCCACCTTAAGATGAATCTCGCCCTCGAGATTCGAGTTGGCTAGAAAATAGGTGCGGGTGGTCTCTACGAAGATCTTCTTCGCGTTCCCAAGTGGCTTCTTCCTTGGTTTGGTGACTCCACAAAACCTTACAGAACTTGATGATCCTCCTGCGGGTAACTCTGTTGGCAGTCTCGAGGATCCTGACAGGCTTCTCCTCGTAAGTCAGATCACTGTCAAGTTGTATGGCCTCTAGGGGCACTGTGTCTCTCAAAGGAATATCAGCCATCTCAGCATGGCATTTCTTCAGCTGGGACACATGGAAAACATCACGAACTCCGGACAATCCTTCCGGCAATTCCAGCTTGTATGTAACTTCGCCTCTACGTTCTAGAATTTTGTAGGGGCCTATGAATCCGGGTGCTAACTTTCCTTTGACACCAAACCTCTTGATTCCTCGAAGTGGGGACACACGAAGATATGCTCGGTCTCCCACTTCATACGTCACTTCCTTACGTTTGCTGTCAGCATAACTCTTCTGTCGAGATTGAGCTATCTTGAGTCTGTCACAAATCAACCTGACTTTCTCTTCAGAATCTCGGATAAGGTCGGGACCAAAAATTTGTCGGTCTCCAACACCATCCCACATCAGTGGTGTTTTGCACCTCCTTCCGTATAAAGCTTCGAAGGGGGCCATCTTCAGACTGGTCTGATAACTGTTGTTGTATGAGAATTCTGCGTAAGGCAAATTATCATCCCAATAGATCCATAATCTAGCGCACAAGCTCTCAACATGTCCTACAGAATCTGGTTGACTCTCTCAGTCTGTCCATCAGTCTACGGATGAAAAGCTGTACTGAATTCCAGCCTCGTACCCAAAGTTTCATCTAACTGATGCCAAATAAATTCCAGCCTCGTACATACATTAATTTCAGCAAATAAATTCTGAAACATGTCATTTTCATCAAAAATAGCATCCCCAAGCTTGTGGCTTTGTATATAATAAACATAATCACTCTCATTATTAATGGTATGAATAGCACCAATAGTATAGCAATTATTATCATCCTCCTCCAAGTTGGTGCCATAAATATTTTCAAGATTATAAGAAGTATCATTATCTTCGCAATCATAATTATCACAACAAGCAATAGGCATAACAAAATCATCCTCAAGTGTATCATATTCCACAATTATTTTTTATTCATTCTCATGAGGCCTATCAATAATGGGAGCAACATTATTTGGGAGAGATACCTCTTTACCTTTACTTTTCCTTCTTTTCTTATTCTTCACCACATTATGTGTGGCTTTATTTAATTCCTACAAACTTATTTTTGAAGAGGTTAGTTGAATAAAAAGCTTCTCCTCGTTACCTGATTTATCATAAGAAAAATAGGAGGACATTGGGAAACCTCTTCCCCTTCATTAGTATTCTCTTACTCTTCTAATTGTTTTCTTGTCTTTAAGTAATTGGCAATATAAGGATTCTCAATGAAATTTACCACACAATACATATATATTTCATTTAGATACTAATCAATCATTTTCATGAGAACCCAAGTTGGAACATCCTTAGTTTCACGTTTCATTTCTTCATACCCCAAGAATAGACTAAGTTCATTATGATGCTCGAGGGTAATGAGGTTATCACAATTTTTGGACACAAATCGATCATGAAATAATTCACATTGGAAATTAAAATGACCACTTTCATTGCAAAGTTGACAAGGACGGCGAGAAATATTAAGTATTTCAGCACAAACATATAGCCTCTCTTGCAACCATTTAGTTTCTAAATACTTATGCCTCTTACAAAATCTATTTTCCCTTTTAGGCATGTCTTGACAAACTCTATGCACTCCACAAAAAATGACATGCTTATAAGAAATATTTTTATCATGACTAGTGCAATCATCATTAGTACTATGGATATTCAAAGAATTTATACTAACAACATTGCAATTATGCTCATCACTCAAAGATTTAGTGCCAAACATTTTAATAACTTCTTCTTCTAACACTTGATCAGAATTTTCCTTTCCATCATTTTCACGAAAGACATAAAAAAGATGAAGCATATGAGGCAACCTCAATTCCATGTTTTTTATAGTTTTCTTTTATAGACTAAACTAAAGAGAAACAAGAAACTAAAATATTTAATTGCAAGATATAAAGATATACCTTCAAGCACTCACCTCCACGGCAACGGCGCTAGAAAAGAGCTTCGTTGTCGGGATGTGAGTGTCGCTTACCTAGACTCCCCGGTAACGACGCCAGAAAAGAGCTTGATCTCTACTACGCAACCTTCTTCTTGTACACTCGTGTTGGGCCTCCAAGCGCATAGTTTTGTAGGACAGTAGCAAATTTCCCTCAAGTGGATGACCTAAGGTTTATCAATCCGTGGGATGCGTAGGATGAACATGGTCTCTCTCAAACAACCCTACAACCAAATAACAAAGAGTCTCTTGTGTCCCCAACACACCCAATACAATGGTAAATTGTTTAGGTGCACTAGTTCGGCGAAGATATGGTGATACAAGTGCAATATGGATGGTAGATATAGGTTTTTGTAATCTGAAAATATAAAAATGGCAAGGTAGCAAGTAAAAAAAGTGAGCAAAAATAGTATTGCAATGCTTAGAAACAAGGCCTAGGGTTCATACTTTCACTAGTGCAAGTTCTCTCAACAATACTAACATAGTTGAATCATATGTAAATCCCTCACATGCGACAAAGAGTTCACTCCAAAGTCACAAATAGTGGACAACTAACGAAGAAATTATTGTAGGGTACGAAACCATCTCAAAGTTATCTTTTTCGATCAATCTTATGAGCTATCCCTATAAGTGTCACGGACAGCCCTAGAGTTCATACTAAAATAACACCTTAAGATACACATCAACCAAAACCCTAATGTCACCTAGATACCCCAATTTCACCACGAGTACCCATGGGCTTGATTATACTATATGCATCACACAACTTCAGATTCTTCATGTTCAATCCAACACAAAGAAATTCAAAGAGTGCCCCAAAGTTTCTACCCGAAGACAAAAACGTGTGCCAACCCCTATGCATAGATTCCGAAGGTCACGGAACCCGCAAGGTGATCACCAAAACATACATCAAGTGGATCAATAGAATATCCTATTGTCACCACGGATATCCCATCGCAAGACATACATCAAGTGTTCTCAAATCCTTAAAGATTCAATCTGATAAGAAAACTTCAAAGGGAAAACTCAATTCATCACAAGAAGATAGAGAGGGGAAAACTCCATATGATTCAATATATATCAATAGAGCTCGTGGTACATCAAGATCATGTCATCTCAAGAGCATGAGAGAGAGATATCAAACACGTAGCTACTAATACATACCCTCAGCCCCGAGGGTGAACTACTCCCTCCTCATCATGGAGAGCGCCGGGATGATGAAGATGGCCTCCGGTGATAGTTTTCCCTTCCGGCAGGGTATCGGAACGGGCTCCCGATTGGTTTTTCGTGGCTCAGGAGGCTTACAACGGTAGAACTCCCGATCTATGTTTCTTTTCGGGGATTTCTATATTTATAAGAGTTTGTGGAGGTGGAAACAAGTCCAGGGGGTCCACGAGGAAGTCACAAGCCAGGGGCGCGCCCTAGGGGGTGGGCGCCCCCTGTGGCTTGTGGCTTCCTCGGCCTTCGTCTCCCATGACTCTTCGCTCCAGTATTTTTTATATTTTCCAAAAATATTCTCTATAAATTTTCAGCTCATTCCGAGAACTTTTATTTCTGCACAAAAACAACACGACGGTAGTTCTGCTGAAAACAACATTAGTTCTAATAAAATCATACCAAAATCATCTAGAATTATTGTAAACATGGTATGAATACTTCATCTAGAATTAGTTGGAGACGTATCACTCCCTTGAGAGGTACTACCGCTGGCCAGTGAAAACAAGCACCCCCGCAGGCTTCAGTTTGCACAGACAAGTAAAATGAGGTGGAGCTCCATTGAAGCGAAGGAAAGGTGGTACAATAGAATAGATGTGTACGTCTTGATTCCACCCAAAGCTTTCCAAAGCGGACCCCCTCTTAATAGTACGGCTTTCCTATGACTCAAATCCACCGAAAGGAAACGTAGAGAACAACCGCCTTCGATAAGCTCTGAGGGGCACCGAATTGTCTTGTGCCTAGACATGAGATATCTAAAATGCTCAATGCACACGATTAGTCTGCAAAGGCATTGTCATCAGTCACCAAAACCACTTAAGGAGAAACATGCCCTGACAATCTCCCCCTTTTTGGTGGATTGATGACAATACGGGATTTGCACATAAAGATAAAAACTGAGCATATGCAAACACAATATCTATGAAATATAGACAGGCTCGCCCTAGATGTGTGCATTCTATAGATATGCTTTGGACTACAAAGCACACACACAAGGATCAACCCCCCTATATTTAATAAACAAGGCAATCCTTGTAACAGAATGAATAACACTAAGTAGGGAAACAAGGCATATCATGTGAGCATGAAGGTAAGGGTACATAAGAGATAGACTCACAAGCTACGAATCATACTGGACAATATTAAGATAAGAGTGATATCATATGTCTCACACCATATGATAGAAGAAGTCTCCTGGTCTCACACACAAACGACGTAAACCAAAGTTCAACGAAAGCAAAGAGACGACGAAAAACAACGCCAACACTCGCAAATCCTACACTCTCTCCCCCTTTGGCATCGAGACGCTAAAAAGGCAGAGAGGACACCTAACACACAGGTGGTAGCTCCCATGGAGACAGATCAGTCATCAAGCTCCTCCTTTGATGCAGCTGAAATGAACTCCTCATCTGAATCAGCCCACTGGAACTTCTGCTTTGCCATCCAAGTAGCCTCAGGAGTGATGTCCTTCTCAGACCCACTCGAGATGGTCTCACCAAGCTTCCTTGGAATCCGCTTGTCATGCTGGCGGCTCTCCTTCTAAGAAACGCGAGTCTGATATTGTCCCTTAGCCTGCATGCAGAACAGAGTCTTCATCCTGTGTGAGAGCTTCTTGGCCCAAGATGGCTCAGAAGACGGTGGTACATACATCTCTGAACTGTCATCTTCCTCCTCTTCGATCTCATCCTCATCTACCTCCATATGAGCAGGTGCTGGCTTAGTGGTAGTGTTATCCCACTTGTCCTTCTAACGCAGCCGAATGGGCTCATGGAGAAACAAGTGAGCCTCAAGGTCCTCACTCGAAAAGGTCTTCTCCCAAATTGTATGAATAAAAAGGAACAAGTAGGGCCCATAAATGGGGACATTACGGTTGAACACAGCAGTCCGAAGCTCAGTCCACATAATGTGATAAACATCAAGGGGGCAAGACTTTCAGTTCATACTTTCTCAAAGAGTAGCAACATATCCACTAGATAGGAGTGCACCTTGTCCTTGTCTCCCATGCGAGGAAAAAGAGTGTTCTGGAAGATCCGGTGCATGACATCAAGGAATGGGTTGATTGTTGGAGATATGCCCTAGAGGCAATCATGTATGATGATATTTCCTATGTGTTTATGAATAGATATAGTCTTTGGACATTATCATTGATGTGTATTAATAAGTACGTGACTTTTTTGTGAGACTATGCATTGTATAATAACTGTCCTAAATGGTCCCTAGTCCAAAGGGTTGTGTGGACGCACAACTAATCAAACTAGCATATGACACGGTCGATGGTCCGGTCTCATTGACCATGTAGCATTGGAAGCTAGCCGGATAATATGGACTCGAAAAGGTCTGGTTGGATTCGACATAGTCGGATCCGAGTCGAGATAAGGTCCGAGTTGGACAGACCCAACTATGAGACACAGCGATAGGTCATCTGTGAGTCTCTAGTACAACATACGTTCTATGTCCTAAGACCTGAGCTGGCGCATGTACTCGGGATGGTGACAGACTTGCTTTGGGCCGACCAAACGCTACTCCGCGACTGGGTAGTTACAAAGGTAGGTTTCGGGCTTGTCCAAACCCATGCTGCGAGACATGGTCGAGCAAGATGGGATTTGCCCCTCCTACCAGGCGCCATATACTCTGGGCCCCTCGGGTAATCCGACCTGGATAAGCATGGCCATGCGATGAGGATTATGAGATAATCCGAATGTTGGTCGGATTCACCAGAACGAGAAAGAGGTCATGCTGCAAAAGGAATGACCATGTCGCCTTGTGCACAACAACATATATCTTGTGGCAAAGGGAACATAAGTGTGAAGTACATGTTCGCCTAACCAGCTTGATCGGACACTTAGAGTCGGCACGTTTTGCTAGAGTCCGCTACCGACTGGTAGATTCAGATGTGATCTGACTCGCGACCAAGTGAACGAGAACCTAAAGGGTCGTGCACTTAAGGGAAGGAACACGTGGGCTTTAGGATCCCTGCGTGCCCAAGAGTTGAGCCCGCGTCAGATGCCTATATATAGTGGAGGTGCGGCACACCCATCCGGTTGATTGCTTCAGCGCCGTCATTAGGGCTCTACATGAGTTGCAACTAGCCACCTCCACTCGCCGCCGCCGACCGTGTGATCGGACCTAGCAGTCCGCCGCATGGGTGTTCCTCCTGCACGCGTGGATACTGTTAGTGGTGGTGCACTTGCGCCGCTCCGGCAAACCTGTACGTGGGAACTGGCGACCGACTGTTCGAGGGAGGTCGAAATGGCTGTTCAAGGGAGATCGGTTGAGGAGGAGACGGACCACACAAACGTGCTGTCCCAACTCTACTTCCGCTGCACGGCACTACGCGTCTAGTGGTAATGATCTATGATCCATCTCCGTAGCAAGTTCTTGGATTTTCCGCGCGTAGGAAAATTTTAATTGGCATGCGATGCACCTACGGTAGAACCCAACATTGATCACAGAAACTCGCTCACCAGAGGGTAAATGCTTCAGAATATAGTAGGGCACAAGCTTCTCCTTGCGTGCAGGCTAGGGGTTGCCGTGAGGGCGCAAACCAACGGGCTCCTCAAGCCCCTCATCACGAACATGCAACAGATCCATGAACTCCTTCCAGTTTGTAGACAACCTCTCTCCATTGGTCATCCAAGTCATGGTCCGCTACACATCAGAGTGGAAATGGACATAAGCAAAGAACTGACCCACAATCTCGGGATCAAAGTCAAGATGGAACGAGACGATGTCCTCTATAGCAAGCTGCTCCACCATACTTAGAGCCTCACCAAAGTATGCCTGGTTCTTGTTCATATGAGTCAAGTCAATCCACTGGACCAGAACATAGAGATTCTTCTTGCCATTGATCACATCAAGTTGAATAAGATTCTGTTGCTTGGTCCAAAACAAGTCATTGCCCTTGGAGTGTTCCCTAGGTTTGATATAGGGGTCGATCAACCGACAAGACAGAAACTCAGCTTGAGGCATGTCCTCCCAATTGTCAACAGGCTCCTTGATCTTGGAAGTGGTCCTCTTGAAACGGCGTGGCAGGGCATTGGACCCCCAGGAGCATCTGGATTGTGAAGATGCTTTGAATTAGTGTCATGAGAGGGATTCGAGCGTCTTGGACCAGAATCGGAACCGGAGCCACCACCTATGACACACAACGCAAACACAAGAGATAAACGAAAAAGGAGTCAAGGAAAAGACCAAAGCAGACACGGAAACCATATAGAGGTGAGAATGTACAAGACAAAACGAGGTAGATTTTGATCGAGCGATAGTACCGAAGGTTCACGTGGAAGTAAAAAATTACTACCGCTCTGAGCAGTAGTACCATGGCAGGAGTGGAAGTAAAATTTTACTTCCGCCCGATGAGCGGTAGTACCGCACCAGGTGCGGTAGTACCGCACGGGGCAGATTTCACATGAACACGGATCTAAAAACCAGACCGGTACTACCATGGTTAAAAAACTATCACTTTGTATCCTATCAATAAGCACTTCGACTGCACACACACACTCTCAAAACATCCCTCATGCATAGATTTGGCCAAAAATCACTAGAACAACTCATATTTCCCCTGAACCTAGATTGAAAAATAGAGAAGCAAAAAGAGGAGAGCTCGGGGAAATAGCGGGGTCCATGGCAAGCGAACGAGGTGGGGAACGATCCCACCGGTGGGAATGAGAGGAGACTGGCTGGAGACGGAGATCCGGCAAGGTCCTCCGGCGCCGGTTGTGAGGAGAAGAGAGAGAGAGAGACGTGAGGGGAAGAGATAATGGGTATGGGGGAGTTTGAACTCCTCTTGCCGGCTCTTAACCCCCACACAGACTCGACAAAACATTAGTACCGTAGGTTATTGCGGTAGTACCGCTCAATGAGCGGAAGTAATTGTTTACTTTCGTGCGAGAAGCGGTAGTACCGCTCCGGGAGCGGAAGTAATTTTTTACGTCTGTGTTTGGGGCGGTAGTACCCTGCCGAGGATGCTCCTATGAAAGCACAGAGGCAGTCCAACTCCAGCGGTAGTACCGTGGATTACCATGGTAGTACCATGATGCCCACAAAGTGCATGATTTCAGAGAGAAAAGAGAAGAACAGAGAATTTTTTCGCACAAAACGAGAGACATAAGAAGACAAAGATGCGAATCAAAACAAGAGCATGGTCCAACAGAGTAGAAAGGAGAAATGAGGACCAAACAATGAACCACTACCTCTCATGAAGAGAGGGCGGTGGCCCTAGAGCCACCTATGTTTGAGTCAAATGGTATGGCACCACGAAGAATTATCCTTGGGACCACGGACAAGACTCATTTTTGAAGCATAGTAACTGTCAGAAAAATGGCGGATGTGAAATACTTTGATTAGTTTATGCATAATAAGGGGAGTAGTGGTTCATTGTTTGGTCTAGGTGTATGCTTGGATTTAGGGGGAGTCTAGTTCTCTCAATGACAATACTAATCTTGCCTTGTTGCGAATGACAATAACATTTGCATCTTGCTTGTTTTTGAAGATCCATTTAGTTCCAATAACATTTTGCTTCTCCTGAGGTCTTGGCACCAATTGCCATACTTGGTTGTGCTTGAAGTTGTTGAGTTCATCGTGCATAGCTTCAACCCAGTCCATATCCCCAAGCGCATCTTGTACCTTAAGGGGCTCAATGCAAGAAACAAACGCGTGATGTTCACAAAAGTTTGTTAATTGTTTACAAGTGGTTACCCCTTTTTTCAAGTCACCATAGACGTTTTCCAACAAATGTTGTCTAAGTTTGAGCTTGGCAGCATTCTTGGCGGCTTGTCTCTCTAAGATTTCCTCCATGGAAGTTTGAGGGACAACATTCTGAGAGTCATCTTCTTGATGATCTTGAGCACCTTCGTGAGCTTGCTATTGATCTTGAAGAATATCTTGATCTTGAGCTTGCTCGGAGAGGTGAACTTGATCTTGGGCATCACTTGGTGAAACACCATCATTAGTAGATTGATCTTGCCCTTGATCTTGTCCATGTGGTAGAGGACCTTCATTTTGTTCTTCGGAAGCGTGTGGGTCTTGCATCGGTGATGGTTCCACTTGAGTGGAACATTGTCCTTCTCCTTCAGCCACAAGGGGTTCCTCAACGGGTAGGAAGTATCCCACACCCATTCTTCTTATGGCTTGGGGAGGAATTTCATCACCTACATCACAAAGACCACTTTGCTCCACTTGGGAGCCATTATTTTAAGCAAACTCTATGTTACTCGTCTCCTCAATGAGTCCCGTGGACTTGTTGAGGACATGGTAAGCATGAGAGTTTGCAGTATAACCAACAAATATGCCCTCATGGGCTCTAGATTCAAATTTAGACAAACAAGCACCTTTCTTGAGAATGAAACACTTACAACCGAACACCCGGAAGTATTTGAGGTTGGGCTTGTTCCCGGTAAGAATCTCATAAGGAGTCTTGTTCAAGACTTTGCGGAGATAGAGCCGATTTGATGCATGACATGCTGTGTTGATGGCTTCGGCCCAAAAGTTGTACGGATATTTAAACTCCGCCATCATGGTTCTTGCCGCATCCATCAACGTCTGGTTCTTCCTCTCCACATCACTGTTTTGTTGGGGGTGTAAGGTGTGGAATATTGGTGCTTTATCCCTTCATCACTAATAAACTCATTTAGGGTGTAGTTCTTGAACTTAGTGCCATTGTCACTTCTGATCATCAGAATCTTCGCATCATGTTGACGTGGGACTTCATTTACAAAGTCGATGACAGTTTGTTGGGTCTCACTCTTCCTCTTGAAGAAATATACCCAAGTATATCTCGAGTAATCATCCACAATCACCAAGCAATATATTCTTCCACCAAGACTGTCAAAAGATGGAGGCCTGAAGAGATCCATGTGAAGGAGATCTAAGGTCCTCTTTGAGTAGATTGTAGTAGTTGGACGATGAGCCTTTTCATGTAGCTTTCCTTCGATACAAGCACTGCAAGCACGATCTTTGGCAAAACTCACGTTTTTTAGTCCAAGAATGTGATCCCCTTTGAGGAGACTTTGCAAAGATCTCATATTGACACGGGATAGTCGTCGATTCCAAAGCAATCCCACATCAACTTTAGCCATTAGACATGTCGCGGTCTTAGTGGGTCGCTCAGAGAAGTTAATCACATAGAGACCATTTTCGACATGTCCAACAAAGGCTACTTTAAGAGTCTTGCTCCACAAAAGGGTCACAGTATCAATGCCAAAGAAAGTACTAAAACCCATGATTGCAAGTTGATGAACGGAAAGTAAATTGTATGCAAGGGTCTCAACAAGCATGACTCTCTCAATAGATAAAATCGGAGAGATAACCACCTTACCAAGACCTAATACCTTTGAGATTGCATCATCTCCAAATGAGACTTGGGTGGCCACAGATTCACCAGGTTGAACATCCACCACCAAGTCCTTGCTTCCGGTCATATGATTTGTTGCTCTGCTATCGAGCAACCATGAGACTCCCCCGGAAGCAAAGTCCTACAAGAGATCAATGTTTGGTTTTAGGTACCCATTCTTTAATCAGTCCTTTCATGTTAGCAACAAGGGTCTTAGGAACCCAAATACACCATTTAATGTACTCATAATAAGAACCAACATATTTGGCATAAACATGCCCATCACTAGCACGACACAAAACATAAGAGGGGTTAAAGTCGCCGGTCTTGTTGGGGTGGGTGATCTTGCCCTTCTTGGCATTACCAACCACAACTTTGTCTTTATTATTCTCATGAGGACCATATCCTGCTCTTACAAAGGTTTCCTTGAGTGGTAGTTTCTCCTTGGTGTTCACCATCTTCTTCTTCTTGCTTTTGGGTCCAAACCTAACTCCTTCTTTTGCCACAACTTCCTTCTGATTACTCAAGAGATCATTGAGAATCTTCTCACATTGGATACACGTCACCAAGCCCTTTTCAATCTTCTCTTTTAGCTTAGCATTTTCCTCCACAAGATGTGCATGCTCACAACATGGGTTAGCAGCAGATGCATTATCAATTAGAACAAAAGGAGGACACGTGGCAATTTCCTTAGTGAGTTTTACTTGGATTTGATCATGAGACTCCTTAAGAGAGGCATGAACACACTTCAATGCCTTGTGAGTATTTTCAAGTGTGTCAAGCTGAACCTTGAGTCGATCATGGCCAACTCCAAGTGCAACCTTTTCATACTTGAGAACACGGTTAAGAACAATAGCATGATCATAATCTTTACGTAATTTAGCAAGGTCATCATTTTGTGACTCCTCAAGAGTCATACGAAGACCTTGCTCTTCCTCAAGAGCAATAGATGTTGGGGAACGTCGCATGGGAAACAAAATTTTTCCTACGCACACGCAAACCTATCCATGGTGATGGGCATCTACGAGAGGGAGAGTGGATCTACGTACCCTTGTAGATCGCTAAGCGGGAAGCGTTAAGAAACGCGGTTGGTGTAGTCGAACTTCTTCGCGATCCAAATCGCCGAGCGTCCCGCGATCCAATCATGAACCGTCCCGTGAACACATCATGATCCGTCCCGCGAACTCATCACGATCCGTCTCACGATCTTGATCACGATCTGTCCCGCGAACTCATCACAATCCGTTCCGTGATCACATCACGAACCGTCTCGCGATCTCGATCACGGTCCTTCCGATCTACCGCCGAACGGACGGCACCTCCGCGTTCAGCACACGTGTAGCTTGATGACGATCTCCACCGTCTCGATCCAGCGAGAGGAGGTGGAGAGGAGAGAGAGTTCACCGGCACCGTGACGGCGCTCCGGTGATGGTGGTGGAGCAATTCCGGCAGGGCTTCGCCTAAGCGCTGCAGAAAACCGATCTAGAGGAGAAACTATGCACCGGTGTAACGGGTAGCACGTGGCCGGAAATTCTGTCCAAAAACCACCCAATCCACTAGTATATATAGGAGGAGAGGAGAGTAGAGGCAGCCAAGGCCTTTGGGTCGGCCGAAATAGGAGGTGGGAAGCAATCCTACTTCACCTCCAATCCTAGTTGGAGTAGGATTGCCTCCTATTGGCTGATTTTCCACTTTTTGCTTTAGGACTTTCTCTCCTGCACCATGGGCCTTTGTGGCTGTTTTCCCAGCCCACTAAGGGCTGGTTATTATTCTCCCACAGACCATGGACCTCTTGGGGTCGAAATACCCCTCCCGGAGGCCTCCCGGTACACTACCGGCACTCCCTGTACACTACCGATGAGCCCGAAACTTTTCCGGAAACCAAACTGGGACTTCCTATATATGAATCTTTACCTCCGGACCATTCCGGAGCTCCTCGTGACGTCCGGGATCTCATCCGGGACTCCGAACAAACTTCGGTCACCACCATACATAACTCTACACTACCGAAACGTCACCGAACCTTAAGTGTGCAGACCCTGCGAGTTCGAGAACTATGTAGACATGACCGAGACACCTCTACGGTCAATAACCAATGGCGGGACCTAGACGTCCACATTGGTTCCTACATATTCTACGAAGATCTTTATCGGTCAAACCTCTATGTCAAGGATTCAGTTAATCCCGTATAACGTTCCCTTTGTTCTTCGGTATGTTACATGCCCGAGATTCGATCGTCGGTATCTCCATACCTAGTTCAACCTCGTTACCGGCAAGTCTCTTTACTCGTTCCTTAATACAAGATCCCGCAACTAACAATTAGTCACATTGCTTGCAAGGCTTATTGTGATGTTGCATTACCGAGTGGGCCCCGAGATACCTCTTCGTCACACGGAGTAACAAATCCCAGTCTCGATCCATGCCAACTCAACAGACACCATCGGAGATAGCTGTAGAGCACCTTTATAGTCACCCAGTTACGTTGCGATGTTTGATACACACAAGGCACTCCTCCGATATCTGTGAGTTGCATGATCTCATGGTCATAGGAACACATACTTGACATGCGGAAAACAGTAGCAATAAACTAACACGATCATATGCTACGTTTGCAGTTTGGGTCTTGTCCATCACATCATTCTCCTAATGATGTGATCCTGTTATCAAATGACATCTCATGTCCATGGCTAGGAAACCTTAACCATCCTTTGATCAACGAGCTAGTCCATTAGAGGCATACTAGGGACATGGTTTTGTCTATGTATCCACACATGCATTTAAGTCTCCGATCAATACAATTATAGCATGGATAATAAACGATTATCATGAACAAGGAAATATGATAATAACTAATTTATTATTGCCTCTAGGGCATATTTTCAACAGTCTCCCACTTGCACTAGAGTCAATAATCTAGTTCACATCACCATGTGATTCGCATTGTTATGAATCTAACACCCAATGAGTTCTGGGGCTCGATCATGCTTTGCATGTGAGAGAGGTCTTATAGTCAACGGGTCTGCGATATTCAGATCCGTGTGTACTTTGCAAATCTCTATGTCAAACCGTAAACACTGCTACCACACTCCACTTGGTACTATTTCCAAATGGCTGCTCCACTATACGTATCCAGATTGCTACTACGAGTCATCCGGATTAGTGTTAAAGCTTGTATCGACGTAACTCCTTACGACGAACTCTTTATCACTTCCATAATCGAGAAACATCTCCTCAGTCTCTTAGTTACTGAGGATAATCTTGATCGCTGTCTAGTGATCCACTCCTGGTTCACTCTTGTACCCCCTGACGGACTCATGGCAAGGCACACACAGGTGCGGTACACAACATGGCATAATATAGAGCCTATGGCTAAGGCATAGGGGACGACGTTCGTCCTTTCTCTTTCTTCTGCCATTGTCGAGCTTTGAGTCTCACTCAACTTTCACACCTTACAGATCAGGCAAGAACTCTTTCTCTGACTGATCCATTTTGAACTCTCTCAAAATCTTGTGAAGGTATGCACTCATTGAAAGTATCATCGAGCATCTTGATCTATCTCCATAGATTTTGATGCTCAACAATTAGGTAGCTTCATCCAGGTCTTCCTTTGAAAAACACTTCCAAATGACCGTTTTATGCTTTCCAGAAACTCTACATTATTTCTGATCAACAATATGTCATCCACATATACTTATCAGAAATTCTATAGTGCTCCCACTCACTTTATTGCAAATACAAGTTTCTCGTAAACTTTGTATAAACATCAAAACTTTGATCACCTCATCAAAGCGTATATTCCAACTCCGAGATGCTTGCTTCAGCCCATGGAAGGATCACCGAAGCTTGCACACCTTTTAGCATCCTTAGGCCTGACAAAACCTTATGGTTGTATCACATACAACCTTTCCTCAAGTAAACCGTTAAGGAAACGATGTTTTGACATCCATCTGCCAGATTTCATAATTGAAAACACAGCAACTACTAACATAATACCAACAGACTTTAGCACCACTACGAGTGAGAAAGTCTCATCGTAGTCAATTCCTTGAACTTGTCACAAACATCTTTGCAACAAGTCGAGCTTTACAAATAGTGAAATTCACCATCAATGTCTGTCTTCATTTTAAAGATCCATTTGTACTCAACGACCTGCCGTCCAACGAGCAAGTCTACCAAAGTCTACACTTGGTTTTCATACATGGATCCTATCTTGGATTTCATGGCCTCCAACCATTTGTCGGAATCCGGGCCCATCATCGCTTCTCCATAGCTCGTAGGTTCATCGTTGTCCAACAACATGACCTCAAAGACAGGGTTGCCGTACCGCTCAGGAGCAGTACACATCCTTGTCGACCTACGAAGTTCGATAGTAACTTGATCCTGAAGCTTCATGATCATCATCATTAACTTCCTCTTCAACTAACGTAGGCTTCATAGAAACATCTTTCTGCGTTGCGCTACTCTCTGGTTGAACATGTTGGGGAACGTCGCATGGGAAACAAAAAATTTCCTACGCACACGCAAACCTATCCATGGTGATGAGCATCTACGAGAGGGAGAGTGGATCTACATACCCTTGTAGATCGCTAAGCGGGAAGCGTTAAGAAACGCGGTTGGTGTAGTCGAACTTCTTCGCGATCCAAATCGCCGAGCGTCCCGCGATCCAATCACGAACCATCTCGCGAACACATCATGATCCGTCCCGTGAAATCATCACGATCCGTCTCACGATCTTGATCACGATCTGTCCCGCGAACTCATCACGATCCGTTCCGTGATCACATCACGAACCGTCTCGCGATCTCGATCACGGTCCTTCCGATCTAGCGCCGAACGGACGACACCTCCGCGTTCAGCACACGTGCAGCTTGATGACGATCTCCACCGTCTTGATCCAGCAAGAGGAGGTGGAGAGGAGAGAGAGTTCACCGGCAGCGTGACGGCACTCCGGTGATGGTGGTGGAGTGATTCCGGCAGGGCTTCGCCTAAGCGCTGCGGAAAACCGATCTAGAGGAGAAACTGTGCACCGGTGAAACGGGTAGCACGTGGCCGGAAATCCTGTCCAAAAACCACCCAATCCACTAGTATATATAGGAGGAGAGGAGAGGAGAGGAAGCCAAGGCCTTTGGGTCGGCCGAAATAGGAGGTGGGAGCAATCCTACTTCACCTCCAATCCTAGTTGGAGTAGGATTGCCTCCTATTGGCTGATTTTCCACTTTTTGCTTTAGGACTTTCTCTCCTGCGCCATGGGCCTTTGTGGCTGTTTTCCCAGCCCACTAAGGGCTGGTTATTATTATCCCACAGCCCATGGACCTCTTGGGGTCGAAATACCCCTCCCGGAGGTCCTCCGGTACACTACCGGCACTCCCGGTACAATACCGATACTCCCGGTACACTACCGATGAGCCCGAAACTTTTCCGGAAACCAAACTGGGACTTCCTATATATGAATCTTTACCTCCGGACCATTCCGGAGCTCCTCGTGACGTCCGGGATCTCATCCGGGACTCCGAAAAACCTTCGGTCACCACCATACATAACTCTACACTACCGAAACGTCACCGAACCTTAAGTGTGCAGACCCTGCGGGTTCGAGAACTATGTAGACATGACCGAGACACCTCTACGGTCAATAACCAATGGCGGGACCTGGACGTCCACATTGGTTCCTACATATTCTACGAAGATCTTTATCGGTCGAACCTCTATGTCAAGGATTCAGTTAATCCCGTATAACGTTCCTTTTGTTCTTCGGTATGTTACTTGCCCGAGATTCGATCGTAGGTATCTCCATACCTAGTTCAACCTCCTTACCGGCAAGTCTCTTTACTCGTTCCGTAATACAAGATCCCGCAACTAACAATTAGTCACATTGCTTGCAAGGCTTATTGTGATGTTGCATTACCGAGTGGGCCCCGAGATACCTCTCCGTTACACGGAGTAACAAATCCCAGTCTCGATCCATGCCAACTCAACAGACACCATCGGAGATACCTGTAGAGCACCTTTATAGTCACCCAGTTACGTTGCGACGTTTGATACACACAAGGCACTCCTTCGATATCCGTGAGTTGCATGATCTCATGGTCACAGGAACATATACTTGACATGCAGAAAACAGTAGCAATAAACTGACACGATCATATGCTATGTTTGTAGTTTGGGTCTTATCCATCACATCATTCTCCTAATGATGTGATCCCGTTATCAAATGACATCTCATGTCCATGGCTAGGAAACCTTAACCATCCTTTGATCAACGAGCTAGTCCATTAGAGGCATACTAGGGACATGGTTTTGTCTATGTATCCACACATGCATTTAAGTCTCCGATCAATACAATTATAGCATGGATAATAAACGATTATCATGAACAAGGAAATATGATAATAACTAATTTATTATTGCCTCTAGGGCATATTTCCAACAGAACAAAGGTTTAACAACCTCATCAAGTTCTATCTTCCTCCCACTCAATTCTTTCGAGAGAAACATTTCCTCGAGAAAGGATCCGTTTAAGCAACAAACACTTTGCACTTGGATCTGAGATAGAAGGTTCACCCAACTGATCTTAGGGTATTCTATGAAGATGCATTTGGCCGCCTTGTTTTCGACCTCATTAGGTGAAAACATTTTCCACACAAGCGTCGCAGCCCCAAACATTAAGAAATGACAACTTAGGTTTCTATCAAACCATAATTCACGCGGTGTCATCTCAACGGATTTAGATGGTTCCCTTTTTAAAGTGAATGTAGTTGTCTCTAATGCATAACCCCAAAATTATAGTAGTAAAATGACAAGAGACATCATAGCACGCACCATGTCCAATAGAGCATAACTATGATGTTCGGACACACCATCACACTATGGTGTTCCAGGTGGCGTTTAGTTGTGAAACAACTTTCACATTGTCTTAAGTTGTATGCCAAACTCGTGACTCAGATATTCACCTCCACGATCATATCGCAGTCATTTTTATCTTCTTGTCACGATGATCTTTAAACTTCACTCTGAATTTGCTTGAACCTTTCAAACGATTCAGACTTGTGTTTCATTAAGTAAATATACACTATATCTACTCAAATCATCAGTGAAGGTAAGAAAAATAACGATATCCGCTGCATGCTACAAGACTCACTAGATTGCATACATCAACATGTATAATTTCCAATGAATCACTTGCCCGCTCCATCCAACGGGGTCCTTTAGTCATCTTGCCCAAGAGGCATGGTTCGCATGCCTCAATGATTCGAAATCGAATGAGTCCAAATATCCATCACCATGGAGTTTCTTCATGCGCTTTATACCAATATGACATTTTACGGCAGTGCCACAAGTATGTGGTACTATCTTTATTTAACTTTGTATCTTTTGACATCAATGTTATGCACATGTGTATTACTATGATCAAGATTTCAACAAACCATTCTCACTGGGTGCATGACCATTGAAGGTATTATTCATGTAAACAGAATAACTATTATTCTCTGACTTAAATGAATAACCGTATTGCAACAAACATGATCTAATCATGTTCATGCTCAACGCAAAACACCAAATAACATTTATTTAGGTTCGTCACTAATCCTGAAGGTAGAGAGAGTGTGCGATGTTGATCACATCAACCTTGGAAACATTTCCAACACACATCGTCACCTCACCCTTAGCTAGTTCTCCGTTTATTCCGTAGCTTTTATTCCGAGTTACTAACATTTAGCAACCGAACCGGTATCCAATACCCAGGTGCTACTAGGAGTACTAACGAGGTACACATCAATAACTCGTATATCAAATATACTTCTGTCGATGTTGCCAACCTTCTTATCTACCAACTCTCTAGGGTTGTTCCGCTTCAGCGATCTCTCACCTCATAATAGAAGCACTTAGTCTCGGGTTTGAGTTCACCTTTGGGTTGCTTCACTGGAGCAACAACTGACTTGCTATCCATGAAGTTTCCCTCCTTGCTCTTGCCCTTTTCGAAACTAGTGGTTTGATTAACCATCAACACTTGAAGCTCCTTCTTGATTTCTACCTTCGCGGTGTCAAACATCGCGAACAGCTCAGGGATCAATACTTCTATCCCTGGTGTATTATAGTTCATCACTAAGTTCTAGTAGCTTTAGTGACAGTGACTTGGAGAACTATATCAATCACTATCTTATCTGGAAGATCAACTCCCACTTGATTCAAGCGATTGTAGTACCCAGACAATCTGAGTACATGCTCAACGATTGAGCTATTCTCCTTCATCTTATAGGCAAAGAATCTTGTTGGAGATCTCATATCTCGCAACACAGGCACGAGCCTGAGATCACAATCTCTGCTCCTAGAACATCTCATATGTTCCGTGACGTTCAAAACGTTTTGGAGCCTCAATTCTAAGCCATAATGCATGACGCACTAAACTATCAAGTAGTCATCGAAACGTGCCTGTCAGATGTTCACAACATCTATAGACGACGCTAGAGGGGGTGGCGCACCGAGCGGTGCATTAAGGACATAAGCCTTCTGTACAACAATGATAACAATCCTCAGATCACGGACCCAGTCCGCAATATTGCTACCAACATATTTCAACTCTATTTCTCTAGGAACATACAAAAATTTAAGGGAGCTACAGCGCGAGCTAGTAATCTACAACATAATTTGCAAAGACACTTTGACTATGTTCATGATAATGAGTTCAATTAATCATATTACTTAAGAACTCCCACTCGAATTGACATCCCTCCGATCATTCGAGTGATACATGATCCAAATTCACCAACTCAAGTACGATCATCATGTGAGTTGAGGTGGCTGCAATGGTGAACATCATTATGTTGATCATATCTACTATATGACTCATGTTCGACCTTTCGGTCTCTCGTGTTCCGAGGCCATGTATGTACATGCTAGGCTCGTCAAGTTTAACTCGAGTGTTCTGCGCGTGCAAATCTGGCTTGCACCCGTTGTATGTGAACGTAGAGTCTATCACACCCGATCATCACGTGGTGTCTCAACACGACGAACTTTCGCAACGGTGCACACTCGGGGAGAACACAGTTCATCTTGAAATTCAAGTGAGGGATCACCTTATAATGCTACCGCCGTACTAAGCAAAACAAGGTTCATAAAAGGATTAACATCTCATGCAATTCATAAGTGACATGATATGGCCATGAACTTGTGTTTAAGATCTCCATCTTCGAAACACCGGCATGATCTCCATCGTCACCGGCACAACACCATGATCTCCATAAATGTGTTGCCATTGGGGTTGTGGCGCCAGCCCTGCTTCTACTTCTATTGCTACCGCTTAGCGCTTAATGATTGACACGCAGGTCATACAATAATTAAAGACAACCCTATGGCTCCTGCCGGTTGTCGTACTCAACGACATGCAAGTCGTGAAATTCTATACATCACATGATCATCTCATACATCACATATATCTCATCATGTAATTGGCCATATCACATCACAACATACCCTGCAAAAACAAGTTAGACGTCCTCTAATTGTTGTTGCATGTTTTACGTGGCTGCTACGGGTATCTAGCAAGAATGATTCTCACCTACGCATAAACCACAACGGTGATACATAGATTGCTTTTCAACCTTCTCAAGGACCGCCTTTGTCGGATCCGATCCAACTAAAATGAGAGAAACTGTCACCCGCAAGCCATCTAAGCAACAAGTTGCGTCGAGGGAACCGGTCTCTCGTAAGCGTACGAGTAATGTTGGTCTGGGCCGCTTCATCTCACAATCCCGCTGAACCAAAATCCGACCAAGGGAGGAAGCAATCTAAGCATCAACGCCCACAAACCTTTTGTGTTCTACTCGAGATCTCATCGAACCATCAACCTAGCTCATGATGCCACTGTTGGGGAACGTCGCATGGGAAACAAAAATTTTCCTACGCACACGCAAACCTATCCATGGTGATGAGCATCTACTAGAGGGAGAGTGGATCTACGTACCCTTGTAGATCGCTAAGCGGGAAGCGTTAAGAAACGCGGTTGGTGTAGTTGAACTTCTTCGCGATCCAAATCGCCGAGCGTCCCGCGATCCAATCACGAACCATCCCACGAACACATCATGATCCATCCCGCGAACTCATCACGATCCATCTCACGATCTTGATCACGATCTGTCCCGCGAACTCATCATGATCCGTTCCGTGATCACATCACGAACCGTCTCGCGATCTCGATCACGGTCCTTCCGATCTAGCGCCGAACGGACGACACCTCCGCGTTCATCACATGTGCAGCTTGATGACGATCTCCACTGTCTCGATCCAGAGAGAGGAGGTGGAGAGGAGAGATAGTTCACCGGCAGCGTGACGGTGCTCCCGTGATGGTGGTGGAGCAATTCCGGCAGGGCTTCGCCTAAGCGCTGCAGAAAACCGATCTAGAGGAGAAACTATGCACCGGTGTAACGGGTAGCACGTGGCCGGAAATTCTGTCCAAAAACCACCCAATCCACTAGTATATATAGGAGGAGAGGAGAGGAGAGGCAGCCAAGGCCTTTGGGTCGGCCGAAATAGGAGGTGGGAAGCAATCCTACGTCACCTCCAATCCTAGTTGGAGTAGGATTGCCTTCTATTGGCTGATTTTCCGCTTTTTTCTTTAGGACTTTCCCTCCTGCGCCATGGGCCTTTGTGGCTGTTTTCCCAGCCCACTAAGGGCCGGTTATTATTCTCCCACAGCCCATGGACCTATTGGGGTCGAAATACCCCTCTCGGAGGCCTCCCGGTACACTACCGACACTCCCGGTACACTCCCGGCACTCCCGGTACACTACCGATGAGCCCGAAACTTTTCTGGAAACCAAACTGGGACTTCCTATATATGAATCTTTACCTCCGGACCATTCCGGAGCTCCTCGTGACGTCCGGATCTCATCCGGGACTCCGAACAAACTTCGGTCACCACCATACATAACTCTACACTACTGAAACGTCACCGAACCTTAAGTGTGCAGACCCTGCGGGTTCGAGAACTATGTAGACATGACCGAGACACCTCTACGGTCAATAACCAATGGCGGGACCTGGACGTCCACATTGGTTCCTACATATTCTACGAAGATCTTTATCGGTCAAACCTCTATGTCAAGGATTCAGTTAATCCCGTATAACGTTCCCTTTGTTCTTCGGTATGTTACTTGCCCGAGATTCGATCGTCGGTATCTCCATACCTAGTTCAACCTCGTTACTGGCAAGTCTCTTTACTTGTTCCGTAATACAAGATCCCGCAACTAACAATTAGTCACATTGCTTGCAAGGCTTATTGTGATGTTGCATTACCGAGTGGGCCCCGAGATACCTCTCCGTCACACGGAGTAACAAATCCCAGTCTCGATCCATGCCAACTCAACAGACACCATCGGAGATACCTGTAGAGCACCTTTATAGTCACCTAGTTACGTTGCGACGTTTGATAGACACAAGGCACTCCTCCGATATCTGTGAGTTGCATGATCTCATGGTCATATGAACACATACTTGACATGCGGAAAACAGTAGCAATAAACTGACACGATCATATGCTACGTTTGCAGTTTGGGTCTTGTCCATCACATCATTCTCCTAATGATGTGATCCCGTTATCAAATGACATCTCATGTCCATGGCTAGGAAACCTTAACCATCCTTTGATCAACGAGCTAGTCCATTAGAGGCATACTAGGGACATGGTTTTGTCTATGTATCCACACATGCATTTAAGTCTCCGATCAATACAATTATAGCATGGATAATAAACGATTATCATGAACAAGGAAATATGATAATAACTAATTTATTATTGCCTCTAGGGCATATTTCCAACAATAGATAGATCCGCTATCTTGTCGGCATAATCACGACTATGGACTCTCAACTCCTCAAGAAATTCTGCTTGAGACTCAATAGTGTCATGGGCCTCACCAAGTTGTTCCAAGAGAGCAACAAAGTGCTTCTTGGACTCTCCCTTGAGTTTACACATGAATTTGTCAAATTCATTTTTATCCTCTTTTGCCACCTCATGTTCATCCACACATTCTAAAGATGGTGTGGAAGAAACAGAAGTCTTAATGTTTGTGTTTTTGCCGTTGGAGGTTACCTTGGTGATACCTTTAGCGATGAGGCACCTCACGACGATGTTCTCATTGGGGGCGTCGAAGAGTAACACCTTTGTTGGAGTGGAGGAAGCAATTGCCACAGATGCCATTGCCATTGCTTTGCCGCTTGTGTCTTCATCATCAACATCATCACCCGAGGCATACTCTTCTGGAGCCACCACTACTTTGTGAGGAGACTTCTTGGTGAAGTTGGTTTTGTTGGGGAAGGACTTGGCCTTATCTTTGCGAATGAGCTTGCCACCATTGTCTTCCCTCTTATATGGGCAATCCACCACAAAGTGACTCACATTACCATAGTTGTAGCATGTTCTCACACGTTGCTTGCCCTTTGATCCATTTGAGTTGTTCTTGGAGAAGTTGGGCCTTGTGTTTCTCTTGTTGCCCCAAAATTTTCTGGATGCAAGAGCCATGTGCTCATGATAAGCATATTTGGTGTCCTCGGGGCAACCCTCTTCTTCTTCTTCTTCTTCTTCTTCCTCTTGACTGACCTTGGCCTTCAAAGCAAGGTTGGGAGAGGATTCTTTGACTGTTGCATGCGAGCGAGAGCATTGTCAGCTATCGTGTTAGGGATGTTCATTGTAATAAATTCATCGAACACATCACCAGAAAACAAGGTCTGAAAGTCTGGCCTTTGACGGATGACAACGGACATGGCCTTGTTATAGGGCATGATGGCCTTCAGAAACTTACGCTTTATCCAAGTACCATCCACATCCTTGCTACCATGATCCTTGAGGGAAACAGCAAGAGCGGTCACCGTTCTATAGATCTCATGCGGTTCCTCATCCTCTATCATCACAAAATCATCTCACTGATCAAGGACAACTTCATAGTTTGACCGTTGAATGCTTGAACTGCCCTTGTACATGGAGATAATGTGTTCCCAACACTCTTTAACAACAGTGAAGAGCCACAGGTGAGGTAGGTATTCAGTAGGAACAACAGCTTGGAGTATGAACAAGGCAGAAGAATTTAGCTATTTTTCCGCTTGTTCTCTTGGAGTAAGATTGCGTGGATCATGAGGATAGTATCCTTCTTCAATGACTCTCATGAGATGAATTGAGCTGTGGTCTAAATGAGACTTGATATTGAAAACCCAGTTAGCAAAATCATTCTTAACAAGTTTAGGAGGAGGACCATGATTAACTATATGAGGTGGGTGCACCGGTCCTCCATAGACCACGGGAGGGGGAACTGAGGCAAAGCTCCCCAACCACTTAACTCCTTGAGAACAATTATCCTTGTCAGAACTAGCCCCCTCTTTACCGGAGTTGACATCTGATGACGAGTTAATGGGTATAACCACTTGCACCGCATCGGTAGAAACTTTAAGCGTATTAAGGAAATCTTTGAACATGGATTGAACCTCGGTCGCCATGAAGTATTTGAGTAAGGATAAGGCCTCATTCAAATCCTCGCGTGAGACCATGTTCACTCCCATGGCCTCGGGAAGTTCTCCCACATGCTCCTTTTCACCAGCCATACTCTTCGGGTGGTGAAACCCTTAATAAATAGACGAGGCTATGATACCAATTGAAAGGATCGATATGGTTGACTAGAGGGGGGGGTGAATAGGCAACTAACACTTTTTAACTTTTCCTTAACAATTTAGCCTTAGCATCAAATAAGTTGGCTAGATGTGCAACTAGGTGAGGAACCTATATGATGCTAAACACAACAAGCACACAAGCAAGCAACGGATACAACACATTAATAGCTTGCAAGAAGTAAAGGAAGAGATAACGAAAAGTGGAGCCGGTGGAGACGAGGATGTGTTACCGGAATTCCTTCCCTTATGAGGAAGTACGTCTCCATTGGAGCGGTGTGGAGGCGCAATGCTCCCCAAGAAGCCATTAGGGACACCGTATTCTCCTCATGCCCTCACACAATGCAAGATGCCGTGATTCCACTATTGGTGCCCTTGAAGGTGGCGACCGAACCTTTACAAGCAAGATTGGGGCTATCTCCACAACTTGATTGGAGGTTGCCAATGACACCACGAAGCTTCACCACAATGGAATGTGGCTCTGAGGTGACCTCAACCGTCTAGGGTGCTCAAACACGCAAGAGTAACAAGATACACAAGGGATTAGTGGGGGGATCAAATTTCTCTTGGTGGAAGTGTAGATCGGGGCCTCCTTAACCAATCCCTAGGAAATAAACAAGTTTGATTGGCTAGGGAGAGAGATCGGGCTAAAAGGGAGCTTTGAGCAACAATGGAGCTTGGGGAAGGAAGAGGTGGTCTTCTCGGGGAAGCAGACCTCCTTTTTATAGTGGGGGATAAGATCCAACCGTTATCCCCACTCTCAGCCCCGCGCGTCGCGGTACTATCGCATATGACCCTGGTACTATCAGAAGGGCTTGCGGTACTACCGCTCCAACATGCGGTACTACTGCTTGCACAGAAGTGACACACGTAGGCCGATTGCACTTAGGCAACTAGCGGTAGAACCTCCCGAGCGGTAGTACCACGAGCCCATGCGGTACTACCGCATGGTCAGTAGTGACTGGCACTGGAGATGCACGGAAGTAAAAAATTACTTCTTTTCCTACGTCCGTTGAGGGCGGAGCTGAAAAAAGTCTGGCACGGTAGTACTGTAAATGCATCACGGTACTACCGCAAGAGGGCAGATATAAAAAATTACATCCGCGCCTACTACCGCAGGCATACGTACCAGGGCAGGGGACAATGCTACTACCGCTCCGCTAAGCGGTACCACCACGGGCTGCTATGGTACTACCGCTGCCTTGAGCGGTACTACCGCTGGCCACTGAAAACAAGCACCCCTCAGGCTTCACTTTGCACAGACAAGTAAAACGAGCTATAGCTCCATTGAAGGGAAGGAAAGGTGGTGCAATAGAATAGATGTATACATGTTGATTCCACCCAAACCTTTCCGCAGTGGACCCCTCTTAATAGTATGGCTTTCCCACGACTCAAATCCATCGAAAGGAAACGTAGAGAACAACCGTCTTCGATAAGCTCCGAGGGGCACCGAATCGTCTTGTGCCTAGACATGAGATATTTGAAATGCTCAATGCACACAATTAGTTCGCAAAGGCATTGTGATCAATCACCAAAACCACTTAAGGAGAAATATGCCCTTACAGCTATCTGTGCACAAAATGCACATTAGTTTATGAAGTTGCAATGAACATATGAAGATGTATGAACCTATTTAATGTTATGATATGAAGATGCATAGCAACATATGAAGTATGTTATGGTATGAGATGTATGAATCAGCAAATGCATTGTATTGTGAAAAGAAAGATCAAACATAAGTCTTACTGGACAAATATTTCACAAACCACAATATAGTTCAACAACATCACAGTTCATCTGCAACTCAACATAGTTGATAAACCACAACATGCTACAACTAGACATAGTTCAACAACCAAAAGAACATACTTCACACTCCATCTAGACAAATATTCCAACAAATCTAACAGTTTGAAACTTGCACAACACATCAACATTGAGTTTCTAGACCCGACCTTCTTGCTCCTTGTGTTGCTAGCTGGGACTGTCATCTCCCTAGCCCTGCTCCTAGTAAGTTTTACAAGGATTTGGGGAACAACTGGTGGGAGAACTTTCTCACATGCAACATTTCTTGCATCTTGATTG
Source organism: Hordeum marinum (assembly GCA_022496015.1). Taxonomy (NCBI): domain Eukaryota; kingdom Viridiplantae; phylum Streptophyta; class Magnoliopsida; order Poales; family Poaceae; genus Hordeum; species Hordeum marinum. Next base: position 249,908 of record JAAAWK010001144.1, on the reverse strand, counting down.
CTGTCAGTAATTGAGCAAGGTTCTTCTTCTGGAGTTGGAGAAGTATTAAGCTTCCTCTTCTTGTTGATAGCCATTGGAGATGCTCCTCTCTGTGCTATCTTCTTGTAGTTCTTCCTTGGTGTTCTAACAAATAGAGAAGAAATAGTTTAGTAATAGTACAGGAGAAATTTCCAGGTAAAAGCACATAAATAAATTAGAGAGGAATTATATTACCTTCGAACTTCATCTGCAACTGTGGAAGCTTGTGTTGCTACCTCACTTTGCATTGCATCTACTAGAGCATCATCAATAGGAGCATCTACTGGAGGAGCATTAGCAGGAGCATCTACTGGAGCATCATCAGCAGGAGCATCTAGTGGAACATCATCACCAGGAGCATCATCTGCACGTGCAGGCTGCACTGGAGCATAATCTTCACTGTCTGCCTCCTCTTCTTCTTGTTGTTCTTCATCATGTAGCTCTGTATTTTTGTTAGGAGGGTCTTCTTCAACATTGTCAGCTCCCCATTATGCATCTTCTTCACCAAATGCTGGGTCAATGGCATTTTTGAAGTGTTTCAATAAGTGACCCAAACCACCACACCTCTTGCATTTTCTCTTCCTAGGACCAAGTCCTTTTCGTTCACTTGTTGGCTTAATTCTGGTCTTCCTTGGCCTGCCAGGTGCAGCTCTGTTCTGTACAGGTGGACTTAGTTTGAAACCAGGGTCTACAATATCCCATTGCTATTTTCCTTCAAGTGTAAGAATGTTCTCAGCATATGTCTTTTTAAACATTTCAACTGAGAAGTAATTGTGTACATACTGGTCTGTATCTTTAGCTTCCCCTCTCAAAGATGTTATGAAGAACACCGCATGTATGCATGGCTGGCCTGTAACTTGCCACTTTCTACAACTGCATGTTCTTTTCTCTACATCCATAGGGTATCTCTACTCCCTCTTCTCTTTGTCTACAACAGTCACCTCTGCTTCAGTGGGACTTCTCCTAACTAAAGTCATGTCCAAGTCTTTGGACCTTGCCATCAAATTCGTCATAACTCTTGGAATTATGATATGGCCCATGAATTTTTGAAGTTCTATGCTATTTCTAAGGCCAAACTTTCCCATTAAGTACTGTCTTATCTTGTCCAACAAGTCAACAATGTGGAGAGCTTTGAAATTTTTAATTTTAGAATTGAATGATTATGCAAGGTTATTGTTGACATACTCAACCTTGCAGATATCATTGAATTTTTCTCTGGCCCAGATTTTGGTGTGGTGCTCTTCTATGTAAGCCTGTACCTTGGGTTTTGTGAACAGCTGCCTCAGGTGATAATTGTGTTTCTTAATGCAATAAGTCAATGAAAAAGGCCACAAATGCTGGTCATAGAACTTCCCTTTGAATTTTTTGGAAAAATTCTGAGCCACGTGTCTCATGCACTCTTTGTGCTCTACCCCAGGGTAAATTTCATCTACTGCTGTCTCAAGACCTTTGCATGCATCAGTATGAATTACTAGTCCTTCAGGATGACCTATTACCTTCTTCAAATATTTGAAAAACCAACCCCAACTCTCTTTAGACTCCGTCTCCAAAACACCATATGAAACTAAAAAAATCTAGTTGTGTGCATCAATTGCACATGCATCAACCAACTGACCTCTGAACCTACCATTTAGTGCAGTGGCATCAACAGCTAGGTCGGGCCTACAACCAGCTAAAAATCCCTACTAGCAAGCTTAAAAACTGATAAAAACTCTCCTAAAATACTCCTTCTCATACCTCTTTCCTCTAAGCTAGATGTGTGTGCCAATTTCTACTACACTACCTGGAGAAGCCCTCTCAACCTCAGCTTTGAATGTGTACAACAGCTGAAAACTATCCTGATATTTACCATACAAGTTGTCAATTGCCATTTGTTTACCATAAAACACTCTCATGTATGGCAATTCTATACCATATTTTTTCTGCAAATTAGTTACCAACTCACGAAGACCAATGTTAGAATTTTCTCTGACCCAATTTTGCACACCATCAGCTATCCATCTCCTCTTGGCTGCTTTGAGTCTCTTAGTTCTGTTCACACTTGGGCAGTGGTGCTCATAACGATTGAATTTAATACGCAAATTGAAACAAAGTTAAACACTATGATAATTGAAACTGAATATGCAAACTTAAACTGCATTAAGCAAATTGAATTTGAATATGAATTACTCTCACTAGCATTAGTTACTATTGTTAGTACCTGAAACAAATCACTGTTTCTCATTAAAGAGGCATGTAGCCTCCATCTACACCTTGGAAATGCACAATAAACAGTGAATCTTGATGGATCACTCTTCTCTATTTTGTACTATACTTCATGATTAATTGAGAATGTGGCAACTACATTCCTGCAGTCAAGAGCAGATGGAAAAACAATTCCTTCAGCTAAACTGGGCTTTTCTTTGTCATACATAACTCAAGCTTGTCCTCCTCATCATTCTCAAAATGTCCCATGTCAATGTTCTCTTGTTCCTTCTTTGAATCTGTATGTGAAAACTCAGCAGGAATAAAATCCTCATTTGTATCTTCATTTCTTTTCTGCACAAGATCTAGAAACATCCTCTCATCCTCCTCATTTAAGCCTAGCACATCATTTGGCTCAGCCTCCTCAACTGTACGCTCTAAAGGAGTTTTAGTGTCTTTGCAGCCAGGTTGCCTTGGTTCATTTGCAGTTGGAGTTGTAGGTGGATTGCAACTACTACTTGGTGCTGAGCTGCTCCTAGAACTACTTCCTGTTCTATTTCCTTTAGAGATAGGGGCTTTGCTATTCTAGCTACTGCTTCTGCTCTACATCTCTGAATTATAGTAGTTTCAACATTTACAGTTTTGGAATCAGCATATGTAGCAAACATTACACCTAACTCATCATCACACAACAAAGGATTCCAAGTTGCTTTCCCTACATCCCAGAATCTGAACTCAACTGCATCATGCATACCCCAAGTATATTTCCTATATACCGCGGACCTAAAATCGTTGAAAGAACTTGTGCAGTCAACCATAAAGGGAAAGTGAAGCTTGCATCCTGTCCCTTAGTACCACACTTTGCTAAAAGAGTGGTCTCCATTCTAATTGTTAGAAACAACACACACGATGGATCCATCCTATGATTGTGAACACAACCGAAGTCAAGGACAGACCTTTCTAATTATCGAATGGAAACAGATGAGCAAGAACTAGATCTGGAAACTTACCCTGTAGGGATCTCCTGCCTTGAATCTATTGTGCCACCACTCCTCATGGCGTCGTCGCCGCCACCACCACAGTCGCGCGCAGAACGTGTCTCCACCATGCCCGACGCATATATGTAGATCCACTAACGAGGAGGATGTCATGACATTGAGGCCACGGTTTCTACGGCAGCCCACGTCGCCGTCGAGCACTAGGGTTTGAGTCGCCTTGGTCGTCACCGATCTAGGGTTCAGGAGAGGGATATGACAAAGGGGGAAGGCAAAATGACAACTACACAGTTTCTCTATGTGGGACCCACCTGTAAGGAAGGCCCAGGGGCAACCGGTGTCCAAAACGTCGAGCCATCATGGTGAAATGATGCTGACCAAGTGGAGCGGTGACAAAAGGGCATTTGAGCAGATGGAGGGGAAAAACTAGTGGCAAAACTGAGTATGCTCAAGTAAGGGTAAAACCCGGGGGTGGGAACCAACTAGGGAGAAAAATGTAATTGTCCCTATTTTTATTCATAACATAATATGTGTTTTGCTTGGAGAGTCATTTTATTTTGGTTTTCACTTTAATATATTATTTATAATCATAAACATGTGCCTGTAGTTGTACGATACCGAGGATAATCCCCCTCGGCAGGGTGCCGGAACAGGGTCTCGAATGAGATTTCTTTGATACACGGGCTTGCGGTGGAGGAGCGGATGTTCTAGCTTTATTTCTGCGGATTTCTTTACTTATATGAATTTTTAGCGTTGGAAATCACACGAGACGGAGCCACAAGGTGATCTGAAGGCAAGTGATCGCGCCCTAGGGGATGCCTGCACACTCTTGCCTTGGCGGCACCTGATGGCCCCCCTCTGGTGGTTCTTCACTCCAGTATTTATTATATGTTCCAAAAAAATCCGTCAAAAAGTGTCGGGTGATTTCGAGAACTTTTATTTTCTACACAAAAGGAACACCGCGGTAATTCTTCTAAAAACAACGTCAGTCTGTGTTAGTTCCAGTTAGATCATATAAAGTGCATCAAAAGCATATAAAAATACTGTAACATAGGCAAATATGGCATGCATACTTCATAAATTATTGATATGTTCGAGACGTATCATCATCCCCAAGCTTAATTCCTGCTTGTCCTCGAGTAGGTAACTGATAAAAGAAATAATTAATGAAGTGTGAATGGTAGCATGGTGCATAAGTTTGATCAATGATAATTTCAATCAATTTTCCTAGCATCATAAACAACAACTCTTTTTCATAAACTCGTCATGATAAAGTAGAAATCAATTCACACGCAATGGTTCAAAAAATGCATTCTCTTGAAACTTAACAACCCATGTTGTTAGTCGTCCAACAATTATAGTTTACGAAGTCCAAGTAAGAGCTCCACATACTCAATTATCATATAGTCTTCTATGATTGTGAAAGTGCGTTATATCGACTAGAGGGGGGGGGGTGAATAGGCAATTTTTACAAATTCATCACTTGAGGAATTTCAACTTTGAGGAATTGGAAATGTGATGAATAACTAACAGCGGAACAAGTACTCAAGTGCATGAGGAACAGGGCAACAAGATAGTCATGATGATGAAATGAACATGCACAAGTTATAGGTAGCGTGATACATGATAGGTAGTGATGAACAAGCTAACTTGAAGAAATTGAGGTGAGGAAAGTGTGAAAGTCTTCAGTCAAATTCTTCAAACAATAACGATCAATTTCATCAACAAGTATACGATGAATAAGTGGGTTGAGGAAATAGAACCAGGTAGCTCGATGAAGACAATGGTTTGATGACCCAGTTCCAACTGCTGTGATAGGCGTACATCTGGTTTGGAGCGGCCTGGTATTTAAACCAGAGGACACACAGTCCTTATCGTATTCTCCTTGAGCTAAGGTCACACAGTCCTCGCCCAACACTTGTGGTAATTCTTCAAGGAAGACTTCCAAAACCCTCAAAAACTAGTCACCCAACGATCCACAATTTACAAATAGATGCTCTAGACCAAGGTCACTTCATGATCCCCAATTGACTGTAGGATGCACTAGACCATGATGCCTAACCATCTGGAGGATGCATAGTCCTCAAAGGTAACAAGCGTCGGCTCCACATAGGAATTTCTTTAGTGATACTCAATCACTTTGGGTTTGGTGGTTTGGTTGTGGGTTTTTCCTCACTAATGATTTTCTCTCAAAGTCCTCGGAGGATGGGTTGCTCTCTAATGAAAAGTGTCAGTTCTCTCTCGGAGCAACCAACCATCTAGTGGTTGTGGGGGTGGCTATTTATAGCAGGGTGCAACCTGACATGATAAGACATAAATGCCCCCAATGATATGACCGTTATGTGGATGTTATGATTGGGAACAGCTGGCGCTAAGCACAACAATGGTCATAATTTCAAACTGTGAAAGTCCTCAGGCTTATCACGTTCCTCACTTGTAGGCATCACACTAGCGAAATCCTAACTCCTTAGTTAGATCAATTTCCTCAGAGACCAGAAGAACTTCGTCTCTGTCACTGAGGAACTTGACTGAACCGCAAGAGATTTCCAAAGGCTTCACTCGAAGGATTGGATAGGTTGAGAATTTTGGAGTTGAGAGTCAGTTGGAAATTTTCCTTAGTATTACCTCGCCCCCCTTTAACAGTACGGTGTTTCCTATGACTCAAAGAAAGGAAATGAAACTACGAAAACAAAAGTCTTCACGCTTCATAGTCCTCGTTCATATCTTCAAGGTCACACCAACTTATTCATTTTCAAAGTCTTCAGAGAATACCAAAGTCTTCAGCAAAGTCTTCACAAAGTCTTCACCAAAGTCTTCAGTTGAAGACATACATTTTTAGGGGTCGGTAATCTCCGGATATATCAAACTCCTCATTGACTTATAGAGCCTCTGTACACTCACAAACACATTAGTTCCTTAACCAGAAAGTATTCAGTACACCAAAATCACTAAGGGGCACTAGATGCACTAACAATCTCCCCCTTTTTGGTGATTGATGACAAATAGGTTAAGTTTTCAACGGGAATAACACTATGCAGTGTAAATACTGACTTTGAGGAATTTGATTGCAAGATATAGAAGAACTCCCCCCTAAAGATGTGCATATTTGAGGAATTTTCTTTGGACTGCAAATGCACATGGTAGGTTAAAAACATGGAGAACTCCCCCTATATCTTGTAATTCATACACACATTTAAATATATGATATGAAGAATTTGAAATGCATGATGAAAATGATGTTTGACGAAATTCAACATTCATGCATTAAGATACTTGAGGAAATAAGCATGCGTAAAGAAGTTCAAAAGAGTCAGACCACCATCTAACTTAAGTTTACAACTCAATCAACAAAAGCTTCAGAAGAGCGAGAGTTGTAACTTAAACAAAAAAACAGCCCATATATGGTGACCTACATGAAGACTCACTCAATTTTTCTCCCCCCTTGTCATCGAAGACCAAAAAGGGACGAAAAAGTGAGGACTAATTCCCCTTGAAGAATTTCATCGTGTTGGTGAAGAAGGAGCGCCAGTGTTGTCGGGGTCGTTTGTCGATGCAGGGCCTGCCACAGTGTCGTCAACGTCCTCAGCTTCATCCATCTCACGTGATGAAGAATATAAACTTGTGACCATCATAGGAACTTGAGCTTTCTTGAATTTCTTCTGTGGTTGACGAGCCCAGTTAAGATGTTCCTCAAGGTCCAACTCCTTCAGTTCTTCAGGAGTCTTGAGGTGAGACAGAATGGCCCAAGAGCGGTTGAGGATTTCATGCACATAGTAGTGATTTTTCTTAATAGAGTTATGCGTCATAGTCATGTTTTGCACAATGTAACCAAGCTGATGCTTCACCCACTTGTGATTGCGATCAACCTTCTGATGAAGACTTATGAGAAGCTCATGATCAATCATCACACGAGGGGCAGACTCTTGAGGTTTTTGAGCTGAGGCCTTTGCTTCTGAGTCCTGAGTTGCAGTGTCATCATTGGTGGAGAAGGATGCAACTTTGCAAAACTGTCCATCCAATGGACGAGTGCCTTCATCAATGACAGCCTTGCCTTTCCTTCCACTGAGGCAATTGTGCTCTTGAGGACTTCAATCAGAGGCAAGAAGCCGAAATGATTCTGGAAGTCCGCCTTGAAGGGAACTGAAGACTTTAATCTCATGAACTTCATGATCCAAGTTGCATAAGGCTTCTGTTCAAATGGGGCTAGAGAAGCATTAGCCGATGTCCTCATGAAGAAATCATGGAAGTTGATGGGAATCCCATGAATGATGTTGAACAATATATTATTCATGACTCCCTCCACTTCCTCTTCTTTAGAGTTGTGGCCCTTCTGAGGACATAGAGTATTTGTGAGAATGCGGTAGACCGTCCTGGGCACATAAAGCAAATCCTTCACTAGGAAGGATTTTCGTTGAGGCTTACCAGGAGCCAAAGGCTTCATCAGCATTTGCATCGGTTGATTTGGAAGAGCAGGTTTATCAAATAGTTGACGAGCTTCTTCTGAAGGAATTGGCATTGGGACAAATCGAAGCAATTCTGATGCTTGAGTAGTAGCAGTAATATGAGTTGATCCTGTCATCCAGTCCAAGACCTAGGAGATGATGTTAGAAGCATCGCCTCTGATGTGCAGAGTGGCATAGAATTGAAGAATGAGTTCTTCATTCCAAGTGCAGATGTCCACATAGAAGGGAAGAATTCCTACATCGTGAAGAACATGGAGAACCGATGTGAATGATGGAATTGTTTCCATATCAGCATGAGGAATCTGATGGTGCTCAAAGACTTTCTTCTTGTCGAACTGAACAGATGCATAGTAATTCATCTGAGTGGCAATCCAGAATCTGGTTTGACCGACCCTTGCCGAGTCATACGCATTGGGACCATTGAAGAAAAAGTGTTCGTTGAAGAAATTGCTTTTGAGGAATTTGGGGCGCACTGAGCCTTTGAATGGCATTCTGGGCTTTGGCTGAAGATTTGGCTTGAAACGGCCCTTGATTTCCTTCGGCATGGGAGGAATTTTCCAGATTGAGGAATTTGTGGAGCTGTTTCCTCGGTGTCAGGTGGATCAGCAAAGTCATAAGCTGATGCAGTTGGAATATCTTTAATGACTTTGGCAGTCAAGTCATCAGATCCTTCATGAATATCTTCAGTCTAGGCTGGGGACTGAGGAATCTGTGACAGAGGAGTAGTCATTGGTGAATTTGGGTAAGGTGTTTCCCAATATTCATCGTTGATGATAGGAGTTGTATTTCCAATGTCTACATCCTCATCAATTTGTTCAATGCTGATCTCTTCAGCAGTGAACTGAGGCTGGGGTGATGATACCTGAGGAGTTGAAGAATTTTCTTCAACTTCAATGTCTTCATCAATCTGCTCTGTCGAAGCAGAAAAATGATCTTCTTCATCTTCTTCATCTGGGATGACATAGCACCAAATGGAATGATCTCATAGGTGGGTGCTGAGGAGAGTGGAGTGGCATCAAATGGTTCAGTTGAGGACTTTGGTAGAGTCTTCAACTTCTTCCCAGTTGAGGAATCTGAAGTTGAAGCCTTTCTTTTCAGTGCCTTCTTCTCAGCAGTCTTAGTTTTCTTCACTTCTGATGCAGAAGGAAGGTTGATTGTCTTCACCTTTGATGATTTGGCTGATTTAGCTGAAGGTGAGGGTGGTACAATTTCTTCAGACACGACTGATGCATTCATCCTTGTGGGTTTCGTTTCATCAGGCGCACTAGTGGAGGGTGCCCTGGCAGGTTCTTCAGCGGTCTGACTTTCTTCAGCAGCGCTGGCAGTTTCCTCAGTAGGCTAAGCAGTTTCCTCAGCGTGAGGTATTTGTTGCTGGGAGCAAGATGCAACTCTTGAGTTGTTATCAGTGATGACTTTGTCAGCAATATTGACGAAGCAAACCTTGGTGCCTTGCCAATCAGCATAGTATGAAGTGAATTCCTCACTGAGGCTTTGGATCTCAGATCGCACCCTCACAAGTTCCTCAGGAGACAAATTCAGAACATGTTTCTTCAAGTAATGCTCTTTCTTGTACTGAGCCTTGTTGGTTTGTCTGGCCTTCTCATATTTCCATTTTTCTTCAGCTATGAAAGTTGTGAGGACATGATCGGGACCATGAGGCAGTTTCAAGTCATCAATGGGCATCTTGGGATCCTTGTGCTAGATATCAATGAAGTTAAGCACCTATTTTGGATCAAGCAACAAAGGAATTTGAGATCCCTTTGCTTCAGCCACTCGTTGTTGCTTGTTTCTGATGATAGCTTCTAGTTCCTCATCATCAGCTTCATCGGGGGATTCTGATGGTATTGTGAAAGCCACCTTCTTGGTTTGAGGACTTGGTTGAATGCCTCATCCAGCAGTTGCTTTCATTTTCCTCAGGGGAGGACCGCTTGCTTGGGCTGAAGAACTTGCTGATGCCCCTGAAGCAATTGAGAGTCCTTCGGTCCTTTGGCATGAGGCAAGATGCACAGGCATTGAGGACTTTGCAGCTACAGATGAGGACTGAGCAGCAATCGTACCAGTAGCCGAGGCCTTTGAGAGCTAAGGCCTTTGAGCTTGAGGAATCTGCAGTGATGACTTTGAAGATGAAGAATTTGGCTTCACAACAAATTTCTTCATCATTGATTTCTTCGGAGCACTTGCAGAGGCTCCGGCAACAGCAGAGTCTTCATTGAATTTATTCACTCCAGCTTCGGCAGTTCTCTGAAGTTTGAGTTGATGCTTTGCCCACTCAGCGGGATAGTCTTCACCGCGAGCAACACCGGTGGGATCAACAACTTGATCATCAGCTGGAGGAGCCCTAATGCAAGGGGGTTTGAGTGCAAATTTCTTGATGTATTTGGGAGTAACATAGTGATACTCCTTCCATTCCCTCACCCACCTCCGTTCAATCCTCTGAATTCTGATCTTTCTCTGTTCTTTTGTCTCTTTGCCATGTATGGATTCATCTGGTGTACAGTAACCTGCATACAGATGTTCAAGGATTTCAAAAGCAGTATTTTGTTCAGCCTTCTTTCCACCTTTGTGTGACTTCTTCCCATCAGCCATTTTCTTTAGCTGAGGATTTTGAAATCTTGAGGACTCTGAAGAAGTGCACAATTTTTCCTCAAGAAATGCTACAAATGAGTTAAGTTGATGAGAACCTAGTGATTCATCAACGGACGTTCTGTACCTGTGAAGAGAGTATAGGTGCGAGGAATTTGAAGAGGTCAATGCGTTCTTACAAATTTTTCAATAATATCAGGTGAGAGGAATTTGACCATGAGTGTCTTGAGGAATTTCACTAAGTGTTCCTTGTCTCAGGTTCCAGAGTTGTGCAAATTTGAGGATTCACACAATTGAGGAATCTTGAAGAAAATCATAAATTAGGGAAAATCATCAAGTGAATGAACATGTAAGGTGCTTTAGAATGAAATTCTTGAAGAATAAACACCTTTGTGAAGATTTAGGGAAACTTGAAGATCAAATAAGGGCAGTAAAAGTAAATTTTATTTACCTTGGTGAAGAACACGACGAACTGAGGAATTAGATTGGAAGTTCGTCAGTCCAAATCTCCCATGCCCTAGCTCGGTAGAGGGAGACAGCTACAGCGGCGGTAGGGTGAAGACTTCCGCGGCCGATGCGAGTACGACGACGAGGAGCTTGAGGCAGTGAAGCTCTTCCACACCGGCGACGATGATTTTGTTAGTGTATCTAGTGCCCCTTAGTGATTTTGGTGTATTGAAGACTTATAGGTTAAGACACTAATGTGTTTGTGAGTTTACAAAGGCTCTATAAGTCGATGAGGAGTTTGATATATTCGGAGATTATCGACCCCTAAAAATGTATGTCTTGAAGTGAAGACTTTGTTGAAGACTTTCTGAAGACTTTGGTGAAGACTTTGTGAAGACTTCGAAATGAAGATGTAACATCCCAAAATTTCATTTTGGAATGTTATGAAATATAGCTATGCATCATCATCACATTGTTTGAATGAAATGAATTGTTGAAGTTCTTCTTTTGGATTTCTAAAAGGCCCCTTTCTTTTTCTCCATTTACTTGTTTCATTTATTTGAAAATCTCTAGAATTATTCAAAAACAGAGAGGAGTAACATGACACTCCACACCAGGAGCATCTTGGTGAATTATTGGAACAATAAAACCAGAGGTTTATTTGAAAGTTTATCTCAAAAGAATTTAAAATCAATTAGGTATTTTCTGAAAAAATGATTTTTTAAGTATTCATTTTGACAGAGGAAAAATGTTCATTAAATAGCATTTATTCCCTTGATCATCTTGATATATATATTTCCTAGGTTTGGAAATGATTTGAATGCATTAAAGGATTTTAAACATTCTGGAAAATAGAAAAGGAAACGTATTTAAACGATTTAATTAGCAAACCGGCCGGCCCACAACCTTCAAGTCCCGAGATTCCTCCGGATCGGCCACCGACGCAAACATCGCCCTCTCTCTCACTGACCCACGGGACCCACCGTCCGACAGCTTCATCAGCATGCTCATCCCTTTCCCCTCGCCCCCGACCTCGCCGGGGATCCCTCCCCCGCGGATCTCTCTCCTCTCTCCCTCTCCCGACCCCGCACCTGGCCTATAAGTAGCCACTGCTTCTCCGCTCTCCGTTCCACCCCGAGCCCCCCTCTACCCTCGCTAGAACGCTACCGCACCACCTCGCCGGAGTTCGGACTCCAACCGAACCCCCCAGAGCTCCTAGCCGTCGTCTCCATCGTCCCCAGCCCCGTCTGACGCCATCATTCGACGCCGGATCTTCGTCGCCGTCGTCTGAGCTCTTCGAACTGTTCGATTCATAACCGACGCGTTAGATTAGATCACTTAAAACCTCGAAACGGTATCCTCTAACATTCGGTCGTTCGCCGCAAACACCCGCACGCGCGCGCTTTCGACCAATAGGAAGTCGCCACGTAGCCTCTGTCCGTTAGCTAATTTTTTTCTTTTTCTGTTTCTGTTTTAGAAAACAGAATGTGTTCTGATTTTATTTTTGTTATATCATTTAAAGTAATTAGTGTTCTAAATTAATTCTTTTTGAATTAGGTCACAATTTTCATGTAGTTTCATCCTCTAGTCTTAGATTCCAAATTTGAACTTTAAAATTTGAATCTAACCAAATTTTCTTAAATTACTAAAATCTGTATAACTAGAGTTTAAAAAATTATTTTTGAGTGAATATTTTTGCCACTGTTTTGTATTAGTTAGACCTATCATCCTACATAGTTTGAGAATTTTTAGGATGAATTTGGTTAGGGTTTTTAACAAAAACAGAATCTGTCTAGTTCTTAATAGAGTTTAGTTAGTTTGATTTTAGTTTTAGTTTGAATCTGAATTAGTTTAAATTTTGTTTTTATATTTCATTAGGTTCTGTTGTTTCAACATTAGGTGTATTATTTTCTCTTAATAATTTTTTTATTTGTTTTGTGCTCTAGTTTGAATAGGTAAATCTTATTTTCACCTTTAGTATTGTTTAGAAAAAAGTTTTGTAGTAACTCTTTTTGCACAAACTTTTTACAATGAAATACTTTCTGTTTTCTAATAAAATTTTGTATTTACTTTTATGTTATCTAAATGCTTAGTTGTTCAAAACAAATTTTTGACTTGTTATGTCTTAGTAGAGATTTGACACCAAAATTTTTAGAGTCTTATACTTTGAGTGATTCTTCTTTTGATTGTGCTATTTATTTGTTGAAGTATTTATTTACCTTGCTGTTGTAGGAGTTGTATTGTGGTTATGCTTATTGTGTGCTGTGATTGATTCATTAGATCATCTGGAGTGTGAAGCTTGTTATCTAGAGTCACTTGAGTACGAGGATCGTCAGCAAGGCAAGTCACTTTGACCATATATACCTATGTTTATATTGCATTAGTTCTACCATCTCCCCAATTGCATGCAAAGTAGGTAATTTGGAAACTTGGTTACTTGATGTAGTATCATGTGGTAGGCACCCCTCAACCCTTTGATACATTGGCCCCGGGAAACGTTGATTTAATTTTGCTATGCTATTAGTAGATGGGGTTGGTTGTGTGATTCATGAGAGTTGTGACATAATAATTTCAAGACCTACAAGATGATCAAGACTTCAAGACTCCGAGTTTTCAAGATACCTCTAGGTGGATGATTGTTGAACGGCACCCTGGAGAAACCAGTGGTTAGCCTAGATGTTGCTGGAGAAGTGCCAGTATTCATGCGGAAAGGTCCACCCAGGCACAAAGAGATGGATGGATGCTTCAAGACCCAAGGCTTACCTGCACAGCCACAAGCCATTATGGGCTCTGGCTTGGTTGGATATCGTAGTGACCCTGGACAGGCGGTGGTACGAGATGTAGAAGAACGGTAGGAAAGGATAGGCACCGACAGAGTCTCGGGGGAAACCCTTTAGAGGACCATGTTTTGGTCATCCGTTTCTCAAAAAACCTAAAGTGCGAGAAATCCAACAGAGGCAATCAAATCCTGTGGGGAACGTGTGCAAAACTCTGCAGAGTACCCAAACCTAATCGATTAGCCGTGTCCATGGTCATGGACAGTCTGAGTCAAAGGAACTGAAACTATCTGGAATTCTCAACACAAATAATTACATTGTTGTGGGTATTAATGACAACTTGGGTATGAGAATTGGTTGGTGGAACCATCTCATTAATCAACCAACATTGTAGTAATAATGCTTTTGCCCTCTCTTGTTGTAGGAAAAATTGGCTTTATGCAAAACTTACTACCCAACTGCCATATATGCATATAGAATAGATGATTACTTTACACCCCCTCTTTTGTGACATTGCCGGCATATTCAATATGCTAACCTATACGGCTGCAACGTATCATGCTGTAGAGTACTTTTCCAACCTGGAGTGAGGACACGCTCTACGCTTGGTGAGATGCCCTTGGAGTCAGATGGACTCAACTACCTTTGAAGCTTCCGCAAGATTAGTTATTCTCATGAGTTGGCCTTCAGCCACTTTATTGTAATTTTTATTGTAATAAAGAACTCTATATGAGATTTTTCGATTAATAAAGTTGTGTGATTTCACTTTGATATATACATTGATGTACCATGTGTGTACCAGCATGATCTTGGGATGGTACAGAAACACCGGAGATTCGACCTTTCAGGTCGGCTCGCTACAGAAATGGTATCAAAGCACACGCTGACCGTAGGACGTAACCTCTAGGATTGGAAAAGCCTTAGGATTTATTTCTCTTTTGTCTTTAAAATTCTTATACTCTCATCTACTCGTTTCTGACTTCCCTCCGATTTATTTCAAAATTTATAGATGGCCACCTTCATCCCAGTTTTGATCACGGAGTTTTGTTAGCCTGACGCGACGATGCCCTTTGGCAAGGAGCTGGTGAAGATCATCAGGGATGTAAGGATCGCTTTGCCAAGCATCACCGGGACTCCTATCATGTCTTTTCCACAAGACGGTCGCTACAGGATCGAGGTGCACATCCCCGGAAAGACCTTTGGAAATCGTAAGGAACCGATCGACTTCAAGTTTGTGGCACCCAGCTAGATTCTTGGGAGGGACATGGCAATTCACCGTTCCCTTGGACGTATTCAGGAGGAATACAGGGATGGTCCCATTTCACCAGGACTCAGCGTGGTTTGTCACAGGGATGCCAATGGAAATATCATAAACACTCCCACCAAAGACTCCACCATTTCCTATATCCAGACTTTGGAGACGCACATCAGGACCTTGGAGCTTCGGGTACGTGCCGACACGAAGACGATCAAGAGGCCGATGAACCGCGAGATTGACCTCGAAGCTGACCTACGGGAAGCCAATTACGAGCATGAGCATGAAGTGAAGGATTTCTTAGAGAGGATCGATAAGCTGAACACTCGCATTGCAACTCTGGAGGAATAGTTGGACATGGGGGAAAATCTTCACCCAGAAGGAGACATGGCTCCCTTGATCAGCAACGATGATGACTATGAGGAAAGCGTCACCGGAGGAGGCCACTTCACCATGTAATTTTGAGGAGAACTTTAGTTATGCCCCCATGTATCTTTATTTTCGTCGTTAAAGCGTAGGTCGATGCTTAGTTTGATTTGGAGACTTGTATCTCGATGTTTGAACCTTGAGTTGAATAAACGAATGAGTGTTTGGTGTGATATGTTTGTTACATTGCATATGGGTAGTGAAATTTTCTTTTAGGTCCTTGTTCTATTCTAATTCTCACCCCTCTGAAAACAGCAAGATGCCTCTGCGACGTGAGCCCGACTTCACCTTCCCGCCGGAACTCACACAACTTCTCCAGCAACAGAATGCCCTGATGCAGCTATTGATCCAGAACCAGACCAACAACCACAACAACCACCCTCCACCTCAAGGCGACAACCTCACCCGTTTTCTGAGGTTGAATCCACCAACTTTCTCCAGCAGCACTGAGCCCATTGTGGCAGATGATTGGCTCCGCAAGATGGAGAGGGAACTCACCACCGCTGGATGCACTGAGGCTGAAAAGGTGCGTTTCGCCACCCATCAACTAGAGGGACCAACAGCTTCATGGTGGGAGAACTACACCACCACGTACCCCATTGCTGGTGTGACTTGGGAGTAGTTCAAGCTAGCTTTCCGCACTGCTCATGTCTCAGCTGGAGCCATGAGTCTGAAGAAGCGTGAGTTTCGCAACTTACGCCAGGGAAACCGCTCCGTGGCCCAGTATGTGGATGAATTCAACATGTTGGCTTGTTATGCACCAGGAGATGTGGCCGATGATACAGCCAAATAGGAGAAGTTCCTAGAAGGACAAAACGATGAGTTGAGCGTGCAGCTGATGGTGGCTACTTTCAACAACTACCAGGAGCTTGTAGACAAGGCCCTCATCTTGGAGGGGAAGCAGCAGCAAATCGAAAACCGCAAGAGGAAGTATGGATAAGGGAAGTCTCACTCTGGAGCTCAACAGAAGCCCCGCTACTCCCCGTACTCAGGAAATACTGGATCAGGGACCGGTAAGTATGGAGGACACACTCATCACGTGCACAACCATGGAGGACATAACCATGGAGGAAATGGGAATAATCGTCCCAACAATGGCAACTTCAAGAATGGCAATGGAAGTGGGAATGGCAACCAACACCGTCCCGCTCCAGCTCAGAATGATCTGAACCATATCACCTGTTTCAAGTGCCAGAAGACAGGGCACTATGCCACTGAAGTCCTTAGAACAAGCAAGGAAATTAAAACGGCAACAACAACGGCAACTCCGCAACTAAGAAGCCAAATCCTTTTCCTCGTGCTCAGGTGAACCACATTGATGTTGAAGAAGTCTATGATCAGCGCGAGACTGTGGTTGGTAAGTTTTTATTGCATTCACGTCCAGTTATGGTACTTTTTGATTCTGGTGCAACTCACTCATTCATATCAAGGTAGTTGTGGAAAAGTATGGTTTACCCACAAGAACCCTTAGTCAACCCATTAAGGTCAATTCCCCAGGTGGGATGATGATGGCGGGGATAGGATGCCATGCATTGAAACTCCATATAGGAAATCATGTTCTTCCCACCGACCTCATCGTCTTAGAATCCCAGGGATTGGATGTAATCCTAGGCATGGATTGGATGACCAAGTATGAAGGAAACCTTGATTGCCCCAACAAGTCTATTTTGCTCACCACCCCGGAGAATAAGAGGATTAAGTATGTATCCCGACGCACATAGATGAGTGCTCGGTTAAATTCCCTCACATGAGTTGTTCAGGAGGAAGTGCCAGTTGTACAAGACTTTCCAGATGTATTCCCGGAGGAATTACCAGGCATGCCACCAGATAGAGAGATTGAGTTTCTGATAGAGCTACTACCAGGAACAACCCCAATTTCCAAGAGAACCTATCGGATGCCCGCAAATGATTTAGTAGAAATCAAGAAGTAGATTAAGGAGCTATTGGATAAGAGATATATTCGCCCAAGTTCTTCACCTTGGGGAGCCTTAGTACTTTTGGTGGAGAAGAAAAATAAAACCTTGAGGATGGTGGTCGATTATCGTGCATTGAACGAGGTAACTATCAAGAATAAGTACCCTCTGCCGATGATTAATGACCTGTTTGATCAGCTAGTAGGAGCCAAAGTATTCTCCAAGATTGATCTTCGATCAGGGTATCACCAACTGAAAATTCGTGAACAGGATATACCCAAAACAGCCTTCACCACAAGGTATGGCTTATATGAGTATACAGTCATGTCTTTTGGTTTGACTAATGCTCCTGCCTACTTCATGAATATGATGAACAAAGTGTTTATGGAATATTTGGACAAGTTTGTCGTGGTGTTCATCGATGACATTTTGATATTCTCCAAGAGCAAGGAAGAACACAAGGAACACTTGTGTTTAGTTCTGGAGAAGCTTAGACAGCATCAGTTATATGCCAAGTTCAGTAAATGTGAATTCTGGCTGACGGAAGTCGGATTCCTTGGACATGTTATTTATGGAGAAGGAATAGCAGTAGACCCCGCTAAGGTTGAAGCAGTCACTGAGTGGAAGCCACCCACCTCAGTTAAGGAGATCCGCAGTTTTCTCGGACTTGCCGGATATTACCGGAGGTTTATTGAGAATTTCTCAAAGATTGCCAAGCCCATGACAGAGTTGTTGAAGAAAGAGTCTAAGTATATCTGGACTGAGGAATGTGAGGCTAGTTTGTAGGAGTTGAAGAAACGTTTGGTCACAGCCCCAGTGTTGATACTGCCAAACTTTCGGAAGGACTTCCAGGTTTATTGTGACGCATCACGTCAAGGACTTGGAGGAGTACTCATGCAGGAGGGAAAAGTTGTAGCCTATGCATCCAGACAGCTACGACCCCATGAGTTGAATTATGCCACCCATGATTTGGAACTAGCAGCTGTAGTGCACGCACTCAAGACCTGGAGACATTTCCTTATCGGAAATAGTTGTGATGTTTACACTGATCATAAAATCCTGAAGTATATCTTCACACAGAAGGAGTTGAACCTCAGACAGAGGAGATGGTTAGAGTTAATCAAGGACTATGACATGAGACTGCATTACCATCCAGGAAAGGCAAATGTTGTAGCAGATGCTTTGAGTCGGAAGAGTTATGTGAACACACTCATAGCAGGAGGATTACCCCAGGTATTAACCGATGATCTCAGAGAGCTCCGGCTAGAGATAGTTCCAAAAGGATATGTTGCCACACTAGAGATCCAGTCCACCTTGACCGAAAGAATTCCTGAAGCCCAGAAATCAGAGAGAGAGATAGGTGAGATAAAGCAGAGAATGAAGGATGGAAAAGCTAAATACTTTCGTGAAGATGAACAAGGTACTCTATGGTTTGAGAACCGAATCTATGTGCCCAATGACCCAGAGCTCAGGAAGTTGATACTTCAAGAAGCCCACGATTCACCCTACTCGATACACCCAGGCAACACCAAGATGTACCTTGATTTGAAGGAAAGTTACTGGTGGACAGGTATGAAGAAGGATATTGCCGAACATGTTGTGTTATGTGATGTTTGTTAGCGAGTAAAGGCGGAACATCAGAAACCCGCAGGGTTACTCCAACCTTTGCCAATACCCGAGTGGAAATGGGATAAGCTTGGTATGGACTTCATCACAGGATTACCCAGGACCCGTTCAGGTTATGATTCCATCTGGGTAGTGGTCGATCGCTTGACCAAGGTGGCTCATTTCATTCTAGTGAAGACCACCTATACCAGTGCTAAGTTAGCCAAGATATATATGACCAGGATCGTCTGTCTGCATGGAGTTCCAAGGAGTATCATGTCAGATAGAGGAACATAATTTACCTCAAAGTTTTGGCATCAGTTACATGAAACTTTGGGTACAAGGCTGGAATTCAGTACAACTTTTCATCCATAGACCAATGGACAAACCGAGAGAGTCAACCAGATCTTGGAGGACATGTTGAGGGCTTGTGCACTAGACTATGGGTCCAGTTGGGATGACAACTTACCTTACGCAGAGTTCTCGTACAACACCAGTTATCAGACTAGTCTGAAGATGGCCCCTTTTGAAGCTTTATACGGAAGGAGGTGCAGAACACCATTGATGTGGGATGGTGTTGGAGACCGAAAACTCTTTGGTCCCGATCTTATCCGAGATTCTGAAGAAAAGGTCAAAGTAATTCGAAACCGACTCGAGATAGCTCAATCCAGGCAGAAGAGCTATGTTGATAACAAACGCAAGGAGGTGACATATGAAGTGGGAGATCGAGCATACCTTCGTGTGTCCCCACTTCGAGGAATCAAGAGGTTTGGTGTTAAAGGAAAGTTAGCACCCAGATTCATAGGCTCCTACAAAATTCTTGAACGTAGAGGCGAAGTTGCATACAAGCTGGAAATGCCAGAAGGATTGTCCAGAGTTCATGATGTTTTCCATGTTTCCCAGCTGAAGAAATGCCATGCGGAGATGGCTGATATTCCTTTGAGAGACACAGTGCCCCTAGAGGCCATACAACTTGACAGTGACCTGACCTACAAGGAGAAGCCTGTCAGAATCCTCGAGACTACCAACAGAGTTACCCGTAGCACGACCATCAAGTTTTGTAAAGTTTTGTGGAGTCACCACACCGAGGGAGAAGTCACCTGGGAACGCGAAGAAGATCTTCGTAGAGACCACCCACACCTATTTTCTAGCCATCCCGAATCTCGAGGGCGAGATTCATCTTAAGGTGGGTAGGTTTGTAACATCCCACAATTTTATTTTGGAATGTTATGAAATATAGCTATGCATCATCATCACATTGTTTGAATGAAATGAATTGTTGAAGTTCTTCTTTTGGATTTCTAAAAGGCCCCTTTCTTTTTCTCCATTTACTTGTTTCATTTATTTGAAAATCTCTGGAATTATTCAAAAACAGAGAGGAGTAACATGACACTCCACACCAGGAGCATCTTGGTGAATTATTTGAACAATAAAACCAGAGGTTTATTTGAAAGTTTATCTCAAAAGAATTTAAAATCAATTAGGCATTTTCTGAAAAATGATTTTTTTAAGTATTCATTTTGACAGAGGAAAAATGTTCATTAAATAGCATTTTCCCCCTGATCATTTTTATATATATATTTGCTAGATTTGGAAATGATTTGAATGCATTAAAGGATTTTAAACGTTCTGGAAAATAGAGAAGGAAACATATTTAAACGATTTAATTAGCAAACCGGCCGGCCCACAGCCTTCAAGTCCCGAGATTCCTCCAGATCGGCCACCAACGCGCAAACATCGCCCTCTCTCTCACTGGCCTGTGGGACCCACCATCCGACAACTTCATTAGCACGCTCATCCCCCTCCCCTCGCCCCCGACCTCGCCGACGATCCCTCCCTCGCGGATCTCTCTCCTCTCTCCCTCTCCCGACCCCGCACCTGGCCTATAAGTAGCCACTGCTTCTCCGCTCTCCCGTCCACCCCGAGCCCCCCTCTACCCTCGCTAGAACGCCACCGCACTACCTCGCCGGAGTTCGGACTCCAACTGAATCCCCCAGAGCTCCTAGCCGTCGTCTCCATCGTCCCCAGCCCCGTCTGACGCCATCATTCAATGCCGGATCTTCGTCGCCGTCGTCTGAGCTCTTCGGACGCCGCCCCCGACCACCGCATGACCACCAACGACCACCTCCGACGGCCGGCCGCCGTTGACCTCGCCGGAAACCTCGACATCCCCTCTGTAAGCCACCGCACACCCCCTGGACCGTTCGATTCATAACCGACGCGTTAGATTAGATCACTTAAAACCCCGAAACAGTATCCTCTAACATTCGGTCATTCGCCGCAAACACCCGCATGCGTGCGCTTTCGACCAATAGGAAGTCGCCACGTAGCCTCTGTCCGTTAGCTATTTTTTTTCTTTTTCTGTTTTTGTTTTAGGAAACAGAATGTGTTCTGATTTTATTTTTGTTATATCTTTCAAACTAATTAGTGTTTTAAATTAATTATTTTTGCATTAGGTCACAATTTTCATGTAGTTTCATCCTGTTGTCTTAGATTTCAAATTTGAACTTTAAAATTTGAATCTATACAAATTTGCTTAAATTACTAAAATCTTTATAACTAGAGTTTAAAAAATTATTTTTGAGTGAATCTTTTTTCCACTATTTCGTATTAGTTAGACCTATCATCCAACATAGTTTGAGAATTTTTAGGATGAATTTGGTTAGGGTTTTTAACAAAAACAGAATCTGTCTAGTTCTTAATAGAGTTTAGTTAGTTTCATTTTAGTTTTATTTTGAATCTGAATTAGTTTAACTTTTGTTTTTAGATTTCATTAGGTTCTGTTGTTTCAACATTAGGTGTATTATTTTTTGTTAATAAAAATATTTTTTATTTGTTTTGTGCTCTAGTTTGAATAGGTAAATCTTATTTGTTAATAAAAATACTTTCTGTTTTCTAATAAAAATTTGTATTTACTTTTCTGTTATCTAAATGCTTAGTTGTTCAAATTTTTTTTTGACTTGTTATGTCTTAGTAGAGATTTGACACCAAATTTTTAGTCTTATACTTTGAGTGATTCTTCCTTTTGATTGTGCTATTTATTTGTTGAAGTATTTGTTTACCTTGCTGTTGTAGGAGTTGTATTGTGGTTATGCTTATTGTGTGGTTTGTTTGATTCGTTAGATCAAACAGAGTGCGAAGCTTGTTATCTAGAGTCACTTGAGTACGAGGATCGTCAGCAAGGCAAGTCACTTTGACCATGTATACGTATGTTTTTATTGCATTAGTTCTACCATCTCCCCAATTGCATGCAAAGTAGGTAATTTGGAAACTTGGTTACTTGATGTAGTATCATGTGGTAGGTACCCCTCAACCCTTTGACACATTGGCCCTGGGAAACGTTGATTTAATTTTGTTATGCTATTAGTAGACGGGGTTGGTTGTGTGATTCATGAGAGTTGTGAGATAATAATTTCAAGACCTACATAATGATCAAGACTTCAAGACTCCGAGTTTTCAACATACCTCTGGGTGGATGATGGTTTAACGGCGTCCTAGAGAAACCAATGGTTAGCCTAGATGTTGCTGGAGAAGTGCCAGTATTCATGCGGAAAGGTCCACCCAGGCACAAAGAGATGGATGGATGCTTCAAGACCCAAGGCTTACCTGCACAGCCACAAGCCATTATGGGTTCTGGCTTGGTTGGATATCGTGGTGACCCTGGACAGGCGGTGCTACGAGATGTAAAAGAACGGTAGGAAAGGATGGGCACCGACAGAGTCTCGGGGAAACCCTTTAGAAGACCATGTTTTGGTCATCCGTTTCTCAAACACCCTGAAGTGCGAGAAATCCAACGAAGGCGATCAAATCTTGTGGGGAACGTGTGAAAAATTGTGCAGAGTACCCAAACCTAATTGATTAGCCGTGTCCACGGTCATGGATAGTTTGAGCCAAAGGAACTAAAACTATCTGGAATTCTCAACACAAATAATTACATTGTTGTGGGTATTAATGACAACTTGGGTATGAGAATTGGTTGGTGGGACCATCTCATTAATTAACCAACATTGTAGTAATAATGCTTTTGCCCTCTCTTGTTGTAAGAAAAATTGGCTTTATGCAAAACTTACTACCCCACCTGCCATATATGCATATAGAATAGATGATTACTTTAAACCCCCTCTTTTTTGACATTGCCGGCATATTCAATATGTTGACCTATACAGCTGCAATGTATCATGTTGCAGAGTACTTTTCCGACCAGGAGTGAGGACACGCTCTACACTCGGTGAGATGCCCTTGGAGTCAGATGGACTCAACTACCTTTGAAGCTTCCGCAAGATTAGTTATTCTCATGAGTTGGCCTTCAGCCACTCTATTGTAATTTTTATTGTAATAAAGAACTCGATATGAGATTTTTCGATTAATAAAGCTGTGTGATTTCACTTTAATATATACATTGATGTATCGTGTGTGTACCAGCATGATCTTGGGATGGTAGAGAAACACCGGAGATTCGACCTTTCACGTCGAGTCGCTACAGAAGAAGTTGGTGTGACCTTGAAGATATGAACGAGGAATATGATCGTGAAGAGTTTTGTTCTCCTAGTTTCATTTCTTTTATTTGAGTCATAGGAAACACCGTACTGTTAAAGGGGGCCGAGGTAATACTAAGGAAAATTTCCAACTGATGCTCAACTCCAAAATCCTCAACCCATACAATCCTTCGAGTGAAGCCTTTGGAAATCTCCTACGATTTAGACAAGTTCTTTAGTGACAGAAACGAAGTTCTGCTGGTCTCTGAGGAAATTGATCTGACTGAGGAGTTAGGATTTCACCAGTGCGAATTGCCTACAAATGAGGAAGATGATAAGCTGAGGACTTTCATGGTTCGAAATTCCGACCGTTGCTGTGCTTAGCTCCAGCTGTCCCTAATCATTCTTATCGACATAATGGTCATATCATTGGGGGCATTTATGTCTTATCATGTCAGGTTGCACCCTGGCTATAAATAGCCGACCCCCACAACCACTAGCTGGTTGGCTGCTCCGAGAAAGAACTAACACTTATCATTTGAGAGCAACCCATCCTCTGAGGACTTTGAGAGAAAATCATTAGTGAGGAAAAACCCACAACCAAACCACAAAACCCATAGTGATTGAGCATCACTGAAGAAATTCCTGTGTGGAACCGACGCTTGTTACCTTTGAGGACTGTGTATCCTCCAGATGGTTAGGCGTCATGGTCTAGTGCTCCTGCAGTCAATTGGGGACCATGAAGTTACCTTGGTCTAGAGCATCCAGCAGTAAATTGTGGATTGCCGGGTGACCAGTTTGTGAGGGTTTTGGAAGTCTACCCTGAAGACTTATCACGAGTGTTGGGCGAGGACTGTGTGACCTTAGCTCAAGGAGAATACGGTAAGGACTATGTGTCCTGGGACCGTGTGTCCTCTGGTTTAAATGACAGGCCGCTCCAAACCAGACGTACGACTGTCACAGCAGTTGGAACTGGGTCATCAAACCATTGTCTTCATCGAGCTACCTGGTTCTACTTCCTCAACCTCCTTATTCCTCATAAACCTGTTGATGAAATTGATTGTTACTGTTTGAAGAATTTGACTGAAGACTTTCAGAAATTCCTCACCTCAAATTCTTCAAGTTGCCTTGTTCATCACTGCTTATCCTGTATCACGCTACTCTCTATTTGTGCATGTTTCATTTCATCATGAAGACTATGCTGCAACTATGTTCCTCATGCACTTGAGTACTTATTCCGCTACTAGTTATTCATCACATTTAAAATTCCTCAATGTTGAAATTCCTCAAGTGATGAATTTGTAAAAATCGCCTATTCACCCCCCTCTAGTCGATATAACGCACTTTCAATTGGTATCAGAGCAGGTACTCCCTCGCTCTGTGTGATTTTGGTTTAACCACCTGGAGTTTTAGTTATGTCGACTGCAGGTATGATCACGGTTTCCGTGGGCTGTCCTACCTTCGATGGGACGGACTACCTCCACTCGAAGAACAAGATGCGTATGCACCTTGAAGCTCTTGACAATGATCTCTGGTACGTTGTGGAAAATGGTGTGCCCTCTATTGCTCCCACTGTTACAGCTGCTGATGTGAAGAGATTCAAGCAACTCGATTCTCAAGCGAAGAATATCATCTGTGGTCATCTGAGCAAAGGTCAGTATGGCAGAGTGAGTGCTTTGGAATCTTCTAAGCTTATATGGGATAGGCTGTCCAAAGACAACGAAGGTGTTTCCACTCAACATGACTCTCGTGTTGATGTTCTTCGAAATCTCTTCAACCGCTTCAAGAGACTTGACAATGAAAATGTTTAGCAAACATTTGATCGTCTCATTAATATATCCAATGAATTTCAAGCACTGGGTGCCACAGATATCACTGACCATGAAGTGGTGAAGAAACTGCTACGATCTCTCGATTCCTCATTTGATACTCTTGTTTTGATGATTCAAGAACGTGGAGATTATAAAGATCTTGATCCTGCTGATATTCTTGAGAGACTCAATACTCATGAATTCCAACAAGCTGAAAAGAGAGACCTCTACGGGCCAAGCTATGGAAGATCTCGTGCTCTGAAGGCAAAAGCAATTTCCTCATCTGAAGAAGAAGATTCTGACAGCAGCCTTGGTGATCCTGAAGAACTAAGTCAGGAACTAGCTATGCTTGTGAGGAAATTCCAGAAGTTCTCAAGAAGAGGTGGATTTGGAAAGTCATCAAAAGTGGCTTGAGGAAATCAGATTCCTCAGAAGATTACAAAAAGAGAACATGTCATCATTGCAAGAAGCCTGGCCACTTTATCTCTGATTTTCCTCTCTGGGAAAAAGACTCAAAGAAGAAGAAGAAATACAAGGATGATAGTTCTGATGACTCAAAGAAAAAGAAGAAATCTTCAAATTCCTCATCTGCAAAGTCCTCATCTTCAAAGTCCTCAAAGCACAAGAAGAATGGTTCTAGAAAGGCTCAAGCATTCATTGGCAAGGAAATGGATTCTGAGGAAGAATCTGAAGAATATGAATAAGATGAAGAATCTGAGGAGGAATCAGAATCTGGTGTTGCTAGCCTTGCTCTCACTACCGCCTTCGTCAGCAAGTCTATCTTCAACGATAAAGAATACGACTACTCCAACGACTCTGATGTCAGCAATGATGATTATGCTCCCACTTATTGCTTCATGGCAAAAGGCTCAAAGGTACAAAAACATAATTCCTCATCTGAATCAAGTGAAGGTGAATCTGATGAATATGTGGAACCTAGCTATGCTAAACTTGTTAAACTTGCCACTAAGCAACAAAGTGCACTCGAAAAGCTTCAGAAAATGCTAGACAAAAGCGATGATCTGCTAAACTGTGAAGTGGATCGGACTCAAACTCAGTCTGTTGATCTTAAAAGTCTTCAGACAAAGTATGATAACCTTCCGAGTCATCATAACGACCTCTTAGCCGATCATGAGAAGCTTTCATATGAATTTGTTCAAAGAAAGCAAGATCTTGAAAAGCTGAGGGTGTCACATAAGGATCTCCAAAGGGAAAACGATTCCTTACTGGCTCAACAGATCAGTACCGCTTAGGAAGAATTTGTTCCACCTTGTTTGAAATGCATCGAACGTGAAACTACTAATTCTTCACTTGAATGTTCAAATACTTCTATTGCTGCAATTTCTTCAACTATTCCCGTGGTCTTAAATTCCTCATCCAAGGATAGCACTAGTATCACTGATGACAATGCAGGGTTGAAGGAATTGTATGTGAAAGACATATACAAAAGTCTCAAAGGGCATCAAACCCTTTGTGATGTCCTCAGGAAGCAAATTCTGAACAGGAACCCTAGGAAAGAGGGTATTTCCTTTGTGAGGAAACTCAACGCTGATGGATCCTACTGGACACCTGAGCAGTACCCCAAAACCTCATGGGTTGCTGCAAAAGGATCTCCCGTCGATCCATCCACTTTATCTGGATTTACTTGTGAAACTTCATATTCCTCTGATGAGTCACTTGACTCCAATTACAGATTCTTCAAAAATCATAGAAGTGAAGTATTTGCTAGATATGTTGGAACTGACTGCAGGAACGTTCCTCCTATGAAGAAAATCTGGGTTCCCAAGAGCTACCTACAAAATCTTCAAGTGAATGTCCTCACGACACCACTCATGAAGAATCGGAACCCCATATCAAATTCCTCATATGGACCAAAGTCCTCACTTGGACCAAATTCCTCAAATGGTCAAAATCATCATTCTCGTGCTAATGCCTCTGTTTCGCAGGGAAAACCTAAGAGTTATGAATATGTGCATTATTCTTCAAACCATTATGTTCATAAGTCCTCGAAGAATTTCTCTGCTTATTCATTCAAATACTCTAACCCTCGCCCTGTGAAACAAAGCGCACTTGCTTCAATGCCTCCCTTCTCACATGGTGCTCGCAGAATGATGAATTCTTTGCCACCCCTCCAGATGTGGGTGGTGAAGAAAACAAACTGACATCTTATGCAAGGTCAGGTCTTCAGATGAATTCGAACATCTGATGAATTTGCTAGAGACCTGAGGAAATGCTTGAAAGGACGCAAGCTAACCATGATGAAATGAATTCTTCATTTCTCACGTCCTCACTCTACATGCTTACTATCTTATGTGATGAAATTCCGTCTGATGAAATTGATATCATATTCTTCACTCTGAAGCATATGAGTTCGTAAGTTGTACTAATTCATCTGCAGGATGATACTCTAAAAAATACTGAGTGGGTTCCCGATAGTGGATGCACAAACCACATGATGGGTGACAAGAATCTACTGATGAATTTGCCACTCACTCCATCTCCTCTGAAGCATATCACCTACGCAGACAAAGGAAAAAGCAAGGTATTAGGACTTGGTAAGGTTGCTATCTCAAAGGACCGAACCATGGACAAGGCGATGCTTGTTGAATCCCTCGGGTTCAACCTTATGTCTGTCTCAATGCTTTGTGATCTTGATATAGTTGTCGTATTTGGAAAATATCGTTGTGTTGTCATCATGGAATCTGATAACTCCAAAGTCTTCGAAGGCTTTAGGAGAGGAGACTTGTATATTGTTCATTTCTCTACAGGTCCTCAGCCTGCACTTGCTTACTTGCAAAGTCTTCAGAAGGCTGGTTGTGGCATCAACGACTTGGACATGCTGGTATGAGGAACCTGCACACACTCGTGAAGAAAAAGCACGTCATTGGCATCGAGGGTGTCAAATTCCTCAAGTACCACCTTTGTGGTACATGTGAATCTAGGAAGATGACCAGATCCAAGCATCCCTCGAAGATAATCATGACCACAACTCGACCCTTTGAATTGCTTCACATGGATCTATTTGGCCCCACTCATTACTCCGTACTAAAAAATGCATCAAGTTTGTATGGCTTTGTCATTGTTGATGATTACTCTCGTTACACATGGGTGCATGTTATTCTGTACAAAAATGAAGTGCAGGACGTCTTCAGACGATTTGCTTCAAGGGCCTCCACCAACTTCGGCGTCAAGATCAAGCATATCAGGAGTGATAATGGGACTGAGTTCAAAAACACCAATCTTGATGAATACCTTGATGAACTTGGTATTACTCATGAGTTATCTTCCCCTTATACTCCTCAGCAGAATGGCATCGTGCAATGCAAAAACAAGACTCTTGTTGAGATGGCTCGCACAATGCTTGACGAATACAAAACCCCTCGTCGCTTCTGGCTTGAAGCTATTCATACTGCATGCCACATCATCAACAGGGTATATCTTCACAAATTCCTCAAGAAGACTTCATATGAGCTCATGACAGGCAAGAAACCCAATGTAAGTGATCTCAAAGTCTTCGGTGCAAAATGCCGGATCAGAGATCCTCACCATAGTTCTAAGTTTTCATCAAAAGCACATGAAGGTTTTATGCTTGGTTATGGAAAGGACTCGCACACCTACATGTTCTTCAACACCTACCATCACAAGGTGGTTCAAACTGTAGATGTGCGGTTCGATGAAACTAATGGCTCGCAAAGAGAGCACCTGCCTTCTGTGTTAGATGAACAATCTCCTGAGGAATCCATCAAGCTGAAGGCAACTAAAGATGTCATACCCACTGAGGAAATCATTCCAACAAATGAAGACTCTCATGCTGATATACCTGAAGAAAATGTTGCTGATGAAACTCCTCAGCCTCATGAACCTACTCATCCAAGAGTAGCAAATGAAGTGCAAATTGACAAAATCATCGATGACATGAATGCACCAGGTCCTCTCACACGCTCAAAAGCTTCACATCTAACTAACTTTTGTGGGAACTTTGCCTTTGTCTCTATCTTAGAGCCCACCAAAGTTGATGAAGCATTCAAGGAGCCCGAATGGATTCAAGCTATGCAAGAGGAATTGCATCAGTTCAAGCTCAACAACGTGTGGGAACTTGTCAAGTGGCCAGATCCTCGCAAGCATAACATCATAGGTACCAAGTGGATCTACCGCAACAAGCAAGATGAAAATAGTCTTGTGGTGAGGAATCAGGCTCGACTTGTAGCTCAAGGCTATACATAGGTTGAGGGAATTGACTTTGATGAGACTTTTGGACCTGTTGCTAGACTTGAAGCTATTCATATATTACTAGCTTACGCTAACCATCATAATATCATCTTATATCAAATGGATGTGAAAAGTGCATTCCTCAATGGTAAGCTTGAGGAAGAAGTATATGTTGCTCAACCCCCAGGTTTTGAAGATCCTAAGCATCCTGACAAAGTCTTCAGACTAAACAAGGCCCTCTATGGCCTCAAGCAGGCCCCTCGGGCGTGGTACGACACTCTGAAGGAATTCCTCATGAAGAAAGGCTTCAAACTCGGTTCACTCGACCCTACTCTTTCCATGAAATCCTATGACAATGAACTGTTCATATGCCAAATATATGTTGATGATATTATCGTTGGATGTACTGACAAACGTTACAGTGATGAATTTTCCTATATGATGAGTGAAGAATATCAAATGTCTGTGATGGGAGAGTTGAAATTCTTCTTAGGTCTTCAAATTCGTCAGCAAGACAATGGCATCTTCATCTCACAAGAGAAATACCTCAAACATGTTCTGAGGAAATTCGACATGCAAGATTGCAAAGGCGTCAAAACTCCAATGCCTTCAAAAGGCCATCTCTGCACTGATGAAAATGGTAAAGATTTCGATCAGAAGGTATACCGCTCCATGATTGGCTCCTTATTGTACCTATGTGCATCTAGGCCGGATATAATGCTAAGCGTTTGCATGTGTGCTCGATTCCAAGCAACACCAAAGGAATCACACCATAAGGCTGTGAAACATATTCTTCGTAGCTCACACACCAACACTTGGATTGTGGTATCCCAAGGGCTCAAATCTTCACCTCATCGGATACTCTGATGCTGACTATGCTGGAGATCGTGTGGATCGTAAGTCAACCTCAGGCACATGTCATTTCCTCGGACGATCCTTAGTCTGTTGGTCCTCGAAGAAGTAGAACTGCGTTTCACTCTCCAATGCAGAAGCTGAGTAAATTGCTGCTGGCTCATGTTGTGTTCAGTTACTAGGATGAAGCAAACCCTCAAGGACTACGGCATCAAGCTGAAGAATGTGCATCTTTACTGCGACAACGAGAGTGCCATCAAGATTGCATACAACCCAGTTCAGCACTCCAAGACCAAGCACATCCAGATTCATCATCACTTTCTTCGAGATCATGTACTCAAGGGTGACATCTCCATCAATCACATTCCCACTGAAGAACAACTGGCCGATATCTTCACAAAGCCCTTGGATGAAAAGAGATTTTGCAAGTTGTGGTGTGAGCTAAATATCTTAGAATCTTTGAATGTTCTTTAATGAAGAACACACATCCTAACACGTATGCAAAATTGATGACTTAGATGTGCAACACACGAAGTAACATTTTTCTTCAATCAATGAAGAATAACTCTCTAAGTGTGAAGAAATTAATGAAGAATTTGATTCTCAGAACTCTACGACAATTGTAAGCAGTGTCTGAAATCATCACTCTTATACGGTGGGTTACACCACCAACCAAAAGTTGAAATTCTTCAAAATTGAACACTTTTGCAAATTCTTCAAATTTGCAAATTCCTCAAATTTGCGAATTCCTCAAGTTTTCAAATTCATCAACTTTTCAAATTCTTCAAAACTTTTGAGACTCATATTCTTCATTGACTATATATATATATATATATATATATATATATTTGAGTTTTTCAATGTCCTCAACAGCATTCACTTATTGCTAATTCTTCTAGTTAATTTTCATCTAAGTGAGTGTGATCGGACCCTTTCCCCATCTATGCTGAACTCAACCCAGTCTGTTCACAAATTCCTCATATGCATTCTACTTTGAAACTTGTTCAAAGTCTTCACTGTGTCCTTGACAGCTGAAGAATTTGCGAACGAAACGTTTGAAATCTTCACTACCAAAATTTTCGGCGGTTCCCGCTCAAACTGTTCCGATTCCCGCGCCTGGATAACCCACGATCCTCCACAATCTTCACTACCCAGATCGTGGGTGACACCTGTCGTGTGGAGAGCAAGGGTTAGGGGTAATCCTGTCCAAAATCTTCGGGAGGATCAGTTTTCACTTCCTCTATAAATGCCCCCTTCCCATCAACTGTGCTCGGTTAGTTCGCATCTCATCCCTCTCCCGAGCTCCAACCTAGCGCCGCCGGTAAAGTCATCCTCACCGGTGAGGAAGAGCTTCGCTGCCTCAACCTCGTCGTTGCCGTACTCGCATCGGCCACGTAAATCTTCATCCCGCCGCCACTGTAGCTGTCTCCTTCCGCCAAGCTAGGGCGTGGGAGATCTGAACGGACGAACTTCCTCATTTCATCTCTGTGTTCGCCGTGTTCTTCACCAGGGTAATTAAAATTTATTTTTACTGCCCCTATTTGATCCTCACCTACAACTACTATTCCTCAATAGGTGTTTATACGTTATAAATCAAATACACAAGCACCTTACATCTCCTCATACTTGATACTTGATGATTTTCCCTAAGTAATGACTTTCTTCAAGATTCCGCAATTGTGCGAATTCTCAAATTTGCACAACTCTGGAACCTAAGGCTAAGAACACTTAGTGAAATTCCTCAAGACAACCATGGTCAAATTCCACACACCTATTTTTCTTCAAAAAAATTTGAGAACGCATATGACCTCTTCAAATTCCTCGCACCTATACTCTGTTCACAGGTACAACATGTCCGCTGATGAATCACTAGGTTCTCATCAACTTAACTCATTTGAAGCGCTACTTGAAGAAAAACTATGTACCTCTTCAGAATCTTCAAGAGTTCATATTCCTCAAGTGAAGAAAATGTCTGATGGAAAGAAACCTCAGAAAGGAGGGAAAAGCCACATGTGCACACTGCATTTGAGATCCCTAAGGATTTGTATGATGAATATTGCACACCTGATGAAGAAACTCATGGAAAGGAGACGACCAAGCAGAGGAAGATCCGTCTACAAAAGATTGAGAGGAGGTGGGCCAAAGAAGGGAGATAATATGTTTATGTAACTCCAAAATACATGATGAAATTCGCTGTGAAACCACCTTGTAGCAGACCTCCTCTTGCTCCAAACCAAACTGCTGATCCTACTAGCCTCAAAACTGGTGAGGACTTTCCTGACATGTGGGAAAAACAACAAGCCAAGTTGGCGAGGAAAGCCAAAGAGGCAGTGAAGAAATTCAACGAGGATTCTGCTACTGCTGCCTCTGCCGGAGGTTCTGCTAGTGCTCCGAAGAAAATGGTAAAGAAATCTGCTCTGAAGATTGGTTCTTCAACATCAAAATCCTCAGTGCAAATTCCTCAAGGTCAAAGGCCCCAGCCCAAAAAACCTTCAGCACCTGGAACTATTGCTGCTCAGTCATCTGCAACAGCTAAAAAGTCCTCAACCCCAGTGCATCTGGCAACATGCAAAAGGACTAAGGGTTTCACCATAGTTCCGAAGCTCACTGCAAGCCCCTCCACAACTGCAAAGTCTTCAACCAGTCCCTCTGCGCTTAAACTGAAGAAGACAGCCGGATATGGTCAAAGACCAAGTCATCACACCAGCAAGGCTCTGGTTACAATCCCCTCACGTTCTGAGGACAATGATAGTGATGATGATGAAGTTGATGATGAGGAATTGGTAGAAATCATCAAACAAAGTCAGCACAGGGCTGCTAAAGCAAAGGGTAGCTCTGTTCCTCTCATGCTGGATCCCAAGATGATCCTCAACTTCATTGATATATGGCATGAGGACCCAAGCACTCCACTTTCCCCACTAAATCTGCCTCCTAAAGTGGATCATGTCCTCACCCACTTCATCTCTGAAGAACAATGGAAGAGAGAGCAAGCTCAGAGAGCTAAGAGGAACAAGACTCGCAAAGAAAAGTTTCTACGCGAAAATGTGATGAATTTGACCCCAAATCAACTCGTCACAGTTCAGTCTGAGATTCACACTCTCTCTCTGGATCAACAGAAATATGATGTTGAATGGAAGGGCACCAAGGTCAGAGTTGTCAGGGCTGCTCAAGCAGCTGTCAAGGATCACAACACCAGGGTTGCAGCTCAATCGCAACCACAAAAGACTCAGTCTGAAGAAATTGCTCAGACTAAAGATGAAATTCCTCAGGCTGGTGATGAAAATGCTCAGCCTGAAGAAACTGTTGAAGAAAATGCTTCTGCACCAAAAGCAACTGCCAGTGCTGCTGAGGAAACTCAGACCACTGAAGAAGATGTCAGGACAACCTCCAAGGTTGTGCCTGAAGAATCTGATAGGCCAGCTGAAGAATCCGCTGTGCCTGAAGAAACTGAACCACCCAGGGTGGCTGCATCAGTCATTCCTGAAGAAATTGCTACTGCCGAGGAAAATCCCCTCAAAAGAAAAGCATCAACTTCTGAAGCCCCTACGTTGAAGAAGTTGAAAACTTTGACAAGTTCCTCAGCATCACCACTTGATGCAACTCCAATTTCCTCTGCACCAGCCTTTGCTATTGTGCCAATTGGGGAAGCATATGACATTCCTCAAGAAGAAGAGAATCATTTGGTTGCTTCCTTAGAGCCTCTTGATGAGGAAATTGTCACTGATGACACTGCATCAACCCCCAAGGTATCATCGCCCCAGCTTCTGCTAACTGCTGGCGCTGAAGAAATTGATGAAGAAGTTGACATTGGTGACACTACTCCTATCATTAACGATGAATATTGGGAATCTGCACATCCCAATTCACCTGTGGCAACTCCCCTGATGTTGATTCCTCTATCACCTGCACAAACTGAGGAAATACCTGAAGATTCTAAACACCTGTACCTTCCAGACCCTAAAGAAATTCTAGCTACAACAGCTGAGGAAATTGATGCTCCGTCCACTATTGAGGAACCAGCTCTTCAAGTCACTCAGACTGCTGTTCCTTCCATGCCAACGGAGATCAAGGGGCGTACATGGACAAATGCTCAACCCAAGCCAAGACTGCCTCTCAAAGGCTCCGTTCGTCCCAAATTCCTCAAGACCAATTTCTTCGATGAACACATGTTCTTCTCTGGGCCAAACCCCTATGACTCTGCAAGGGCTGGTCGCAATAGGTTCTGGACTGCCACCCAACTGAATTACTATGCTTCAGTCCTCTATGAGAAGGAGAAAGTCTTCGAGCACCATCAGATTCCTCACGCGTACATGGAAAGTCTTCCATCATTTACTCCTGTGCTTCAAGTTCTATATGATCCTGGACTTCTTCCATTTTGTGTTGACATCTGCGATTGGAATGAGGAAATCATCCTTCAATTCTATGCCACATTGCATATCAGCTGAGATTCCTCAGACATCAACTCTTGGATATTGGACTGGATGACTGGCACAACACACTTCACTGCTCAAGCCTTTGAATTGCTTTAGTGTTTCCCAAATTCCCTCAGAAGAAGCCCGCAAGTTGTTTGATGAACCTCCTCTACCCAATCAACTGATGAATGTGCTGATGAAGACATTGCCATCTGGAAAGCCTCAACGCCAAGTCTTCTTAGTGAAGGATCTGCTCTATGTGCCTTGCACAGTCTATCGCATATTGACAAACACACTATGTCCTCAGAAGGGTCACAACTCTGAAGAAGAAGAAGTTGAACGAATCATGAAAAATATGCTCTTCAACACCATCCATGGTATTCCCATTAACTTGCATGATTTCTTCATGAGGACTTTGGCTAGTGCTGCTATCGCTCCATTTGAACAGAAGCCATATGCACCCTGGACTATGAAATTCATCAGGGACAAGTCCTCAGTGCACTACAAAGTTGATTTCCAGAATCACTTCAGTTTCCTGCCACCCATTGAAGTCATCAAGAGTACAATTTCATCAGTTGAAGGGAAAGGCAAGTCTGTTATTGATGAAGGAACACGTCCCCTGGATGGATAGTTTTGCAAGGCCGCTTCCTTCTACACAAATGATGACACTGCCACACAAGACTCTGATGCAAAGGCCTCAGGTCCCAAAGAGTGTGCCCCTCGATTGATGACTGACCGCGAACTTCTTATCAGTCTTCATCAGAAAGTTGATCGCAATCATAAGTGGGTAAATCATGTGCAGAATATGACTGTGACGCAGAACACTATCAAGAGGAACCACTATTATGCTCATGAAAACCTCAAGCGCTCTTGGGCTATGCTAAATCACATCATGTCTTCTCAAGAAATGGATGAGCTGAACCTTGAAGAATATCCTTACTTCGCTCGCTGTCCTTAGAAGAAGTTCAAGAAAGTTCAAGTTCCTCTGATGGTCACCAGTTCATATTCTTCATCTCGCGAGCGCGATGAGGATGAAGACGTTGAAGATACTGCTGCTGGCCCTGCATCACCAATCGTCCCCGACAAAGCTGGTGCTCCTTCTTCACCAACAAGATGAAATTTCTCATGGGGCATTAGTCATCACTTTTTCTTCCCTTTTGGTCTTCGATGACAAAGGGGGAGAAAATTTGAGTTAGTCTTCAAGCGTGTCTATATATATGGGCTATTTTTTGTTTAAGTTACAACTCTCGCTCCTTTGAAGTTTTTGGTTATTGAGTTGTAAACATACGTCCGATGGTGGTCTGACACTTTTGAACTATTTCCTCGCATATTTATTTCCTCAAATACCTTAATGCATGCATGTTGAATTTCGTTAGACACCATTTTCCTCATGCATTTCAAATGCTTCATTTCATATATTCAAATGCGTGTATGAATTACAAGATATAGGGGGAGTTCTCCATGTTTTGAACCTGCCATGTGCATTTGCAGTCCAAAGCAAATTCCTCAAATATGCACATATTCAAGGGGAGTTCTTCTATATCTTGCAATCAAATACCTCAAAATCTGTACTTTCACTTCATATGTTTATCCCCGTTGAAAACTTAACCTATTTGTCATCAATCACGAAAAAGGGGGAGATCGTTAGTGCATCTAGTGCCCCTTAGTGATTTCGGTGTATTGAAGACTTATAGGTTAAGGCAGTAATGTGTTTGTGAGTGTACACAGGCTCTATAAGTCGATGAGGAGTTTGATATATTCGGAGATTATCGACCCCTAAAAATGTATGTCTTCAAGTGAAGACTTTGGTGAAGACTTTCTGAAGACTTTGGTGAAGACTTTGTGAAGACTTTGAAAATGAAGAAGTTGGTGTGACCTTGAAGATATGAACGAGGAATATGAAGCGTGATGACGTTTGTTCTCGTAGTTTCATTTCTTTTATTTGAGTCATAGGAAACACCGTATTGTTAAAGGGGGCCGAGGTAATACTAAGAAAAATTTCCAACTGATGGTCAACTCCAAAATCCTCAACCCATACAATCCTTCGAGTGAAGCCTTTGGAAATCTCTTACGGTTCAGACAAGTTCTTCAGTGACAGAGACGAAGTTCTTTTGGTCTCTGAGGAAATTGATCTGACTAAGGAGTTAGGATTTCGCCAGTGCAAATTGCCTACAAATTAGGAACATGATAAGCTGAGGACTTTCATGGTTCGAAATTCCGACCATTGCTGTGCTTAGCGCCAGCTGTCCCCAATCGTTGTTATCCACATAAGGGCCATATCATTGGGGGCATTAATGTCTTATCATGTCAGGTTGCACCCTGGCCATAAATAGCCGACCCCCACAACCACTAGCTGGTTGGCTGCTCCGAGAGAGAACGGACACTTGTCATTTGAGAGCAACCCATCCTCTGAGGACTTTGAGAGAAAATCATTAGTGAGGAAAAACCCACAACCAAACCACAAAACTCATAGTGATTGAGCATCACTGAAGAAATTCCTGTGTGGAACCGACACTTGTTACCTTTGAGGACTGTGTATCCTCTAGACGGTTAGGCGTCATGGTCTAGTGCTCCTACAGTGAATTGGGGACCACGAAGTGACCTTGGTCTAGAGCATCCAACAGTAAATTGTGGATCGCCAGGTGACCAGTTTGTGAGGGTTTTGGAAGTCTACCCTGAAGACTTACCACGAGTGTTGGGCGAGGACTGTGTGACCTTAGCTCAAGGAGAATACGGTAAGGATTGTGTGTTTTGGGACTGTGTGTCCTCTGGTTTAAATACCAGGAGGCTCCAAACCAGACATACGACTGTCACAGCAGTTGGAACTGGGTCATCAAACCATTGTCTTCATCCAGCTACCTGGTTCTACTTCCTCAACCTCCTTATTCCTCATAAACCTGTTGATGAAATTGATTGTTACTGTTTGAAGAATTTGACTGAAGACTTTCAGAAATTCCTCACCTCAAATTCTTCAAGTTGCCTTGTTCATCACTGCTTATCCTGTATCACGCTACTCTCTATTTGTGCATGTTTCATTTCATCATGAAGACTATGCTGTCACTATGTTCCTCATGCACTTGAGTACTTATTCCGCTACTAGTTATTCATCACATTTCAAATTCCTCAAAGTTGAAATTCCTCAAGTGATGAATTTGTAAAAATCGCCTATTCACCCCCCTCTAGTCAATATAACGCACTTTTAGATTTTAGTGGCGGCGCCAGGTCAGAGCTCGGGAGATAGTAGAAGTGAGGAGTAACCGAGCATAGTGAAAGGGAAGGGGTATTTATAGTGGAGGTGAAAACCAATCTATCCGAGGATTTTGGACCACATTGCCCCTGACCCTTGTTCTCCTCGCAACAGGTGTCACCCACGTTCTGAGTAGTGGTGATAGTGGGGGATCGTGGGGTTATCCGGTCGTGGAATCGGAACCGATTGAGCAGGAAACATCGAAAATTTTGATAGTGAAAATTTTAAAGTTTCCGTTCGCAAATTCTTCAACTGTCAAGGACATAGTGAAGACTTTGAACAAGTGTCAAAGTAGAACGCATATGAAAAATTTGTGAACAGACTGGGTTGAGTTTAGCATAGAGGGGAAAGGGTCCGATCACATTCACTTACATGAAAATCAACTTGAAGAATTAACAATAAGTGAATGCTATTAAGGACATTGAAAACTCAAATATATATATATATATAGTCAATGAAGAACATGAGTTTCATAGTTTGAAGAATTTGACAAGTTGATGAATTTGAAAAGTTGACGAATTTGCAAACTTGAGGAATTAGAAAATTTTAAGAATTTGCAAAATGACGAAAAACTCAACTTTGAAGAATTTCAACTATGTGTGGTGGCGTGACCCACCGTATAACAATGATGACTTCAGACACCGCGTACAATTTTCGTATGGTTTTGAGAATCAAATTCTTCATTAATTTATTCACACTCAGAGGGTTATTCTTCCTTGATTGAAGAAAAACGTTACTTCGTGTGTTGCACTTCTAGGTCATCAATTTTGGATAAGTGTTAGTATGTGTGTCCTTTTTCAAAGAACATTTGAAGATTCTAAGATACTTAGCTCACACCGCGACTTGCAAAATCTCTTTTCATCCAAGGGCTTTGTGAAGATATCGGCCAATTGTTCTTCAGTGGGGATGTGGTCGATGGATATGTCGCCCTTGAGTACATGATCTCGAAGAAAATGATGACGAATCTGGATGTGCTTGGTCTTGGAATGTTGAACTGGGTTGTAAGCAATCTTGATGGCACTCTCATTGTTGCAGTAGAGAGGCACATTCTTCAACTTGATGCAGTAGTCCTTGAGGGTTTGCTTCATCCATAGTAACTGAGCGCAACATGAACCAACAGCAATGTACTTAGCTTCAACAGTAGATAGTGAAACACAGTTCTACTTCTTTGAGGACCAACAGACTAAGGATTGTCCGAGGAAATGACATGTGCCTGAGGTTGACTTGCGATCCACACAATCTCCAGCATAGTCAGCATCAGAGTATCCAACAAGGTGAAGATTTGAGCCCTTGGGATACCACAATCCAAGTGTTGGTGTGTGAGCTAAGTATCGAAGAATATGTTTCACAACCTTATGGTGTGATTCCTTTGCTATTGCTTGGAATCGGGCACACATGCAAACACTCAGCATAATATCAGGCCTAGATGCACATAGATATAATAATGATCCAATCATGGAGCGATATACCTTCTGATCAAAATCTTTACCATTTTTGTCAGTGCGGAAGTGACGTTTTGAAGGCATTGGAGTTTTGACGCCTTTGCAATCTTGCATGTCGAATTTCCTCAGAACAACCTTGAGATATTTCTCTTGTGAGATGAAGATGTCGTTGACTTGTTGAAAAATTTGAAGACCTAAGAAGAATTTCAACTCTCCCATCATAGACATTTGATATGCTTCACTCATCATATAGGCAAATTCATCACTGTAATGTTTGTGAGTACATCCAAAGATAATATCGTCTATGTATATTTGGCATATGAACAGTTCATCGTGATAGGATTTTATGAAAAGAGTCGGGTCGAGTGAACCGGGTTTGAAGCCTTTCTTCATGAGGAGTTCCTTCAGATTGTCATACCACTCCTGAGGGGCCTGCTTGAGGCCATACAGGGCCTTGTTGAGTCTGTAGAATTTGTCAGGATGCTTAGGGTCTTCAAAACTTGGGGGTTGAGCAACATATACTTCTTCCTCAAGCTTACCATTGAGGAATGCACTTTTCACATCCATTTGATATAAGATGATATCATGATGGTTAGCATAAGCAAGAAATATGCGAATAGCTTCAAGTCTAGCAACAGGTGCAAAAGTTTCATCAAAGTCAATTCCTTCAACCTGTGTGTAACCTTGAGCTACAAGACGATCCTTATTCCTTACCACAAGGCCATTTTCATATTTCCTGTTGCGGTAGATCCACTTGGTATCTATGATGTTATGCTTGCGAGTATCTGGCCGCTTGACAAGTTCCCACACATTGTTGAGCTTGAACTGATGCAATTCCTCTTGCATAGCTTGAATCCACTCAGGCTCCTTGAATGCTTCATCAACTTTGGTGGGCTCTCTGATAGAGACAAAGGCAAAGTGCCCACAAAAGTTAGTAAAAGGTGAAGCTTTTGAGCAAGTGAGAGGACCTGGTGCATTGATGTCATCAATGATTTTGTCAATCTGCACTTCATTTGCATCTCTTGGATGAGTAGGTTGACGTGGCTGAGGATTTTCTTCAGCATCATTTTCTTCAGGTGTAT
Source organism: Hordeum marinum (assembly GCA_022496015.1). Classification (NCBI taxonomy): domain Eukaryota; kingdom Viridiplantae; phylum Streptophyta; class Magnoliopsida; order Poales; family Poaceae; genus Hordeum; species Hordeum marinum. Next base: position 209,712 of record JAAAWK010001144.1, on the reverse strand, counting down.
CAACATGAATGTCTTCATTTGTTGGAATGACTTCCTCAGCGGGTATGACATCTTCAGTAGCCTTCAGCTTAATGGATTCCTCAGGAGACTGTTCATCTAACACAGAAGGCAAGTGCTCTCTTTGCGAGCCATCAGTTTCATCGAACCGCACGTCTACAGTTTCAACAACCTTGTGGTGGTAGGTGTTGAAGACTCTGTAGGTGTGCGAGTCCTTTCTGTAACCAAGCATAAAACCTTCATGTGCTTTCGGTGCAAATTTAGAACTTTGGTGAGGATCTCTAATCCAATATTTTGCACCGAAGACTTTGAGATAACTTACATTTGGTTTCTTGCCAGTCATAAGTTCATAAGAAGTCTTCTTGAAGAATTTGTGAATATATTGTTGGAATTATGCCCTAGAGGCAATAAATAAAGTGTTTATTATTGTATTTCCTTGTTCATGATAATCGTTTATTATCCATGCTATAATTATATTAATTGGAAACATGGATACATGTGTGGATACATAGACAAACACAATGTCCCTAGTATGCCTCTAGTGAACTAGCTCATTGATTGAAAGACGGTTAAGGTTTCCTAGCCATGGACAAGAGATGTCATTTGATAACGGGATCACATCATTAGGAGAATGATGTGATGGACAAGACCCAAACTACAAACATAGCTTATGATCGTGTCAGTTTATTGCTACTGTTTTCTGCATGTCAAGTATACGTTCCTATGACCATGAGATCATGCAACTCACAGATATCGGAGGAGTACCTTGTGTGTATCAAACATCGCAACATAACTGAGTGACTATAAAGGTGCTCTACAGGTGTCTCCGAGGGTGTCTATTGAGTTGGCATGGATCGAGACTGGGATTTGTTACTCCGTGTGACGGAGAGGTATCTCAGGGCCCACTCGGTAATACAACATCACAATCAGCCTTGCAAGCAATTTGACTAATTGTTAGTTGCAGGATCTTGTATTACGGAATGAGTAAAGAAACTTGCCGGTAACGAGATTGAACTAGGTATGGAGATACCGACGATCGAATCTCGGGCAAGTAACATACCGAAGAAAAAGGGAACATCATACGAGATTAACTGAATCCTTGACATAGAGGTTCGACCGATAAAGATCTTCGTAGAATATGTAGGAACCAATGTGGAAATCCAGGTCCCGCCATTGGTTATTGACCGTAGAGGTGTCTCGGTCATGTCTACATAGTTCTCGAACCCGCAGGGTCTGCACACTGAAGGTTTGGTGACGTTTCGGTAGTATAGAGTTATGTATGGTGGTGACTAAAGTTTGTTCGGAGTCCCGGATGAGATCCTGGACGTCACGAGGAGCTCCGGAATGGTCCAGAGGTAAAGATTCAGATATAGGAATTCCTGTTTTGGTCGCCGGAAAAGTTCTGGGCTTATGGGTAGTGTATCGGGAGTGCCGGTAGTGTACCGGGAGACCACCGGGAGGGGTATTTCGACCCAAGAGGCTTCATGGGCTGTGGGATAGTAAATACCAGCCTTTTGTGGGCTGGTGGAAGTCCCACACAAGGCCCATGCGGCTGGGAGAAGAAGCCCAAAGGGTAAAAGGTGGAAAAAGGCCAAAAAAAGGAGGAATCCTAGTCCTACTAGGATTGGAGGAGGAGTCCTCTTCTCCTCCCCACTTTGGTCGACCCAAGGGCTGGCTTTTTGGCAGCCTAGACTCCTCCTCCTCTCCTCCTATATATACTAGAGGATTTTAGGGTTTTGGCACAGAATTTTCAGCCACGTGCTACCCGTTCCTCTAGTGCATAGTTTCTCCTCTAGATCGGTTTTCTGCAGTGCTTAGGCGAAGCCCTGCCAGAATTGCTCCACCACCATCGTCGGAGCGCCGTTAGGCTGCCAGAGAACTCTTCTTCCTCTCCACTCCTTCTTGCTGGATCAAGACGGTGGAGATCATCATCAAGCTGTACGTTTGCTGAACGCGGAGGTGCCGTCCGTTCGGTGCTAGATCAGAAGGACCGTGATCAGGTTCGTGGGACGGATCGTGATCGGATCGCGGGACAGATCGTGATTAGATCGCGGGACGGATCATGATTGGATCACGGGACGGATCGTTATTGGATCGTGGGACGCACAGCGATTTGGATCGCGAAGACGTTCGACTACACCAACCGCGTTTCTTAACGCTTCCCGCTTAGCGATCTACAAGGGTATGTAGATCCACTCTCCGTCTCGTAGATGCTCATCACCATGGATAGATCTTCGTGTGCGTAGGAAATTTTTTGTTTCCCATGCAACGTTTCCCAACTGTGGCATCATGAGCTAGGTTGATGATTCGATGAGATCTCGAGTAGAACACAAAAGGTTTGTGGGCATTGATGCTTAGATTGCTTCCTTCCTTGGTCGGATTTTGGTTCAGCGGTATTGTGAGATGAAGCGGCCCGGACCAACATTACTCGTACACTTACGAGAGACCGGTTCCCTCAACGCAACTTGTTGCCTAGTGGCTTGCGGGTGGCAGTTTCTCTCACTTTAGTTGGATCGGATTCGACAAAGGTGGTCCTTGAGAAGGTTGAAAAGCAAAGTATGTATCACCGTTGTGGTTTATGCGTAGGTGAGAATTGTTCTTGCTAGAAACCCGTAGCAGCCACGTAAAACATGCAACAACAATTAGAGGACGTCTAACTTGTTTTTGCAGGGTATGTTGTGATGTGATATGGCCAATTACATGATGTGATATATGTGATGTATGAGATGATCATGTGATGTATAGAATTTCACGACTTGCATGTCTATGAGTACGGCAACCGGTAGGAGCCATAGGGTTGTCTTTAATTATTGTATGACCTGCGTGTCAATCATTAAGCGCTATGTAATGCTTTACTTTATCGGTAAACGGTAGCAATAGTAGTAGAAGCATGTAGGGCGTGACAACCTCGATGGCGACACATTGATGGAGATCAAGATGATGGAGATCACGGTGTCGTGCCGGTGACGATGAAAATCATGCCGGTGCTTTCAAGATGGAGATCTAAAGCACGAGTTCATGGCCATATCATGTCACTTATGAATTGCATGTGATGTTAATCCTTTTATGCACCTTGTTATGCTTAGTACGACGGTAGCAATATAAGGTGATCCCTCACTTAAATTTCAAGATAAAATTGTGTTCTCCCCGAGTGTGCACCGTTGCGAAAGTTCGTCGTGTTGAGACACCACGTGATGATCGGGTGTGATAGACTCTACGTTCACATACAACGGGTGCAAGCCAGTGTTGCACACGCAGAACACTCGGGTTAAACTTGACGAGCCTAGCATGTACAGACATGGCCTCCGAACACAAGAGACCGAAAGGTCGAACACGAGTCATATAGTAGATATGATCAACATAATTATGTTCACCATTGAAGCCACCTCAACTCACGTGATGATCGGACTTGAGTTGGTGGACTTTGATCATGTGACACTCAGATGACCTGAGGGATGTCAATTTGAGTGGGAGCTTTAGTGATTTGATTAACTAAACTCATTATCTTGAACAATAGTCTAAGTGAACTTTGCATATTTATGTTGTAGATCAATGGCTCGCGCAGTAGCACCCCTGAATTTTAATGCGTTCCTAGAGAAAGCTAAACTGAAAGATGATGGAAGTAACTTTGTTGACTAGGCCCGTAATCTGAGGATTATCCTCATGGCTTCCTAGAAATCATATGTCCTTGATGCACCGCTTGGTGACCAACCAGAAGACATGACCTCCGAAGACGTTAAGAATGCTTGGGAGGCACGTACTGGAGATTACTCAATAGTTCAGTGTGCAATATTGTATGGCTTAGAACCGGGACTTCAAAGACGTTTTGGACGTCATGGAGCATATGAGATGTTCCAGGAGTTGAATTTTATCTTTCAGAAGAACGCCCGGATCGAGAGGTATGAAACCTCCGATAAGTTCTATGCTTGCAAGATGGAGGAGAATGGGTCTATCAGTGAACATATACTCAGAATGTCTGGGTATTCAACTCGTCTAGCAGAGTTGGGAATTGCCCTTCCGCCAGAGGCGATCACTGACAGAGTTCTTCAATCACTGCCACCTAGTTACAAGAGCTTTGTGATGAACTATAACATGCACGAGATGAACAAGTCAGTCGCCGAGCTGTTTGCGATGCTAAAAGTCACTGAATCTGAAATCCAGAAAGAACATCAAGTGTTGATGGTCAATAAAACCACTAGTTTCAAGGAAAATGACAAAGTCAAGGGCAAGGGCAAAACCAAGAAGGATGGCAAAGCAGTTGCTACTCCTGCAAAGAAGCCCAAGCATGGACCCAAGCCAGAAACTGAGTGCTTTCATTGCAAAGGAACTGGTCACTAGAAGCGGAACCACCCCAAGTACCTGGCTGACAAGAAGGCGGCCAATGACAAACAAGGTATATATGATATACATGTTATTGATGTGTACCTTACTAGCTCTCGTAGTAGTGCCTGGGTATTTGATACCGGTTCGGTTGCTCACATTTGCAACTCAAAGCAGGAACTACGGAATAAACGAAGGCTGGCAAAGGACGAAGTGACAATGCGCGTGGGAAATGGTTCCAAGGTTGATGTGATCGCTGTCGGCACGCTCTCTCTTCGATTACCATCGGGATTAGTGATGAACCTGAATAATTGTTATTTAGTGCCTACGTTAAGCATGAACATTATATCTGGATCTTGTTTATTGCGAGACGGTTACTCATTTAAATCAGAGAATAAAGGTTGTTCTATTTATATGAGTGATATCTTTTATGGTCATGCACCCAATGTTAGGGGTTTATTCATATTGAATCTTGATAGTGATGACACACATGTTCATAACATTGATGCCAAAAGATGTAGAATTGATAATGATAGTACCACTTTCTTGTGGCACTGCCGTTTAGGTCATATTGGTGTAAAACGCATGAGGAAGCTCCATGCTGATGGACTTTTGGAGTCACTTGATTTTGAATCACTTGACACATGTGAACCATGCCTCATGGGCAAGATGACTAGAACGCCGTTCTCTGGAACAATGGAACGGGCGAGTGACTTATTGGAAATCATACACACTGATGTGTGCGGTCCAATGAATGTTACAACGCGTGGTGGATATCATTATTTTCTCACCTTCACTGATGACTTAAGTAGATATGGGTATATTTACTTAATGAAACACAAGTCTGAAATGTTTGAAAAGTTCAAGCAATTTCAGAGTGAAGTTGAGAATCATCATAACAAGAAGATTAAGTTCCTGCGATCTGATCGAGGAGGTGAATATCTGAGTTATGAGTTTGGCAGTCACTTAAGACAGTGTGGAATTGTTTCACAGTTGACACCGCCCGGAACACCACAGTGTAATGGTGTGTCCGAACATCGTAATCAAACCTTATTAGATATGGTGCGTTCTATGATGTCTCTTGCTGATTTGCCACTATCGTTTTGGGGTTATGCATTAGAGACAGCTGCATTCACTTTAAATAGGGCACCATCAAAATTCGTTGAGACGACGCCATATGAACTGTGGTTTGGCAAGAAGCCAAAGTTGTTGTTTCTTGAAGTTTGGGGATGTGATGCTTATGTCAAAAAGCTTCAGCCTGAAAAGCTGGAACCCAAAGCGGAGAAATGCATCTTCATAGGATACCCGAAAGAGACAGTCGGGTATACTTCTATCTCAGAACCGAAGGCAAAGTGTTTTTCGCTAAAAACGGAACATTTCTTGAGAAAGAGTTTCTCTCGAAAGAATTGAGTGGGAGGAAAATAGAGCTTGATGAGGTTATTGAACCTTTACTTCAACCAGAAAGTAGCGCAACACAGAAAGATGTTTCTGTGGAACCTACGACTGTAGAAGAGGAAGTTAATGATGATGATCATGAAGCTTCGGATCAAGCAGCTATTGAACCTCGTAGGTTGACAAGGCCGTGTACTACCCCTGAGTGGTATGGCAACCCTGTCTTGGACGTCATGTTGTTGGACAACAATGAACCTACGAGCAATGGAGGAGCAGTGATGGGCCCGGATTCCGAGAAATGGTTAGAGGCCATGAAATCCGAGATGGGATCCATGTATGAAAACAAAGTATGGACTTTGGAAGTATTACCTGAAGGGCGAAAGGCCATTCAGAACAAATGGATCTTCAAGAAGAAGACAGACGCGGACGGTAATGTCACCATCTATAAAGCTCGACTTGTGGAAAGGGTTTTTCACAAGTTCAAGGAGTTGACTACGATGAGACTTTCTCACCCGTAGCGATGCTTAAGTCTGTCAGAATCATGTTAGCAATAGCTACCTATTTCGATATGAAATTTGGCAGATGGATGTAAAAACAGCGTTCCTCAATGGTTTCCTTGAGGAAGAGTTGTATATGATGCAACCCAAAGGTTTTGTCGATCCAGAGAATGCTAACAAAGTTTCCAAACTCCAGCGATCCATTTATGGACTGGTGCAAGCATCTCGGAGTTGGAATAAGCGCTTTGATGAGGTGATCAAAGCGTTTGAGTTTATACAAGTTTACGGAGAAGCTTGTATTTACAAGAAAGTGAGTGGGAGCTCTATAGCGTTTCTAGTATTATATGTGGATGACATATTGCTGATTGGAAACAATATAGAAATGCTGGAAAGCGTGAAGGAATATTTGAACAAGAGTTTTTCAATGAAGGACCTAGGAGAAGCTGCTTTAATATTAGGCATTAAGATCTATAGACATAGATCGAGACGCTTAATAGCACTTTCACAGAGCACATACCTTGATAAAGTTTTGAAGAAGTTCAAAATGGAATAGTCCAAGAAGGGGTTCTTGCCTGTATTACAAGGTGTGAAGTTGAGTAAGACTCAATGCCCAGTAACTGCAGAAGATAGAGAAAAGATGAGTGTCATCCCCTATGCTTCAGCCATAGGCTCTATCATGTATGCAATGCTGTGCACAAGACCCGATGTCAGCCTTGCCATAAGTATGGCCGGAAGGTTTCAAAGTGATCCTGGAATGGAGCATTGGCAAGCGGTCAAGAATATCTTTAAGTACCTGAAAAGGACTAAGGAAATGTTTCTCGTTTATGAAGGTGATGAAAAGCTCGTCGTAAGGGGTTACGTCGATGCAAGAGTTGACACTGATCCGGACGACTCTAAGTCGCAAACCGGATACGTATTTATTCTTAACGGGGGAGTGGTAAGCTGGTGCAGTTCCAAGCAAAGAGTGGTAGCTGATTCTACGTGCGAAGCAGAATACATCGCAACCTCGGAGGCGGCAAAGGAAGGTGTCTGGATGAAGCAGTTCATGACAGATCTTGGAGTAGTGCCCAGTGCACTAAATCCAATGAACCTGTTTTGTGACAACACTGATGCCATTGCTCTGTCCAAGGAACCAAGGTTTCACAAGAGGACCAGACACATAAAGTGACGCTTCAACTCCATCCACGATTACATCTTGGAGAAAGACATAAATATTTGCAAAGTGCACACGGATCTGAATGTTGCAGACCCATTGACTAAACCTCTTCCAAGGGCTAAACATGATCAACACCAGAACTGCATGGGTGTTTGATTCATTACAATGTAAATCACATAGTGATGTGAACTAGATTATTGACTCTAGTGCAAGTGGGAGACTGTTGGAAATATGCCCTAGAGGCAATAAATAAAGTGTTTATTATTGTATTTCCTTGTTCATGATAATCGTTTATTATCCATGCTATAATTGTATTAATTGGAAACATGGATACATGTGTGGATACATAGACAAACACAATGTCCCTAGTATGCCTCTAGTGAACTAGCTCGTTGATTGAAAGATGGTTAAGGTTTCCTAGCCATGGGCATGAGATGTCATTTGATAATGGGATCACATCATTAGGAGAATGATGTGATGGACAAGACCCAACCTACAAACATAGCTTATGATCGTGTCAGTTTATTGCTACTGTTTTCTGCATGTCAAGTATATGTTCCTATGACCATGAGATCATGCAACTCACAGATATCGAAGGAGTACCTTGTGTGTATCAAACGTCACAATGTAAATGGGTGACTATAAAGGTGCTCTACAGGTGTCTCCGAGGGTGTCTGTTGAGATGGCATGGATCGATACTGGGATTTGTTACTCCGTGTGATGGAGGGGTATCTCAGGGCCCACTCGGTAATACAACATCATAATGAGCCTTGCAAGCAATGTGACTAATTGTTAGTTGCGGGATCTTGTATTATGGAACAAGTAAAGAGACTTGCCGGTAATGATATTGAACTAGGTATGGAGATACCGACGATCGAATCTCGGGCAAATAACATACCGAAGAACAAAGGGATCATCATACGGGATTAACTGAATCCTTGACATAGAGGTTCGACCGATAAAGATCTTCGTAGAATATGTAGGATCCAATGTGGACTTCTAGGTCCCGCCATTGGTTATTGACCGTAGAGGTGTCTCGGTCATGTCTACATAGTTCTCGAACCCGTAGGGTCTGCACACTTAAGGTCTGGTGACGTTTCGGTAGTATAGAGTTATGTATGGTGGTGACCGAAGTTTGTTCGGAGTCCTGGATGATATGCTAGACATCATGAGGAGATCCATAATGGTCCGGAGGTAAAGATTCATATATAGGAAGTCCTGTTTTGGTTGCCGAAAAAGTTTCGGGCTTATCGGTAGTGTATCGGGAGTGCCGGTAGTGTACCGGGAGACCACCAGGAGGGGTATTTCGACCCAAGAGGCTTCATGGGCTGTGGGAGAGTAAATAACAGCCTTTTGTGGGCTGGTGGAAGTCCCACACAAGGCCCGTCCGGCTAGGAGAAAAAGCCCAAAGGGAAAAAGGTGGAAAAAGGCCAAAAAAAGGAGGAATCCTAGTCCTACTAGGATTGGAGGAGGAGTCCTCCTCTCCTCCCCACTTTGGTCGACCCAAGGGCTGGCTTTTTGGCAGCCTAGACTCCTCCTCCTCTCCTCCTATATATACTAGAGGATTTGAGGGTTTTGGCACAGAATTTTCAGCCACGTGCTACCCGTTCCTCTAGTGCATAGTTTCTCCTCTAGATCGGTTTTCTGCAGTGCTTAGGCGAAGCCCTGCCGGAATTGCTCCACCACCGTCGCCGGAGCACCGTTCAGATGACGGAGAAATCTTCTTCCTCTCCACTCCTTCTTGCTGGATCAAGACGGTGGAGATCATCATCAAGCTGTACATGTGTTGAACGCGGAGGTGTCGTCCGTTCGGTGCTAGATCGAAAGGACCGTGATCAAGTTCGTGGGATGGATCGTGATCGGATCGCGGGACGGATCGTGATTGGATTGCGGGACAGATCGTGATTGGATCGCGGGACGGATCATGATTGGATCGCGGGATGCACAGCGATTTGGATCACGAAGACGTTTGACTACACCAACCACGTTGCTTAACGCTTCCCGCTTAGCGATCTACAAGGGTATGTAGATCCACTCTCCCTCTCGTAGATGCTCATCTCCATGGATAGATCTTCGTGTGCGTAGGAAAATTTTTGTTTCCCATGCAACGTTTCCCAACAGATATACCCTGTTGATTATGTGGTATGCAGTATCAATTGCCTCAGGCCAGAAGCGACAAGGAGTCTTGTATTCATCAAGCATGGTGCAAGCCATGTCAACAAGAGTCCTGTTCTTGCGCTCCAGACGCCATTATGATGAGGAGTATAAGGGGTAGATAAATCATGAGTAATACCAAGCTCATCAAGATATTCATCAAGATTGGTGTTCTTGAACTCAGTCCCATTATCACTCCTGATATGCTTGATCTTGACGCCGAAGTTGGTGGAGACCCTTGAAGCAAATCGTCTGAAGACATCCTGCACTTCAGACTTGTACAGAATAATATGCACCCAAGTGTAACGAGAGTAATCATCAACAATGACAAAGCCATAAAAACTTGAAGATTTTGTTAGTGTGGAGTAATGAGTGGGGCCAAAGAGATCCATGTGAAGAAATTCAAAGGGTCGAGTCATGGTCATGATTGTCTTCGAGGGATGCTTGGATCTGGTCATCTTCCCAGACTCACATGCACCATAGAGGTGGTCCTTGAGGAATTTGACACCTTCAATGCCAATGACATGTTTTTTCTTCACAAGCATGTGCAAGTTCCTCATACCAGCATGTCCAAGTCATCGATGCCACAACCAGCCTTCTGAGGAGTTTGCAAGTAAGCATTTGGCCGGCTAAGGACGTGTAGAGAAATCAACAATATACAAGTATCCTCTCCTAAAGCCTTCGAATACTTTGGAGTTGTTAGATTCCATGATGACAACACATCGATATTTTCCAAATACCATAATCATATCAAGATTACAAAGCATTGAGACAGACATAAGGTTGAACCCCAGGGATTCGACAAGCATCACCTTATCCATGGTATGGTCCTTTGAGATTGCAACCTTACATAGACCCAATACCTTGCTTTTTTTCCTTTGTCTACATAGGTGATATGCTTTAGATGAGATGGAGCAAGTGGAAAATTCATCATAAGACTCTTGTCACCAGTCATGTCGTTTGTGCATCTACTGTCGAGGACCACTCAGTAGCTTTTGGAGTATCATCCTGCAGATGAATTAGTACAACTTACGAACTCATATGCTTCAGAGTGAAGAATATGACAACAATTTCATCAGACAGAATTTCATCACACAAGACAATAAGCAAGTAGTGTGAGGACGTGAGAAATGAGGAATTCATTTCTACGAGGTTAGCTTGCGTCCTTTCAAGCATTTCCTCACGTCTCCAGCAAATTCATCAGATGTTTAAGTTCATCTGGAGACCTGACCCTGCATAAGAGATTAGTTCAATTTCGTCACCACCCACATCTGAAGGGGTCATAAAGAGTTTATCATTTTGCAAGCACCATATGAGAAGGGATGCTTTGAAGCAAGTGCGCTTCGTTTCACAGTGTGAGGGTTTGAGTACTCATATGAATAAGCAGAGAAATTCTACGAGGACTTATGAACATAATGGTTTGAAGAATAATGCACATATTCATAACTCTTAGATTTTCCCTACGAAATAGAGCCATTAGCACGCGAATGATATTTTTGACCATTTGAGGAATTTGGTCCAAGTGAAGACTTTGGTCCGTATGAGGAATTTGATCTGGGGTTCCTGTTCTTCATGAGTGGGGTCGTGAGGACATTCACTTGAAGATTTTGTAGGTAGCTCTTGGGAACCCAGATTTTCTTCATAGGTGAACCGTTCCTGCAGTTAGTTCCAACAAATCTAGAAAATACTTCACCTTTCTGATTTTTGAAGAACTTGTAGTTTGAGTCAAGTGACTCATCAGATGAATGTGAAGTTTCACAAGTAAAGACAGATAAAGTGGATGGATCTATAGGAGGTCCTTTCGCAGTAACCCATGAGGTTTTGGGGTACTGCTCAGGTTTCCAGTAGGATCCATCAGCGTTGAGTTTCCTCACAAAGGCAATACCCTCTTTCCTAGGGTTCTGTTCAGAATATGCTTTTTGAGGACATCGCAAAGGGTTTTATGCCCTTTAAGGCTTTTGTACATGCCTGCCACATACAATTCCTTCAACCCTGCATTTTCGTCAGTGATACTTGTGGTATCCTCAGATGAGGAATTTGAGACCACTGGAAAAGTTGAAGAATTTGCAGCAATAGAAGCATTTGAACATTCAGGTGAAGAATTAGCAGTTTCATGTTTGATGCATTTCAAACAAGGTGGAACAAATTCTTCCTGAGCTGTACTGATCTGTTGAGCAGTAAGGAATCGTTGTCGCTTTGGAGATCCTCATGTGACACCCTTAGTTTCTCAAGATCTTGCTTTCTTTAAAAAAATTCATAAGAGAGCTTCTCATGATCGACTAAGAGGTCATTATGATGACTCTGAAGGTTATCATACTTTGTCTGAAGACTTTTGAGATCGTCAGACAGATTTTGAGTCCGATCCACTTCATCGTTCAATAGATCATCGCTTTTGTCTAGCATTTTCTAAAGCTTTTCAAGTGCACTTTGTTGCTTAGTGGCAAGTTTAACAAGTTTAGCATAACTAGGTTTCACATATTCATCAGATTCACCTTCACTTGATTCAGAAGAGGAATGATGTTTGTGTACCTTTGAGCCTTTTTCCATGAAGCAATAGGTGGGAGCATAATCATCATTGCTAACGTCAGAGTCGTTCGAGTAGTCATATTCTTCATCATTGAAGATGGACTTGTTGACGAAAGCAGTAGCGAGAGCAAGGCTAGCGACACCAGATTCAAATTCCACCTCAGATTCTTCCTCTTCTTCATATTCTTCAGATTCTTCCTCAGAATCCATTTCCTTGCCAATGAATGCTTGAGCCTTTCTAGAACCATTCTTCTTGTGTTTGAGTACTTTGAAGATGAGGACTTCGCCGATGAGGACTTTGAATATTTCTTCTTTTTCTTTGAGTCATCAGAACTATCATCCTTGCATTTCTTCTTCTTCTTTGAATATTTTTCCCAAAGAGGACAGTCAGAGATAAAGTGACCAGGCTTCTTGCAATGATGACAGGTTCTTTTCTTGTAGTCTTCTAAGGAATCTGATTTCCTCAAACCACTTTTTGATGACTTTGCAAATCCACCTCTCCTTGAGAACTTCTAGAATTTCCTCACGAGCATTGCTAGCTCCTGACTTAGTTCTTCAGGATCACCAAGGCTGCTGTCAAAATCTTCTTCTTCGGATGATGAAATTGCTTTTGCCTTCAAAGCATGAGATCTTCAATAGCTTGGCCTGTAGAGGTCTCTCTTCTCAGCTTGTTGGAATTCATGAGTATTGAGTCTCTCAAGAATATCAACATGATCAAGTGACTTGTAGTCTCCACGTTCTTGGATCATCAAGGCCAGAGTATCGAATGAGGAGTCAAGAGATCTTAGCAGTTTCTTCACCACTTCATGGTCAGTGATATCGGTGGCACCCAGTGCTTGAAGCTCATTGGAGATATCAATGAGACGATCAAAAGTTTGCTGAAAATTTGCATTGTCGAGTCTCTTGAAGCGGTTGAAGAGATTGCGAAGAACATCAACACGAGAGTCATGTTCAGTGGAAACACCTTCGTTGACTTTAGATAGCCTATCCCAGATAAGCTTAGCAGACTCCAAAGCACTCACTCTGCCATACCGACCTTTCCTCAGATGGCCACAAATGATATTCTTTGCTTGAGAATCGAGTTGCTTGAATCTCTTCACATTAGCTGCGTTGATCGTGGGAGTAACAGAGGGAACACCATTTTCCACAATGTACCAAAGATTGTTGTCAATAGCTTCAAGGTGCAAGCGCATCTTGTTCTTCCAAAAGGGGTAGTCCCTCCCATTGAAGGTAGGATATCCCGCGGAGACCTTGATCATAACTGCAGCCGACATAACTAGAATTCTAGGTGGTTAAACAAAAATCACACAGAGCGAGGGAGCACCTGCTCTGATACCAACTGAAAGTGCGTTATATCGACTAGAGGGGGGGTTAATATGCAATTTTTACAAATTCATAACTTGAGGAATTTCAACTTTGAGGAATTTGAAATGTAATGAATTTGAAAGTACTCAAGTGCATGAGGAACATGGAAACAACATAGTCATGATGATGAAATGAACATGCACAAGTTATAGGTAGCATGATACAGGATATGCAGTGATGAACAAGGTAACTTGAGGAATTTGAGGTGATGAAAGTGTGAAAGTCTTCAGCCAAATACTTCAAACAGTAATGATCAATTTCATCAACAAGTATACGAGGAATAAGTGGGTTGAGGAAATAGAACCAGGTAGCTCGATGAAGACAATGGTTTGATGACCCAGTTCCAACTGCAGTGATAGTTGTACATCCAGTTTGGAGCGGCCTGGTATTTAAACCAGAGGACACACAGTCCGAGGACACACAGTCCTTACCATATTCTCCTTGAGCTAAAATCACACAGTCCTCGCCCAACACTCATGGTAAGTCTTCAGGGTAGACTTCCAAAACCCTCACAAACTGGTCACCCGACGATCCATAATTTACTGCTGGATGCTCTAGACCAAGGTCACTTCGTGATCCCCAATTGACTACAAGATGCACTAGACCATGACACCTAACTGTCTAGAGGATGCATAGTCGTAACAAGCGTCGACTCCACACAGGATTTTCTTTAGTGATGCTCAATCACTTTGGGTTTGGTGGTTTGGTTGTGGGTTTTTCCTCACTGATGATTTTCTCTCAATTCCTCGGGGGATGGGTTGCTCTCTAATGACAAGTGTCAGTTCTCTCTCGGAGCAGCCAACCATCTAGTGGTTGTGGGGGTGGCTATTTATAGCCACGGTGCAACCTGACATGATAAGACATAAATGCCCCCAATGATATGACCGTTATGTGGATGTTATGATTGGAGACAGCTGGTGCTAAGCACAGCAATGGTCGGAATTTCGAACTGTGAAAGTCCTCAGGCTTATCATGTTCCTCACTTGTAGGCAATTCGCACTGGCGAAATCCTAACTCCTCAGTAAGATAAATTTCCTCAGAGACCAGAAGAACTTCGTCTCTATCACTGAGGAACTTGACTGAACTGCAAGATATTTCCAAAGGCTTCACTCGAAGGATTGGATAGGTTGAGGATTTTGGAGTTGAGCATCAGTTGGAAATTTTCCTTAGTATTACCTCGGCCCCTTTAATAGTACAGTGTTTCCTATGACTCAAAGAAAGGAAATGAAACTACAAAAACAAAAGTCCTCACACTTCATAGTCCTCGTTCATATCTTCAAGGTCACACCAACTTCTTCATTTTAAAATTCTTTAGAGGATACCAAAGCCTTCCGCAAAGTCTTCACAAAGTCTTCACCAAAGTCTTCAATTGAAGACATACATTTTTAGGGGTCGATAATCTCCGGATATATCAAACTCCTTATCGACTTATAGAGCCTGTGTACACTCACAAACACATTAGTTCCTTAACCTATAAGTCTTCAATACACCAAAATCACTAAGGGGCTCTAGATGAACTAACAAATTGCTGATACTCAAAGCATATTTTTGGGACAAACAACATTCATCGAACACATAGATAGATAGGGGATTAATGTTTCGCCTCCCAAGACAATTATCATAAAGATAATTGTCAACAATAATAACTCATGATAAAACATATTTGACTGGTGTATATATGTTTGGATCTTTCCCCACCACATGATGCTTGCCGACTAGAGAATGAGGTTGGAATAATAAGTTGACTCACCATGAAAAGTAAATAACATGAAATTAAATAACATAAAGGGGAATAGAATGTCCCTCCATAGAGGGAAGCAGGGATTTCCAGAGATGCCAGAGCTCATGGCTTAAAATAGAGATGAATATATTTTGGGTGGTGTGCCTTTCCTGTCAAAATCACGACAAGGGATTCCAATATCTTCCATGATAAACACATTAATGGTTGTTCCCGAACGGAATTGAAATTTTACCCCCCTCCACCATTCAAACACATTCCATGGCTGACCAAATCCATGGATGCCTTCCAAACAATCAATTCTAGGGGGAGTTTTTGTTTATTTATTTTTGTATTCTGCAGGACTGGGCATCATTTTTACCAGCCTCTCTCATGCAATGACAAGTGAATAAACACTCATGATGAGTTAAATACACTTAGCATGGAAGATATTGACCGCCTTGTCGCTCCATGTGTGGCACTGGCACACAAAATAGATATTTATTTGAAGGTTTTAGAGGTGGCACATGCAAATTTACTTGGAATGGCAGTGAAATACCATCTATAGGTAGGTATGGTGGACTCTCATGGAAGAAACTTGTCTCAAGGTTTTTGGATGCACAAGTAGTATCTCTACTTAGTATGAAGTTTTGGCTAGCAAAAGGGTTCTAAAAAAGCACAACTTGTTGGAGGATCCATAACAGTATAACTTCTATGCAAATATACCCAAACATAACTCATTACGTTGTCTTCTTGTCCAACTTCAACTAATTTGATAAAGTTTGAAAATAATTAATGAGTATTCACAATCATAAAAGATGTCGAAGATAATATATTTGTATATGAAAGTTCTCTTCCTTATACTAATCATTCATGAATTGCTTTTATGACAAATATCGTAATTGTCAAACTTCAGTAGATTTTACTTTCTAAACTAAATGTAAAACTACTACTAATCATAACTCACATGGATAATTTCAGATTTATGATATTCAGTTCATTCACAATTGCGTTCATGATATAAGTGAAGCACACGAGTAAACATCAAACTACTCCAAGAAGATATAAGTGAAGATCAATGAATAGTCAAACAATCAAGTAGCTATGTGAGGACTATCTATTAAAGAAATCAGATCTGGGCATTTTATTCAAACAGCAAACAAAACAAATATATACTCCAAGAATAGCACATATCATGTGAACGAATAAAAACTTAGGCTCAACATAGGCTAACCGATATTTGTTAGCGAAGAAAGGTGGGATGCCTACATGGCATTCCCAATCTTAGATGCTTCAGACTTCTTGTAATATTGACTTGGGGAGCCTTGGGCATCCCATATCTTGAGCTTTTGTGTCTCGTTAAATCCTCTCATATCACAGTTTGCTAAATCTTAAAAGCTTCATCCACACAAAACTTGACAATAACTCGTGAGATAGGTTAGTTCACGTAAGAATAGATCAATATTTTATGTACTCACATGACAAGTTGCATAATAATTTTAAACAATCATCTAATGTTTACTATCATTTAAAAATTTATATCTACCAATGTAAGCTATGGAAACTATAGGATAAGTAGATAACAAAACTAGGACATCAATATGTCTAAACCGTACGTTCTGTAGCAATCAATTCAAAAGGTTTGCTTGTGTACGTCAAGCAATTCTAAAAATTTAGGAAATAATAAATAATTTGCATTACAGTACTGTGTAAAAATTTCATAAACCGCCCATGTTCCAATAAAATATCAAAATTCAAACACTACATGAAATGTTTCTATTTTCATACAACACACATCAAACATGCAATTGAGGCATATTAAGGCAATTGTTGAAACATTTTCTTAAAAAAATATGATTATAAATAATATCTTACAAAGAGAAACAAAATAAAATGATGCTCCAAGAAAAACACATATTTTGTCATGAATAAATAAATAGCTCCAAGTAAGATATATCGATAGTGTTGCCATCCCCAATCTTAGACGCTTGATTTATCCTTGAATATTGCATTGGGGGTGCCTTGGAAATCCCCAAGCTTAGGGTCTTTCCATTCTTTATTGTCCTCATATTGGTATCTCACCCAAAACATGAAAACTTCAATCACACAAAACTCAACGGAACTTCATGAGTTGGGTTAGTATAGTAAATATAGATCATTCACTTAGGTACTGTCAAGACAAGATTCAAAATTATTCTCACATAATACCTATTATATTCTACCCTTCAAATTATTTATATCACTCAGTATAAGCTATGAGAACACAAAAATAAGCACATTATGCATGCAAAACGGAATCTGTGAAGAAGAAAACATTCTGTAAAGATATGAATAAAACACATACTTCCCTGATTCTATTTTTTTCAAAATTTATTAAAATGCAGAGCAATACTGTGTAAAAAATTTATAATACTTTGACGCTCTAGAAAAATAAAAAAAATCATATACTGGACATAAAACTTTCTATTTTTGCACATACTCAAATCAACAAGTATCCTCACTATCCCAAAGGCTTCACTTGGAACATGATGAAAATAAAAGACTGAAAACATGATTACTACTATAGCTTAATCATGTGAACACACAAAAACATAAAGTATAAATATTGGGTTGTCTCCCAACAAGCGTTTTTCTTTAAAGCATTTTAGCTAGGCATGATGATTTCAATGATGCTCACATAAGAATAGTAAATGAAACATGCAAAAGAGCATCATGAATATCACGACAAGCAAATTTAAGTCTAACCCACTTCCTGTGCATGGGGATTTTGCATGTAAACAATCTATTGTAGTAAGAATTAGCTTGCATAGGAAGGCAAAACAAGCATAACTTCAAAACTTTGAACACATAGGGAGGAAGCTTGATATTATTGCAATACCTACAAGCATATGGTCCTCCCTCATAATAATTTTCATAAGCATCATGAATTAATTCAACAATAATTGTCACATAAAGCATTATCTTCATGATCCACAAGCATAGAAAAATTATTACCTTCCACATAAGCAAATTCCTTTTCGTTTGTGGTAGTGGGAGCAAACTCAACAAAATAACTATCATGTGACACTTGATTATCACAAGAAAATTGAAAATTAAAATCATGATGAAAAGTTTCATGGTTATCGTTACTCATTATAGCATACTTATCATCACCATAATCATCATAAATACGAGGCATACAATCATCATAATAAATTTGCTCATCAAAACTTGGGGGACAAAAAATATCATCTTCATCAAACATAGCATCCCCAAGCTTGTGGCTTTGCATATCATTAGAATCATGGAAATTCAGAGAAGACACGCTAACATTGCAATCATTCTCATCATTCAAGGATTTATTCCCAAACATTTTAACAAATTCTTCTTCTAACACTTTGGCACAATTTTTCGATCCATCATTTTCACAGAAGACATTTTAAAGACTAAGCATTTGAGTCCACCTCAAATAATTTTTTTAAACCAAACGAGTGATAAAGAAGAAATTAAAATATTGAATTTCAATATCTAAATATATACCTTCAAGCACTCACCTCCCCGACAACATCGCCAGAAAAGAGAGGTTGATGTATACTATGCAACTTTATTCTTGTAGACTCTGTTGGGCCTCCATGCGCAGAGTTTTGTAGGAAAATAACAATTTTCCCTCAAGTGGATGACCTAACGTTTATCAATCCCAGGGAGGTGTAGGATGAAGATGGTCTCTCTTAAACAACCCTGCAATCAAATACAAGAAATCTGTTGTGTCCCCAACACACCCAATACTATGGAAAATTGTATAGGTGCACTAGTTCGATGAAGAGATGGTGATACAAGTGTAGTATGGATAGTAGAAATAGGTTTTCATTATATGAATAAATAAAAACAGCAAGGTAACACAGTAGTAAACAATGAGCAAAACGTAATACTAACGCCTGGGGCTAAGGTTCATACTTTCACCAGTGCAATGTCTCAACAGAGCTAACATAATTGAATCATATAAACATCTATAAACATGCAATAAATAATCACTCCAAAGTTCATATCTCTCGAAGAACATAAGATGAAATTTTTGTAGGTAGTAAACCAGCTCAAAGTTATCCTTTTCGATCAATCTATTGGGCTATTCCTATAAGTGTCAGAAACAGCCCTAGAGTTCATACTAAAATAACACCATATGATACACATCAATAAACAACCCTAGAGTTCGTACTAAAATAACTCCAATGTCACCACAAGTATCCGTGGGTTAATTATTTGAAATGCATCAAACAATTTCAGATTCATCATGTTCAACCCAACACAAAGAACATCAAAGAGTACCCCAAGATTTCTATCGAAGAAAGTAGGGTGAAAACGTGCATCAAGATCTATGCCTAGATTACCCCAATGTCACCACGGGAATCCGTAAGTTGATTGCCAAAACATATATTAAGTGAATCAACAGAACCACCCATTGTCACCACGGGTATGCACATGCAAGACATACATCAAGTGATCACAAATCCAATATTCAACCCAACATACCAAAAACTCAAAGGGAAAGACTCAATTCATCATATCAAGATAGACAGGGAAGAACACCATATGATCGAACTATATTAACAAAGCTCGTGATACATCAAGATCATGGCATCTCAATAACATGAGAGAGAGAGAGAGATCACATAGATACAGGTACATACCCTTAGCCCCGAGGGTGAACTACTCCCTCCTTGTTATGGAGACCGCCGGGATGATGAAGATGACCTCTGATGATGATTACCCCCTCCGAAGGGGAATCGGAATAGGGTGTTGGATGAGATTTCTTCGGCACAAAGGCTTGCGGTAGTAGAGCAGAAGTTCTAGGTTTATTTCTGAGGGGTTCTCTATCTTTAGGATCGTTTAGTGTTGGAATCACGCGAGACAGAGCCAAAGGGTGGTCCCATGGCATGTGGGTCTACCCTAGGGGGTGTCCACGCCCTCTTGTTTTGGGGGCACCAGGTGGCCCCCTCCAATGGTTATTCGCTCCACTATTTCTTATATGTTCCAGAAAAAATTTCTAGAAAGTTTTGTGATTCCGAGTACTTTTATTTTTTGCACAAAAAACAACACCATGGTACTTCCATTGAATACAATGTCAGTTGGGTTAGTTCCAATTAAATCATATGAAGTGCATCAAAAATATATAAAATATTGTAAACATAGATAAATATGGCATGAATACTTCATAAATTATCGATACATTGGAGACATATCACGCGCCACAGGCCCCAACCACCTAGACCTTGCCTCTGGCGGTTCCGGTTGCAAAGCGATCGTATTTGTCCTACCCAGGCACGAATAGCTCGATTCCGCGATAAGTGAGATATCTCCTTTTGTTTTCTTTGAATTTCATAGACATATTTGTTACGATTGGTACAAATATATATTTTAGAGGACATATTTGTTACGATTGGTACAAATATATATTTTAGTTGTATTTGTAACATTGTGAGTTGTTTTGGACATGGATTTGAGGAAATGTGGTTGATATCACGAAGATTTAATTGTTCATAGACATATTTGTTACAATTGTTCTTGAATTTTTGAGATGGATGCATGTGATGAGTTGTTGTTGAATTTTTTTGTTGGTGATGAATTATTTTCATGGACAATATAGGGTTGCCAATCTTTTGGCGAAACATTGATTAATTTCTGTTTCGTCAAATTTCTAGCAACTAATATGTCCTGTTTTTAGCAATGGTCATGCTAAAATTTTGTGTTTTGTACACAAATTAAGAATATGTCCTATTTGTTTGTAGATGTCCGACGTGGGCTGTTCTTCTACACATTCAGGCAACGGCGAGCCAGCATTTACGGATGCGTAGAAAAATGATGATTATGATGATGAAGATCTTCAACAGTTGGAGATAAATCTAGGTGACTGCTATGTGAGAGGAACTGACTACAAAGATATTCTTGGTGAGGAAGGTAATCTTGATAAGGGCAATAATATTGTTGAATATTATACGGATGATTATTGTCCTAAGGGTGGGTAGGAGGAGGATGCTCCAAAACCCAAGAAGAAGCGGAAACCTAGGAGCCAAAATGCTATCGGCACTGACATGCTTGTGGTCACTCGAGTTAACTCCACTAATGAGCTTGTTAGTCCATGGAAGGTCTTGTCTCACTATGGCAACACCCTAGGTGTCATCCTTCAAGAAGTATGCTCGATCAGCAAGTCCAATATAAGGGATGTTGGCAAAGATAATCTCCGAGAACTCCTCATAAGAAGGGTGCACGCAAGATTCAGGTTTCATGGTGAGTATGACAACCTATCGTACCCAAAGAATCAGGTAAACAACCATGCAACCCATAAGTTCTCCAAGAATTTGAGTTCATGGAAATCAGCCACAAGAAAAGAGCTTCACTAAGATTAGACTGAAATCACGAAGAAGTGGCCTACCATTAGTAAAGATGACTGTAACATTTTGAAGGTGCAAAATCAGGAGGACCTTGTAGTGCTAAGCCAGTCGACATGGGGGAAGGACATGCGATCGAGGACATTAAGTAACCACACCCTTGGAAGCAGTGGTTTTGTTGGGAAGAAGCCCGTGTGCAACAAGCAAGATGCTATACTTACATAAAAGGGCATCCCAGACCACTTCGAGCAATTCAAGGACCCACTCGAAAGTAACTATGTTAGAGGCCGGTACCATTATGATTATAATTCGTGGGAATTTTCCATGGATCACCTAATGAGAAGGCTGGAAGAAGAACAACAAAGGAAGCATGTGGAACCTCAAAGCTCAAGAAGAAAGTGAAGAAAGACTACGGAGGCATGAAGAAGATTTTGGATGAAGCATTCGTCGATTATACTAACCGGGATGGAGGAGTACATATGTGAAGGGGAACACCTTAAAAAGAACTCTAAAATCATCTCATGGGGGAAGAAAATGGAGAAAATTAGCCCAGAAAATTGTAGAGATGAGTTCAGACGCATCCAACTCAAGTTTGATACTATCCTCAACAAGGATTTCATTAACCATGCAAGGGATTTCAATGGCGGGGCACCTATTGGCCCGGAGGAGATGAAAGCTTGCCTTCATCAGGAGGGCCACAATGCTAACGGTCTGATGTCTCTTGCGGATCCAACAAAAAATACATTAATGATCCTTATCTTGTCATATTACATATTAATGTAATAGGATAGTGACAACTAGCTATGTTGTTGTCGTTCCATACACTACTCGATCAACTACATACATGTCGTTCTGTATTATCGTACTTCAAAACTTTCCCCTAGCTATCTTAATTATCATGGATGTGTTTTGGTTAATCTTACATGTTTCCTTATTCTGCCATGCCAACATTGATGTACATATATTTAACCATAGAAACCGTTGCCACGACACTATTTTTCCACTTTCGTGGCATCGTTTTCCTGATAGTTATAGAGTATGTAATGGCGTACAGAGGAACTGCAATGCCTCCAAGGTTTCACCATATTTGTGGCGTAGGGAAATGCCAAACATCGTAGGCACGTACGATACTTCCGTCATGCAACTATTTCCAACACCATAGGTATTTAAAATATTGTTGATGTGACTACCAACGCCACCACTATTTCTTAACAATGGTGCCATATTGGTGGCATCGGGTGTCCATGCCAGTCAGCTCATTCTTTCCACGCCATAGCTAGGCTTTTCTACTAATGAGTCACCCTAAGATATAGCACCGCGGTAATGGTTGCGCTGAGGACCCCATGCATAGAGGAATTTCCGCTTCTTGATTGGAACTCTATAATTATGGAACAAGACTATTTATATCTCCCAAGAAATACTACCACTGCTAATTTGGTATTGTAATTGTCGATAGTCTTTTCTACATATAAATTTGGTCAAGCTTTCATTATTTACAAAATTAATATGAAAACGTTCGGGTACTACACGCCAGCCGAAGCTTCGGCCGGTCTTGTGAGTGTCGCTCAATATGAATTAATTTAGTGGTCTCCTTTCCTGGCGCATGATCTTTTATCTCTGCTTTCACCCCGCGCCTGGTACCCCCTAGTGAGCATGCGTCTCGCGAGTGTGCCCGGCCAGGGAGGGGACCTCTAGCACCATCATGGGTCGCCCTCGACGATTGCATCACATCAAGGTGCTCTCTCTCTCAAAAAAAAAGGTTGCAACTCCCACGCAAGCAGATGCAGCTCGGCTCTCTCTCAAATAGAGCTGCAGCTCCCACGCCAGCAGATGCAACTCTATTATCATCATCGCCCCTGCCTGCAGCTCAGCTCCCTTGTCGATGTTGGTCTGGGCATTAGTCGTGGTCACCTACTCCATCCAGCACCCACTACACCTTACTACAAGACGCAACACTCCTTGCAGCTTTGAACTCCGTGGTTGCAGCAAAAAACAAAAAATAACAAGGTTGTCCATGAGGAATAAAGCCGGCTCCAACAAATTTCATGGCTCTTTGTAGCACCACGGATGCTCGGTTCCAGCAAATGTCATGACTATTTGTAGAGCCACCGTGAAGTATCCCAATTTCTGTCACCCCGGGGGTGACGGATCTTAACACGTAATAGGTGCATATGACTAGGCAAGATCGTATCAAGAACATAGATATAATGATGATTACATAAATGGTTCAGATCTGAAATCATGGCACTCGGTCCCTAGTGACAAGCGTTAAGCATGGCAAAGTCATAGCAACATCAATCTTAGAACATAGTGGATACCAGGGATCAAGCCCTAATAAAACTAACTCGATTACATGATGAATCTCATCCAACCCCTCACCGATCAGCAAGCCTACAAAGGAATTACTCACTCCCGGTGAGGGGCATCATGGAATTGGCTATGGAGAAGGGTTGGTGATGATGAAGACCGAAGATTCCCCTCTCCGGAGCCCCAAACAGGCTCCAGATCTGGCCTCCCGATGAAGAACAGGAGGTGGCAGTGGCTCCGTATTGTGAAACACGATGAAAATTTCTCTCTGTTTTTTCTGGAAAAATAGGATTTTATAGCACTGGAATTAGGGTTGGGGGGCATGAGGTGAGCACACTCTACCATGTCGTGCCAGGGGGGTCTAGCGTGCCCTCGTGGAGGGTGGGCCCCATGGGACCCCTCTCTTATGGCTTCTGGCTCCAAAAGTCCTAAAATATTCTAAAATAATTCTCCAAAAAGTTTTGTTCCATTCCGAGAACTTTTTTTTGCACAAAAACAACACCATGGTAGTTCTGCTGAATACAACGTCAGTCTGGGTTAGTTCCATTCAAATCATGCAAATTAGAGTCCAAAATAAGAACAAAAGTGTTAGGAAAAGTAGATATGTTGGAGATGTATCAACTCCCCCAAGCTTAAACCCTCGCTTGTCCTCAAGCAATTTAGTTGACAAACTGAAAGTGTGAAAGAAAAACTTTTATGAACGATTTTGTTCTTGTTTACATACATATGCTTAAGTAGCACCCATGTTTTCAGCAAAGATTATGACTAACCATGTCAACAATAACTCTTAAGGATTATATTAAATCATCTCAATGACACAAGCAACTAGTGAGCAATGATAAGCTATCTCAAGTGCAAACATTTTTGAAAACAATCATGATATAATATGACAATAGTGGTATCTCGCTAGTCCTTTTTGAGACCGCAAAACATAAATACGGAGCACCTCCAAAGTTCAAGTAGCGACTAAACATTGTAATTCATACTAGAAGAGATTCAATCATGATGCATCCAACATTCACTATACACAATGCATTAGGATGACAATAGTGCTCTCAGATCAGGTGCTTATTTTAGAAGGTGATGACTCAACATTAAAGTAAATAGATAGTCCCTTCGCAGAGGGAAGATGTGATAGCCCAAGTGTTGTCCCTACCTTTTATGGCATGTATCTTATGTGAACCTTGTTGTCATGAGTTAATGAAATGAGTTTGCTCCTTGTCATGCTTTGTCTCATGCATTCATGCATCGTATCATTTATCATCATGCATGCATATTGATTTGTGATGTGCTCTTGACTTGTTGCATATGTGAGTGTTGTTGTGGTTGGGTTGGAGTGGGTTTCATCTCCTTTCCCCTCTCTTATTATTTTTCAAACAAACCCAACCTTATAACCCTTTTATTCCATCGGCATTTTATCAACATAATTAACTGGCTAATTAAATTGTTTTAAAATGTTCAGGAGGTAGCCTATAATGTTTTAAAATTGTGTGTGTGGTCCTTTTGTTGTTTTGAGCTATATGTATTTGAGGTTTTAAATAACCAGGGGCTGTTGTTTTTAAAAACTATTTAAATTAGTTGCTCTAAAGATCAACATGATATTTTTGTTTAAAAGGTCTTAATTTCTTGTTGGTAAAAGTGTTTTTGTTTTGACAAAAACCCTTTTATTTAATTCTGTGGGGTTTTTCTAATTAGCTTTTTATTTTAAAAGAAAACCCTACTGGTTTGGTGAGTGTGCAAGAGGAAAGTGAGTGGGCCGAGTCCTTCCTCGCGGCCCAGCCCGCTCGCAGGGAACGGTCACCTGCTCCGACGCCTCCTGTCGTCAGTTTCAGAGAGCAGATTGTGTGTGTGTTTGCCGTCGTGAGCTTCAGACATCGAAGCGCCGTTAATCCCGAGCCTATTTAGTCCCTCGGCATCCGTGCCTCCCACTAGGGTTTCGCGTTCCTCCTCTTGCCGCTGCCGCTCCAGTCTCCCTCTCCTTCCTCCTCTCCCTCCTCCTTTCTTTCCTTGTCAGGTAAGAGTTCAGAGAGAGAGGTGAGGTTCAGAGTCTCCCGCCGGTCTTCCTTGCCGTCGTCAGCTCGTCTTCGTCGCCCCCCTGTGCGTCAAGGCTGTCGTGGCGGTCGGGGATCGTCCGGGCGTTCGATTTCTGCCGCTAGGAGGTGAGGAGAACTTCCCCCGCGGTGCCGCGTCGCCGTCGTCCGCAAGGGTCGGGTCTTCGCCAACATTATTTTCCCCCTCCGCCACCGATGTGTCTTCGCTGCCTCCTTCCTCTTCGCTGCGTTCGACCATCACCGTTCCCCCCTCTGTGAGCAGCCGACGCCGCTTCCCTTCCTTCCTGTGTAGGTGATCGTCGCCACTGTAGTCGTGTCGCTGCCGGCCAAACGCAGAGCGTTGAGTGCTTCGCCTCCGTTCCCCTCGCCGCAAGACGAGCAGGGGAACGTCTTCCCTTAGGTTCCCGCAGCAACAGTAGCAGGTCCGCGCGTCGGAGAGCTCGTGTAGTTGCCGTAGTTCGTCGCCGCCGTTGTCTATCGCCGTAGGTGTAGCTTATTCAGTTTCGTCAGTTATAGTTGCCCTGTTAGTACTAGATGCGCAGGATCCCTCCTCTGTTAACAGCCGAAGTATTAGCACAGTGGTAGCGCTTGGGGTTGAGGACCAGCAGGTCTGGGGTTCGACCCCGCACACCCCCTTTTTTGTGTTTTTCTTTCCTTTGTTTTTTTGTTTTGTTTCTTTTATATGTGGCATGTATGTGTGTATGTGGTGCTACATACATGTGTATGTGAGTGTATGTGTGTGTGAGTGTGGTGGACATGCATGTGTATGTGCATATATGCACTTGTGAATATATGTGTGGATATATGTGTGTGTGTGATGAGAACCCACACACATGGGTGTGTGTGTAGCTATGTGTTTGTGTATGTGTGGTAGTGTGTGTGTAGGTATGGGTGTGTGTGTGTGTGACAAGTGGGCCATGCCCCACTTGTCATACCCTATCTATGTTGATGAGTGTCTTGTTGTTTTATGGTCATAATTAGATCTTTTCCAATTATAGCTATATTTCCAAATCTGGATAGGTTCATTTATGCTCATGTGCATTTTAGGCAAGTTTTCACTTATAGGAGTGGATGATGATTTTTCTATGTAGATGTTGTCATGATGCTCCATGTGACCATATGAGTATAATGCATGAATTTGGGGTAGAAAAATCCCAGGAATTCAGTGGTGATATTCTTTTGGTCTTTTGAGCAAGTTTGACAAAATGTCATTTTATCTCATAATGCCATTTTGTCATTTTTGCTATATTTAATCCATGCATGCTATGATGGTTGTGCCAACATGAATGTGGTAGTCTTTGATGTGTAGAATTCCATGTATTTATCTTTGTCATGATCAACTTGCAAATAAGTGGGAACCATGATCTAAAGGAGCCACTAAAATGTTGCTGTTTTCAACCATGCCAAATATTTCTAAGTCTGAGAATCAGCTGTTATATTTATGCCATGAAGAGTGGTTGCTATCTTGTGATATGTTGTGAATTAGCTCAAGCTCAGTGCTAGTGATTTGAAGTATATGTTGTCTCCTAGCATCCTGGTAATTCTCATGCCATGAGGTGGTCTCTAATTCCATTAGTTTCTGCTGTCAACTTGCCATCATGTTAACTCAGTTTCTAGAAAACTGTTATGTGCACTAAGTCCCAGATTTCTGTTTCAACATGCCAACTTGTGAGCTTCATGCTTATTGATGTGTTCCTCCTTTCCATATTGTGTAGTTGGATAAGTTGATAAGCATGTTGTGTAGTTTCTGTCAATACCTTGTTTGTGGTTGTAGGAGTCCTGTAGCTCAAGTTATTGGCTGTGAAAGTTGCTATGTTGTTGTTTTATGGCAGATTGTTTGTTTTAGTGTTTCGTGACTTGTGGGAGCTATACTCCATGGAATGGCTTGATATTTGGCTCTATTTTGGTTGGTTTTTCATTGCATATCCAGTGTCTACCTTGGAATGCCAAGGAATAGCCCAGGTCCTTCGTATCTTGTCGTGAGAGTATCGTGAGAACCATAACTCCGTTTCTTACGTTCTTCACATGCATTTTTATTGTTTTTGCATGATGCATCCATAATTTCCATGTTAATGCATGTCTAAATAACTTAACATATGGTTCTATACAGATCCATTAATAACCAATCCTTTGCATGTGAAACATGACTAGTTAGGATTGCCATGCTAAAACTGTTCACCTAAGCATGCATCATTCTTGCTTGTGCATTGCACCTTGGTTTCTTGTTTATTCTTGCTGTTTCTTTTGGGTAGACGCAAATGTTGAACCTGAGTATGAAGAGCCAGGTGAGTACCACTACGAGGATCCCGCTACTTGTTCTACTAAAGAACCAACAGGCAAGATGATCGTATCCGGATCCCGATACTATTTTCGCTTGCTAGCTGTCTTGCTCTTATCGTTACAATTGCACTGCCTACCACTTGAATGTCAGCCTCCTAATTGCCATGATAGCATCTAACCCTCCTCATCCTAGCAAACCATTGATTGGCTACTTATAGCATTCTTTGTTGCAGGTGCAGGATGTATCCATGTGATAACATGGATTTGGCATATCATAATATTATCTGTTATTTAATTTAATGCACATATATATCTTGGTATCGGTGGAAGGCTTTGTCTTTTGCTAGGTGTTTTGTCCCGTTGTTACTGCCATAGTTTCTTATTACCGGTGTTATGTTTCCATACTTTGCGCTCCTAACATGCTCGGGGTTGTTATGGGGACCCCCTTGTTTATTCGATTGTGATTCAAACTTGTATGGCAATACCCAACATTGCTACTACATTTGCTTAACAACTAAATAAAATTTGCATAGGGCATTGCAACCTCGTGGATTAATCAACAACCCGGGTCAGTGCTCCTCATGAGTGTTGGTCCAAAATGTCAACTGCCGGTGGCCACCAGGGGCAACTCTGTGTTTGGCCTACCGGAAGTTTGGATAATCTGTCGTGTCCTGAGAACAAGATATGAGGCTCTTATCGGGTTCGTCGACACGTCGTGAGTCATGTGGCAACTTGGATATTTGTTTAACACCCGGTTATAGTTAACTTGAAGTAAACTATAGTAGAAGGCACCAACTGTGTGAGTAACCGTGATCGTCTTTGCTCGTGGACATGATCCAAGAGAGAACACAGTGGGGTTATGATTGACGTAAGTAAGTGTTCAGGATCTCATAGAGGTCATTCTAGATTCGATCGTTCATCGTAGGCCACAAATATTTATCTTCATGTTATGTCAGTTTAGCCACCATAAATGCTTAGTGCTGCTGGAAACTAAGCACATACCCCCCATCCCAACCTTTAAGCTTGAATAGTCTCGGTACTCGGGTGCATGATTGTTGAGTCCTTGTGGCTCATAGATTACTACAACAATCCAGGTACAGGTACAGATGAGTTCGTGCAGGATGATCTGACGTAGCTCTAGTGTGAGTGTGACAAGGAAAGAGGCAGGATGTACGTAACTTATCTGGATGAGTAGAGGTTCATCGTCGTGATCTTCGGGATAGCAAGATAGTATCATTTGCATCTGTTTTTATCATTTGTTTTCATTCGTAGTCGGACCCTGTCTTATTATTGATGTTTGAACTCTTGTGTGGAATTGTAATTTAGTATGTGGCAAGTGTAAGCCAACTCATATACTCATCTCTTCTGTAATGTGTGATGTAATGATGTTATACTTGCGAATGACAAGATGCACCTCTATCCCTTGCGTGGCCCGTGTGCCTTAATATGGATAGGCGCGCATCTTGGGCATGACAAGTTGGTATTCAGAGCCATACGACCATAGGAGCCTTTGCTTGATCGAACTTGGCCGAGTCGAGTCTAGTAAAAATATTTTGAGTCTAGTTATATCGGAGAGTAGGATTCTTTTTACTCCTATTCTATGCTCTTGTGAGGTATTCGACTTAGGAATTTTGATTCTACTCCTCTTCTCGCTCAAAATTTTTTTGAGGATCACGCGATTATTTTGGAGTCTATATGATACCGATGTGACAGGGTTCTGTCTTGGTGCCTCCTGTCTGACTTGATTTCTTCCTGGGAGTCGAGCTCTAGGGAATGTCGGCACATCGTTATCATTCAGCTTCCTTGATATCTCAAGATGGAGAGTGTTCGGAATTACTTCAATACTTGTCGTGGTGAGATAAGGTCGGAGTCACCCAGTACTGGGGAGGCATCCGGGGTACCACCATGGTTTAGTATCGTTGTGAGTTTGAGGATTCGAGTTAGATGAATTTGAAAAAGCCTCTGGTTATGTGTTGAAGGATGGATATAGTTGGGGTGTAGGATTGCTAGTTGTGTGAGATATTTCCTCCTTGTATCCCCCCACTGGATTGCATAACCAGAAAGTTTTCGGAAGTTCTTAGGTGGGAAATCTTGTAGTTATCTAGGATCATCTTCTTCAGATGTATGTGGGCATATACATTTGTTCCGAGCAACATTGGCTCAATACTTTTGTGTTATTTCAAGTGGCTTCTAATATCAGATGATGCTATCATGAACCGAAGAAGCATTCTAACTAATTTTTCAGTAGGAAGGCTGTGATGTTATTGTTCAATTTATTTCAACCATTTGATTCAGCTATTGAATTCATCTTTTCAATGAGGTGTTGGTATTTTTGTCCATCTCAGGATGGCTCCACCAACTCACAACAATCCAGGTCGTGGTGAGGAGTAGGCTAATGTTCCACCACCCCCGCCACCGCCTCCTCGTCCAGAAGCTTGGCAAGCTGTGATGGCCGCAACCAATGCGAACACTCAGATGTTGCTCAGGATGTTGCAAGAAAGAGATCAGGGTCAGCAAGGCTTTCAAGGGAATTTTTAGAATCAACCTCAGTTTGCAACGCTCAATCAGTTCCTTGCCAACTAGCTCAAGTCATTCACCTGTTGTGAGCAGCCTTTTGATGCTGATGATTAGCTTCGTGATATGAGTAAGCATTTTGAGTGCAGCAATGTCAGGCCAGAGGACTTTGTCAGATTTGCATCGTTCCTACTCAAGGGTCAGGCAGCTGATTGGTGGCAGCAGTACAAGGATTCCAGGGGCGATCATGTTGTTACTTGGGACGATTTCGGTCGTGACTTTAGGGCCCATTACATTCCGACAAGCTTTGTCGAGGAGATGCGTGAGAAGTTCAGGCACCTAAAGCAGGGAAGCAAGTCTGTCTATTAGTACAACATCGAGTTCCAGAATCTAGCCTGCTATGCTAAGCAAGATTTTCCAGATGACAAGGCGATGATCTATCAGTTCAGAGATGGTCTCAACGATGAGCTTCTACCAGGCATGGTTCCTCAAGAGCCTTGTAAGTTTGATCAGTTCTACAACATGGCTTTGAAGGTTGAGGCAACTCAGCTCTAGTTGGATAACTCAAGGAAGCGTTCAAGGGATTCATATTCGTCTTCTCCCAGCTCTCAGATGGTTCCTAAGCAGCAGAAGTATTGGGTGCCAAATCCTCCTCCGTTTCGTCCTCCTCAGCAGCAGAAGCAGTTCAGTGGTTGTGGTTCTTCCCACCCACCCAACCCAGGATTTTAGCAGAGATCCCAGGCATCGAAGGAAGTTCTTGTTCCTCCTCCAGGCAATGTTCGTCCGCTTTCTCAGGTTACTTGTCACAAGTGTGGCCAGAAGGGTAACTACGCAAACTAGTGCAACCAACGGCGTCTTCCGCCTCCTCCTCCTGTCAAGCCCCTAGGCAGTGCTATGGTGAAGCATAATCCCAAGTTTGCAAGGGTGAACCATGTGAACACAGCAGAGGCAGAGGATGCTTCTCAAGTGATCATGGGTAATCTGTCAGTTAACTCTATTCCTGCAAAAGTTTTGTTTGATACCGGTGCATCGCAATAATTCATACCAAGGCAATTTGGCTCGAATCATGAGTTTTGTTGCGAAGAATTGCCTAGATCGTTGACTGTATTTTCTCCAGGTTTGCAAATGAATTCTCGTTTTGTGGTTCGGGATGCTTCTCTCAAGATGGGCAGTTATTCTTTTCTGGCTTCCCCAATTGTTCTCGATAATTCCGACATTGATCTTAGTTTGGGCATGGATTTCCTAGCTATGAAAAAGGCTTATGTTGATTGTCAAGCAATAAGTCAAGCTGACTCATCCTTCAAAAGATGTGATTATTTTCGCGGCTCGTGATGACACAATCCGTCTCTTTGCTCTTAATGAGAAGGGTCAAATCTCGGTGATTTCTCAAATTCCGGTGGTTTGCGAGTATGAAGATGTCTTTCGAGAAGAATTGCCAGCCATGCCTCCGCACCGGCCAGTTGAGTTCGTGCTTGATCTTGAGCCCGGAACTGTACCGGTTTGCAAGCGCCCTTACAAACTTGGCCCCGAAGAGCTGAAAGAGTTGAAGAAGCAGCTAGATGAGCAAGAACGTCTGGGTTTGATAAGACCAAGTTCTTCTCCATGGGGTTATGGTGTTTTGTTTGTCAAGAAGAAAGATGGCACGGACCATCTTTGTGTCAATTACCGTCCATTGAACAATAAGACAATCAGAAACAAGTACCCACTTCCCAACATCAATGAGTTGTTTGAACAACTGAAAGGTGCCAAGGTTTCTCGAAGCTTGATCTTCGCATCTGTTATCATCAGATTCGCATTCGCGAAGAAGATATTCCTAAGACTGCTTTCAGGACGAGTTTTGGCTCTTATGAGTACACAATCATGTCGTTCGGTCTTGCAAATACTCCTCCAACCTTCTCAAGAATGATGAACTTCATTTTCTGTCCTTTCAAGAATGAGTTCGTTTTGGTCTATTTGGATGATATCCTTGTGTTCTCGGAGACAAAAGAATAGCATGCAGAGCATCTCCACCTTTTGCTTGACAAGCTAAGAGAGCATCGATTCTATGCCAAGTTTTCCAAGTGTGAGTTTTGGCTCAATGAAGTGGTGTACCTTGGGCATGTGATCTCTGCCGAGGGAATTAAAGTGCACCCTGAGAAAGTTGAGGCAATCTTGAAGTGGGAGCCTCCTCAGAATGTGAAGCAGCTTCGGAGTTTCCTCAGGCTTGCTAGTTATTGCAGAAGATTCGTGGAGAACTTCTCTCAAATTGCTAAGCCTCTATCCAATCTCCTCCAGAAGAGTGTCAAGTATGGTTGGTCTCTTGAGTGTGATGTGGCGTTCAATACGCTCAAGCAGAGACTGACTTCAGCTCCAGTTCTTGTTCCTCCTGAGCAGTCAAAGCCTTTCCAAGTATTCTATGATGCTTCTCTCCAAGGTCTTAGTGGTGTTCTCATGAAAGATAAGAAGATTGTTGCTTATACCTTGCGTCAGTTGAAGCCTCCCGAGAAGAACTACCCCACTGATGATCTCGAGTTGGTGATAGTTGTGCATGCTCTAATGACTTGGAGACATTTGTTGTTGGGTAGACCAGTTGAGGTGTACACCGATTACAAGAGCTTGAAGTACAGTTTCACTCAACCCAATCTCAATCTTCGATAGTCTCGTTGGGTGGAAATGCTTGAGGACTTCAATCTAAGCATTGAGTACACTCCTGGAAAAGCAAATGTCATTGCAGACGCGCTCAGCCGTAAGGTGTACTGCAACGGTCTCATCTTGAAGCCTCTTCAACCAAAGCTTTGTGAAGCCTTCCGCAAGCTCAACCTTCAAATAATTCCACAAGGGTTTCTTGCCAATCTTCAAGTCTCTCCGACTCTGGAAGATCAGGTTCACCAAGCGCAACTTCTTGACGCTATGGTGAAGAAAGTGAAGAAATGTGTGTCTAAGGGCATTCCGAAGTATAAGTGCTTTCGAGTTGATGAAAAAGACACCTTGTTCTTTGAGGACCATCTGGTGGTCCCTAAAGGTGATCTAAGAAAGGTTATCATGGAAGAAGCACACAATTCTCTTCTATCCGTTCGTCCAGGTAGTTGCAAGATGTATCAGGATCTCAAGCAAACCTTCTGGTGGACTCGCATGAAACGTGAAATTGCTCAGTTCGTGAACGCGTGTGATGTTTGTTGCAGAGTGAAGGCGGAGCATCACTGTCCAGCAGGTCTTCTTCGGCCTTTGCCTATCCCAGTGTGGAAATTAGATCATGTGGAGATGGATTTCGTCACTGGGTTTCCCAAGTCCAAGAGAGGCAACGATGCCATCTTCATGGTTATCGACAAGCTGACAAAAGTTGCTCATTTCCTGCCAGTCAAAGAATCTATCTCGGCATCTCAGCTTACATAGTTGTATACATCAAGGATAGTATCTTTGCATGGTATTCCTTGGATCTCTCTTCTGACCATGGAAGCCTGGTTACTTCCAAGTTTTGGGAGTCCTTCCAGATTGCTATGGGTACCAAGATCCGTATCAGCACTGCGTTCCATCCGCAGACAAGTGGTCAAGTTGAGAGAGTCAATTAGATCCTTGAAGATATGCTCAGAGCCGGTGTGATTTTGTTCGGCATGAATGGGAAGACTGCCTTCCATACGCTGAATTCTCATACAACAATAGCTTTTAGGCTAGCTCAGGCAAGGCCCCTTTTGAGATTCTCTACGGCAGGAAGTGTCGTACCCTGCTTAACTGGTTTGGAACCGGTGAGCATCAAATATTGGGCAATGACATGATCACTAAAGCAGAAGAGATGTGCCGTGTCATTTGTGAGAACCTCAAAGCAGCCCAGTCCTGACAAAAGAGTTATTATGATAACAAAC
The DNA here is from genome assembly GCA_022496015.1 of Hordeum marinum. Classification (NCBI taxonomy): domain Eukaryota; kingdom Viridiplantae; phylum Streptophyta; class Magnoliopsida; order Poales; family Poaceae; genus Hordeum; species Hordeum marinum. Next base: position 175,235 of record JAAAWK010001144.1, on the reverse strand, counting down.
ATCGGGATGTTTCCTTTCAAGTGGATGATCTAGTCTATCTCAGAGTCTGTCCCATGAAGGGCACTCGGCGGTTTGGAATTAAAGGGAAGCTAGCTCCTCGTTTTGTTGGTCCTTTCAAAGTTGTTGGCAAGAGAGGTGGACTTGCATATCAACTAGAGATTCCTCCAAATTTCGCAAATGTGCATGATGTCTTCCATGTTTCTCAGCTCCGGAGGTGCTTCAAGTCTCCTGAGCGTACCATTGACCTCCAAGACATTGATCTCCAAGAAGACCTCTCTTATCGTGAGCATCTAGTGGCCATTCTCGAAGAAACTAAGCATAAGACTCACAATAAATCTATCAAGTTCCTCAAGGTGAAGTGGTCTCATCATTCTGACAAAGAAGCTACTTGGGAACGTGAGGACCTTCTCCGTTCCAAATTGCCAGAGTTCTTTCGTTCCTAGATCTCGGGTCGAGATCCTCTTGTAGTGTGGGAGAGTTGTGACAGCCCAAGTGTTGTCCCTACCTTTTATGGCATGTATCTTATGTGAACCTTGTTGTCATGAGTTAATGAAATGAGTTTGCTCCTTGTCATGCTTTGTCTCATGCATTCATGCATCATACCATTCATCATCATGCATGCATATTGATTTGTGATGTGCTCTTGGCTTGTTGCATATGCGAGTGTTGTTTTGGTTGGGTTGGAGTGGGCTTCATCTCCTTTCCCCTCTCTTATTCTTTTTCAAACAAACGCAACCTTATAACCCTTTTATTCCATGGGAATTTTATCAACACAATTAACTGGCTAATTAAATTGTTTTAAAATGTTCAGGAGGTAGCCTATAATGTTTCAAAATTGTGTGTGTGGTTCTTTTGTTGTTTTGAGCTATATGTATTTGAGGTTTTAAATAACTAGGGGCTATTGTTTTTAAAAACTATTTAAATTAGTTTCTCTAAAGATCAACATGATATTTTTGTTGAAAAGGTCTTAATTTCTTGTTGGTAAAAGTGTTTTTGTTTTGACAAAAACCCTTTTATTTAATTCTGTGGGGGTTTTCTAATTATCTTTTTATTTTAAAAGAAACCCTGCTGGTTTGGTGAGTGTGCAAGAGAGACAGTGAGTGGGCCGAGTCCTTCCTCGCGGCCGAGCCCGCTTGCAGGGAACGGCCACCTGCTTCGTCGCCTCCTGTCATCAGTTTCAGAGAGCAGAGTGTGTGTGTGTTCGCCGCCATGAGCTTCAGACGTCGAGGCGCTATCAATCCCGAGCCTATTTAGTCCCTCGGCGTCCGTGCCAGTCCCCTAGGGTTCCGCGTTCCTCCTCTTGCCGCCGCCGCTCTAGTCTCCCTCTCCTTCATCCTCTCCCTCCTCCTTTCTTTCCCTGTCAGGTAAGAGTTCACAGAGAGAGGTGAGGTTCAGAGTCTCCCGTCAGTCTTCCTCACCGTCGTCAACTCGTCTCCGTCGTCCCCCCTGTGCATCAAGGATGTCGTGGCGGTCGGGGATCATCTGAGCGTTCGATTTCTGTCGCTAGGAGGTGAGGAGCACCTCCCCCGCGGTGCCGCGTCGCCGGTGTCCGCAAGGGTCGGGACTTCGCCGACGTTATTCTTCCCCTCCGTCACCGACGTGTCTTCGCCGCCTCCTTGTTCTTTGCCACGTTCGAGCGTCGCCATTCCCCCCTTGGTGAGTAGCCGACGTTGCTTCCCTTCCTTCCCGTGTAGGTGATCGTCGCCATTGTAGTCGTGTCGCCGCTAACCAAAGGCAGAGCCTTGAGGGCTTCACCTCCGTCTCCCTCGTCGGAAGACGAGCAGGGAAACGTCTTCCCTTAGGTTCCCGCAGCGTCTGTAGTAGGTCCGTGCACCGGAGAGCTCGTGTAGTCGTCGTAGTTCGCCACCGCCATTGTTTGTCGCCATAGGTGCAGCTTATTCTGTTTCGTCAGTTATAGTTGCCCTGTTAGTACTAGATACGCAGGATCCCTCCTCTGTTAACAACAGAAGTAGTAGCACAGTGGTAGCGCTCGGGGGTGAGGACCAGCAGGTCTGGGGTTCGACCCTGCACACCCCCCTTTTTTGTGTTTTTGTTTCCTTTATTTTCTTGTTTTCTTTCTTTTATATGTGGCATGTTAGTGTGTGTATGTGGTGCTACATACATGTGTATGTGAGTGCATGTGTGTGTGAGTGTGATGCTACATGCATGTGTATGTGCATATATGCACTTGTGAATATATGTGTAGATATGTGTGTGTGTGTGATGAGCACCCACACACATAGGTGTGTGTGTGTAGCTATGTGTGTGTGTATGTGTGGTAGTGTGTGTGTAGGTTTGGGTGTGTGTGTGTGACAAGTGGGCCATGCCCCACTTGTCATACCCTATCTATGTTGATGAGTGTCTTGTTGTTTTATGGTCACAATTAGATCTTTTCCAATTATAGCTATATTTCCAAATCTGGATACGTTCATTTATGCTCATGTGCATTTTAGGCAAGTTTTCACTTATAGGAGTGGATGATGATTTTGCTATGTAGATGTTGTCATGATGCTCCATGTGACCATATGAGTATGATACATGAATTTGGGGTAGAAAAAACCCAGGAATTCAGTGGTGCTATTGGTTTGGTATTTTGAGCAAGTTTGAAAAATATCATTTTATATCATAATGCCATTTTGTCATTTTTGCTATGTTTAATCCATGCATGCTCTAATGGTTGTACCAACATGAATGTGGTAGTCTTTTATGGGTAGAATGCCATGGTATTTATCTTTGTCATGATCAACTTGCAAATAAATGGGAACCATGCTCTAAAGTAGCCACTAAAATGTTGTTGTTTTCAACCATGCCAAATATTTCCAAGTCTGAGAATCTGTTGTTATTTTTATGCCATGAAGAGTGGTTGCTATATTGTGATATGTTGTGAATTAGCTCAAGCTCAGTGCTAGTGATTTTAAGTATATGTTGTCTCCTAGCATCCTGTTAATTTTCATGCCATGAGGTGGTCTCTAACACCATTAGTTTCTTCTGTAAACTTACCATCAGGTTAACTCAGATTCCAGAAAACTGTTATTTTCACAAAGTCCCAAATTTCTGTTTCATCATGCCAACTTGTGAGCTTCATGCTTATTGATATGTGCCTCCTTTCCATATTGTGTAGTTGGATTAGTTGATAAGCATGTTGTGTAGTTTCTGTAAATACCTTGTTTGTGGTTGTAGGATTCCTGTAGCTCAAGTTATTGGCTGTGAAAATTGCTATGTTGCTGTTTTGTGGCAGATTGTTTGTTTTAGTGTTTTGTGACTTGTGGGAGCTATACTCCATGGAATTGCTTGATATTTGGCTCTATTGTGGTTATTTTTTCATTGACTATCTAGTGTTTACCTTGGAATACCATGGAATAGCCTAGGTCCTTCTGGCCTTGTGTTTTGCCTTCGTATCTTGTCATGAGCGTATCATGAGAACTGTAACTCTGTTTCTTACGTTCTTCACATGCATTTTTATCGTTTTGCATGATGCATACATAATTGGCATGTTCATGCATGTATAAATAACTTAACATATGGTTTTGTCCACATTCATTAATAACCAATCCTTTGCATGTGAAACATGACTAGTTAGGATTGCCATACTAAAATTATTCACTTAAGAATGCATCATTCTTGCTTGTGCATTTCACCTTGGTGAATTGTTTATTCTTGCTGTTTATTTTGGTTAGACGCGAACGTTGAACCTGAGTACGAAGAGCTAGGTGAGTACAACTACGAGGATCCCGCTACTTGTTCCATCGAAGAACCAACATGCAAGATGATCGTACCCGGATCCCGATACTATTTTTGCTTGCTAGTTGTCTCGCTCTTATCATTACAATTGTGCTACCTACCACTTCAATGTCAGCCTCCTAATTGCCATGATCGCATCTAACCCTCCACATCCTAGCAAACCATTGATTGGCTAAGTTACCGCTGTTGAGCCCCTCTTATGGCGTTCTTAGTTGCAGGTGTAGGATGTATCCATGTGATAACATGGATTTGGCATATCACAATATTATATGTTATTTAATTTAATGCACATATATATCTTGGTATCGGTGGAAGGCTTGTCCTTTTGCTAGGTGTTTTGTTCCGCTGTTACCGCCATAGTTTCTTGTTACCGGTGTTATGTTACCGGTGGGGTTATGATTGACGTAAGTAAGTGTTCAGGATCTCATAGATGTCATTCTAGATTCGATCGCTCATCGTAGGCCACATATATTTATCTTCATGTTACATAAGTTTAGCCACCATAAATGCTTAGTGCTGCTGCAAAGTAAACACATACCCCCCATCCCAACCTTTAAGCTTGAATAGTCTCGGTACCCGGGCGCATGATTGTGTCCTTGTGGCTCACAAATTACTACAACAATCAAGGTACATGTACAGATGAGTTCATGCAAGAGGGAGGATGTACGTGACTTATCCGGATGAGTAGAGGTCCATGGTCGTGATCTTCGGGATAGCGAGATAGTATCATTTGCATCAGTTTTTATCGTTTCTTTTTGTCCATAGTCGGACCCTATCTTATTATAGATGTTTGAACTCTTGTGTGGAATTGTAATTCAGTATGTGGCGAGTGTAAGCCAACTCATATACTCATCTCTTTTGTAATGTATGATGTAATGATGTTATACTTGCGAACGAGAAGATGCGCCTCTATCCCTTGCGAGGCCCCCGTGCCTTAATATGGATAGGCGCGCATCTTGGGCGTGACAGAAGCAGGGATTTGTAGACGTGCCAGAGCTCAAGGAATAAATAAGAGATAAGTATAATTTTGAGAGGTACACCCTTCCTGTCAATGTTACGACCAAGAGCTATCAATATCTTCCATGTTAAACAAATTAGGGGTGATTCCCAAGTGGTAAAGTAAAGGTTTACTCCCCCTCCACCAACATACACTCTCCACGGCGAGCCGAATCGACGGGTACCGTTCAAACCAACAACACTCCTGGGGGATTTTTGTTTAATTATTTGCATTTCTTTTGGTTTCGGGACTAGGAATCCCTATTACCGCCCTTCTCGTGCAAGGACGAGTGAATAAACACTCATCGTGAGACTAACCCGCTTAACATGGAAGATACTGACCACCCCCTGTCGCTCCATGAGTAGTCCAGACACACAAAACAAATGTTCATTTGAAATTTTTAAAGGTGACACATGCAAATTTACTTGTAACGGCAGGGTAATACCTCATATAGGTAGATACAGTGGGCTCATTTGGAATAACTTTGGGTTCAGGGTTTTTGATGCACAAGCAATATTCCCACTTAGTACAGGTGAAGGCTAGCAAATAGATTGAGAAGCGGCCAGCTAGCGAGCGAATACGGTCATAAAAATGCATTATGAATAATAAACATTAAATGCTATCATGAGTGGGATATGGACACCATGAACATAAATATCATGATGGCTATGTTGGTTTTGATTCAACTACATGCATGAACTTTTGCCATGTCAAGCCGCTTGAAACATTCAGAGGATGATACCATATCATCATAGTACATCACAAAGATTTTAATGCATGTTGACATCTAAGATAAATCATTATCCACTCCTAGATACTTGAGCATGGCATGAGTAACTATAATATCTAATTATCATTGCAAACATGTTTGATCAAAATTTGTTGAATCATGGATACTAGGTTAAACATATTTACAAAAACAAGAACAAGTTGGGTTCATACCCGCTTCTCTCTGCCACAGCCAATCCATCAAATGTTGTCATTATTACCTTTCACTTGCATAATCAAATGAAATGGAAATAATAATAGTGCAAGAGTGCCATGGACTAAGATGGAATCTACAAACATTTTATTCAAGAGGAGAAGACAAGGTAATATGGGCTCTTTGTTAGGTCAACAATAAAGCATATGAGAGCCACTCAACATTTTCATCGTGGTCTTCTCCTTGGTATGACTCGATAAAAGAAAGAGAATTTCAGAAAAACACACAAAAATATTTTTAGAGTTTTTAGTTCTTCTTTAAGAAAGCAAATAAGAGAAGGAAAATCAAAATCAAGAAAAACTATTTACATGGGAGAACTCCCAACAAGCAAAATAAGAAATGAGACATCTTTTTGGGTTTTCTTTTAATACTACAATTGACTCAACTAAAAAGAAAAACTGAAAGAAACATGAAGTATTTTTGGATTTTTCTCAAAAAAATTCAAACACACAAGAAGAAAACAAGAAAAATAAATCTAACATGGATAATACAATGAAAGAGTGTGGACACCAACAACTGAAATGAAATGTGTGAACATGAATGTAATGTCGATGGAAATACGTACTCCCCCAAGCTTAGGCTTTTGGCCTAGCTTGTTGATCGCCATCTATAGCCTGGATAATAGTATGAGTTGATACTAGGTGGTGGTGGCACCGGAGCATCCCACTCCGGAGGTTCCTCCTTAGTTGCTGGTAGGTTGTTCCGGTAGGCGATAATGTCATCTGGCATAATTCTGTATCCGTTCCTAGACTTAGAATCAAACAAGACAGGTGCAGGAGACGGGATAACATCATGGGTAACAACACTAAATACTAAATTGTAGAGAATATTATGAAAGAGACCAGCTTCTTCAATAAAGTGGTGGTCCCGCAATGACCTGTGATCTAGATAAACCTTGGGCAAAATATAATCATGTGGGCGCATCTGAACTTGAAAACGACTTGCTAAGCGAGTAGCATAAATGCCACCATGTATCTTTCCCTTACTCTTGTTAAGGTGTAGGTGTCGTGCAACAATAGCTCCTAAGCTAAAAGTGTGATCATTGTATAATGCATGTCGTAAAATGGCGAGGTCAAGGGCACTGAGTGCACCGACCTTTTCCTTAGCTGTTAAACATTTAGCGATGAATATAGCAAAGTAATGCACAGAAGGAAACTGCAAACTGGTACAAGTGGCTTTTGACACGCCTCTTTCGTCACCCACTATTAAAGTGAGGAGAAAGTCCTCAAACTCTACTGGTCTAGGCTCTCTTAATTCCCCATCATAAGGAATCAGATATATGTCACAAAAGACAGCGAATGGTATCTTGTAGTTTTCAGCACAAAGATTAAGCTAGACCTTAGGAGGATTATTTTTACTCAGGAAATGAAAACTTTGCACAAAGGAGTTTGTGAGGATGTGGTACTGGTCACACTTATCTGCGAGGAAGTTGGTCAACCCGGCATTTTCAACGAATTGAGCAAATTCTTGATGGAAATCGGCCTCCTCCATAAAGGGAGTGTGTGGCCATTCGCACAGCCGCACCTCCTCCTTCCTTGGAATGTTGAGGTCACTATTAGACGATTCCCCAATAACTCCCCTAGAATTCTTCTTGAAGGAGTACTTCCTAAAGAAATTCATCTTATTTTCTACAAATAAATTTCTGAAAATTTTAGCCCACTAAAATTTGTTAACAAAACTAAATAAGATTGATAGCAACTACTCCTAGGGATGCATAGAGGCTATATCAAGCATTCAAACTACTTAGAACTCTATGATTTCAACATGCAAGCTCATCTACAGCAGCACCAAGAGTAGCTAATTATTCCGAAAATAAACCAGTAAATCAAAAACTAATTGGAGCAATGGGGGAGTTACATACCAAGAAGCAATCCCCTAAAACAGTTTTGGAAATGGAGCTGCGAGCAAAGAGATCGAAATCCACGGGTTCTTGAGCAATGGTGAGTTTTTTGTACAGGTAAGAGATGACATGGGCTAAGGTAATAAGTGATGGGACCCACATGGGGCCCATCCCCCACCAGGCCGTGCCATGGGTGGCTGGCGTGCCCTGGTGTCTTGTGGGCACCAGGTGTACCCCCCTCTGGTGTTATTTGTACCGAAAATTCATAAATATTCAGAAAAATCGTGTTAAATTTTGAGGACATTCCGAGAACTTTTATTTTTGGGTCATTTTTTATTGCATGGAAAAATCAGAAAACTGAATAAACATGTCATTTAATTTATTTAACTAAGAAAAATAGAAAATAAAAAGTGGATACAAAGAATTGTGTCTACTAAATTCATCAACATCATACCTCTCAAAAATGATCCAATAATAAGGTTGATCAAGTCTTATTAACAACCACTTTCAATTAGCATGAAACCGAAGAACATTCGTAAAACACTAGGTTACCTCAATGGGGATATGCATATCCCCAACTATAATTATATCATATTTATTTTTGGCAGTAGGTAGAGGTAGATGAAAGCTTCGAATAGTGAGTTTCGAAGAATTTTCAATAACTATCACACCATTCACTTGGAATTGCTTCTTTGGAAAGTGCACTCTATGCTCATTACCATTGATATGAAAAGTGACCTTGATTTTATTGCAATCAATAACAGCCCTTGCAGTATTCAAAAATGGTCTACCAAGGAGAATCAACATATTGTCGTCCCCAGGCATCTCAAGAATAGCAAAGTCTGTGAAGATAGTAACATTTGCAACAACAATGGGCACATCCTCACAAATACCGATAGGAATGGCAGTTGATTTGTCAGCCATTTGCAATGATACTTCAGTAGGTGTGAGTTTATTCAAATCAAGTCTTTTATATAAAGATAAAGGCATAACACTAACCTGCTCCCATATCACATAAAGCAGTTTTGACATAATTTCTTTTAATGGAGCAAGGTATAGTTGGTATTTCAGGATCTCCATGTTTTTTAGGTACTCCATCCTTAAAATAATAATTAGCAAGCATGGTGGAGATTTCAACTTTAGGTATCTTTCATTTATTAGTGATGATGTCTTTCATGTACTTAGCATAAGGAGGCATCTTTAAGATATCAGTTAAGCGGGTATGCAAAAAGATTGGCCTAATCATTTCCGTAAAGCGTTCAAATTCTTCATCATCCTTTTTCTTAGATGGTTTCGATGGAAAAGGCATGGGTCTATGAACCCATGGCTCTCTTTCTATGCCATGTTTTCTAGCCACAAAGTCTTTTTTTATCATACCGTTTATTTTTAGGTTGTGGGTTATCAAGATCAACAGCAGGTTGTATTTCTACATCATTATCTGGTTCTTTATCATTACTAGGTTGAGTATCCTCATGAACATCACTATCATTATCATTATCACTAGGTGGATGTTCATTACCAGATTGAGTCTCAGCATCAGAAATAGAAACATCATTAGTATCATCAGGAGGTTTTTCTATCTCAGGTTCACTAGAGGCATGCATAGTCCTATCATTTTATTTTTAATTTTCTTTTTAGAAGGACTGGGTGTATCAGCATTAATTCCTTGATATTCTTGTTCAATTGTTTTAGGATGACCTTCAGGATAAAGAGTTTCTTGCGTCATTCTACCTCCTCTAGTCACTACTCTAATAACATGATCATTCATATTATTATTCATTTCATCAAGCAGTTCTCTTTGAGGTTTAGCAACTTGTTCTAACTGAGTTTGAACCATAGAGGGATGTTTTCCTACCCATCTAACATCATTACTGATTCTAAATAACAAGTCACCCAAGTGGGCAATCATATCAGAATTATATTCCAGTTGTTTCAGAACATTTGCATTGAAGTGATCTTGCTTCATAATGTAGTTATCAAACTCATACAAGCATTGACTAGGATGTTTATTGTAAGGGATACCACCTTCATCAAACTTTAAAAAATATATACCTCTACCACATGCTGAGGTGGTGGTGTGTTAAGTCCATGTATTTCTTCAATAGGTGGTAAGTTCTTAACATCCTCAGCCTTAATACCTTTTTCGTTCATACATTTCTTTGACTCTTGCATATCTTTAGGACTGAGAAATAAGATGCCCCTTCTTCGGAATGGGTTCAAGTCCTGGTTCAAGGAGAGTCCAATCATCATAATTCTTCAATATATTATTCAATAGTTCCTTAGCTTGTTCAACAGTTCGTTCCCTAAAAACACAACCAGCACAACTATCTAGGAAATGCCTAGAAGCATCAGCTAGTCCATTATAGAATATATCAAGTATTTCATTTTTCTTAAGAGGATGATCAGTCAAAGCATTAAGATATTGGATAAGCCTCATCCTAGCTTGTGGGAGACTCTATTCTTCAATTTGAACAAAGTTAAATATTTCATGTAAGGCAGCTTGTTTCTTATGAGCAGGAAAGTATTTTTCAGAGAAGTAGTAAATCATATCCTGAGGGCTATGCACACAACCAGGAGTAAGAGTATTGTACCATATCTTAGCATCACCCTTTTATGAGAATGGAAATAACTTGAGAATATGATAGTAGTGAATCTTCTCATCATGAGAAAATAGGGTGGCTATATCATTCATCTTAGTAAGATGTGCTACCACAGTTTCAGTTTCATAGCCATGAAAAGGATCAAATTAAACCAAAGTAATTAACTATGGGTCAATAGAGAATTCATAATCCTTATTGGTGACAAAGATAGGTGAAGTAGCAAGCTTAGGATCACATTTCATTTTAGCATTCAAAGTTGTTTCTTTATACTTGCATAGTAGTTTCTTAAGATCATTTCTATCCTTACAAGCAAGACTATCTCCAGCTATTGCCCCACCCAAAGCATAACCTTCAGGTATCTTAGGCATTTCAAATCTAGGAGAGCTAGGCATAATAGGTGTTTCAGAATCATCGGTTTCACAGATCTCATTAGTTTGAACAGTTTCATCAGTTTCAATTATTTCTTTCTCTTTTATCTTGCAATTTGTTCATCAAGAAATTCATCTAGTGGCACAATATCATCAAGCATGGTACTAGTATTATCATAAGCATCATTCATAGCGGAAGTAGCATCGTCCATATCAGGATTAATAGCAAGTGGTGGTGTTGCAAACTTACTCATAACAGAAGGTGAATCAAGTGTAGAGCTAGATGGAAATTCCTTACCTCCCCTCGTAGTAGAGGGAAAAATCTTGGTTTTGGTATCCTTCAGATTCTTCAGAGTGATCAATTGATATAAATCCCAAGTGATTCAACAAATATAGCTATGCTCGCCGGCAACAACGCCAAAAAAGGCCTTGATAACCCACAATCATAGGGGATCGCAATAGTTCTCGAGGGTAGAGTATTCAACCCAAATTTATAGATTCGACACAAGGGGAGCCAAAGAATATTTGAGAGTATTAGTAGTTGAGTTGTCAATTCATCCACACCTAGAGATAAATATTTGCAGCAACGTGATCAGTAGCACAGTAATATGATAGTTTGATAGTAGTAGTAGTAACAATAGCAGTAATGATTTTGTAGCAAGTGCAATAGTAACAGCAGTATTAGTAACTTAGCAAGAACAATAAGTGGAAAACTCGTAGGCACTGGATCAGTGTATTCATTGGATGATATTCATCATATAACAGTCATAACCTAGGGCGGCACAGAACTAGCTCCAGTTCGTCAATGTAATGTAGGCATGTATTCCATATATAGTCATACTTGCTTATCAAAAAGAACTTGCATGACATATTTTGTCCTACCCTCCCATGGAAGCAGGGTCCATAAGGACACTAAGGGTTATTAAGGCCTCCTTTTAATAGACAAACTGACCAAAGCATTAACACATAGTGAATACATGAACTCCTCAAACTACGGTGATCACTATGAAGTATCCCGATTTCTGTCACCCCGGGTTGATGGATCATAAAACGTATGTCGGTGCACTAAAGTTTGGGATTTTAGTACCCCCATACTTGTGCATGGGCAGTTGTAGCCACACCACCGGCAAGGCCTACAAGGGACTGCTACAAACAAGAATAAAGACGTCAAGGACACGTTCGAGTCAACTATCACAAGACCGATGGACAAAGGCTAGAACCCCGACAAGATCTTTCCAAGGTGGCTTACAAAGCCCGGCAAGGCATGCACCTGGCAAGGCCACGCCATCCTGCCAGCACGGAGACCAGGTGTCATCCCTCCTAGATACGTGTCAAGTCCATAGCGATGGTGGAGGTCAAGAAGTGTTGATGGGACGGGCTCCTGTCCCGTCAATAGAAGGTTAGGGACACCTGACGAAGCATTAAATGCGTTTGTCCTACACTGTAGCAACTATACACCTCGTGTATGTACTGTATGCCACTATTGGAGACCCCTTAGTCATATAAAAGGAGGCCCAAGGTGTTATGAGAGGAGGCTTATTCCTCGACCTTCTGCCTCACGCGTGTAGCGGTTGTGTACTGTTCATCACATAGCACTCATGTAGAACCCAAACACCCATAATACACAAAAGCAGGAATAGGGTTTTACGCTTCTCAGCGGCTTGAACCTGGGTAGAAATCTCCCCGCGCCGCTCGTAAGATCTGCTCTTTGCGCATACCGTCTCCTTTCTGATCTACAAAGGGATCCACGTGATCCCATATGTGTCGTACCCCGACATCTTTGGCACGCTAGGTAGGGGGCGAAGTTGCATGAACCTGATCTAACGATCGGTGCGCCTGTTTTTTCATCATCTCCATTGCCATGGCCCCCAAGAAAAAGGGTTTCACGATGGTTGATCCATCAACGGTGCGCCTGTAGCCGCTCTGGCAGGTGACGGTGTGCATGCAGGCGGAGGTCTTGAGCCTCCACGACGTTCAGGTGATTAAGGCCAAGCCTGCGGTGCCGTTCACAGTGACAATGACAACCCACATGCCGCTAGATATAAGGACAGAACTATGCCTCCTATGGGCAGCGTAGTGAACTCTAGGGACGGAAGGGCGCCTTCCAAGAAACCCGCACTAGTGCATACGCCACGGCCTTCTCAGGTCGCACACGATGAGCTGCATCATGAAGTGGTTCTAAGCGGACCCATGGAAAGACTAATGACCCACAAGTATAGGGGATATATCATAGTCTATTTGATAATTAAGAGTGTCGAACCCATTGAGGAGCAAAAGGAAATGACAAGCAGTTTCCAGTAAGGTATTCTCTGCAAGCACTAAAATTATCGGTAACAGATAGTTTTGTGATAAGATAATTCATAACGAGTAACAAGTGACAAGTGTAGCAAGGGTGCAACAAGGTAGCCAAATCCTTTTTGTAGCAAAGGACAAGCCTAGACAAACTCTTATATAAAGCAAAGTGCTCCCTAGGACACATGGGAATTTCTGTCAAGCTTGTTTTCATCATGCTCGTTTGATTCACGTTCGTTTACTTTGATAATTTGATATGTGGGTGGACCGGTGCTTGGGTGCTGCCCTTACTTGGACAAACCTCCCACTTATGATTAACCCCTATCACAAGCATCCGCAACTACAAAAGAAGAATTAAGGTAAACCTAACCAAAGCATGAAACATATGGATCCAAATCAGCCCCTTACGAAGCAACACATAAACTAGGGTTTAAGCTTGTGTCACTCTAGCAACCCATCATCTACTTATTACTTCCCAATGCCTTACCCTAGGCCCAAATAATGGTGAAGTGTTATGTAGTCAACGTTCACATAACACCACTAGAGGAGAGACGACATACATCTCATCAAAATATTGAACGAATACCAAATTCACATGATTACTTATAACAAGACTTATCCCATGTCCTCAGGAACAAACGTAACTACTCACAAAACATGTTCATGTTCATAATCAGAGGAGTATTAATTATCATAAAGGATCTGGACATATGATCTTCCACCAAGTAAACCAACTAGCATCAACTACAAGGAGTAAATAACACTACTAGCAACCCACGGGTGCCAATCTAAGGTTTGAGACAAAGATCGGATACAAGAGATGAACTAGGGTTTGGAGAGGAGATGGTGCTGGTGCATATGTTGATGGAGATTGAACCCCTCTCGATGAGAGGATCGTTGGTTATGATGATGGCTTCGATTTCCCCCTCCGGGAGGGAAGTTTCCTCGGCAGAACAGCCCTATCGGAGCTCTAGATTGGTTCTGTCCAAGTTCTGCCTTGAGATGGCGGTGCTTTATCCAGAAAGCTATCTTCTGATTTTTCCAGGTCAAAACCCTCAATAGCAGAAGATGGGTGTCGGGAGCCTGCCGGGTGGCCACAAGCCTGCTAGGAGTTGCCAATGGGTGGCCGTGCCTAGCAGGCTTGTCGCCTCCTCGTGCACCTTTCGGATTACTTTTAATTTTCCTAAGTTTTTAAATATTCCAAAACTGAGTAAAATTGCTATTGGGGAAGTTTTTGAGTCGGTTTACTTACCATACCATGTTCCTATTCCTTTTCGGAGTCTGAAACACTCCAGTAGGTCTCCCTAATATGCTCTTCCGGAGTTGTGGTATTGATAACATTGGTTTCAACATTAATGGGAATACCTGAGATATAATGTTTGGTTCTTTGCCCGTTTACCACCTTCGGGTTTGTGCCTTCGGCGTAGTTGATGTTGATGGCACCGGAACAATATACTTCCTCAACAATGTAAGGCCCTTCCCATTTAGAGAGAAGTTTTCCTGCAAAATATCTTAACCGAGAATTGTATAACAAGACATGATCACCTATATTGAATTCACTCTTTTGTATCCTTTTATCATGCCATCTCTTAACTTTTCTTTAAACAACTTGGCATTGTCATAGGCCTGGGTTCTCCATTCATCAACTGAGCTAATATGAAATAACCTCTTCTCACAAGCAAGTTTGAAATCATAGTTGAGCTCTTTGATTGCCGAATAAGCTTTATGCTCTAGCTCTACAGGTAAGTGACATGCTTTACCATAAACCATTTTATACGGAGACATACCCATAGGATTCTTGTAATAAGTACTATAAGCTCATAATACATCATCAAGTTTCTTAGACCAATTCTTCCTAGATCTATTAACCGTATTTTCCAAGATCAACTTAATTTCTCTATTGCCTAATTCTACTTGACCACTAGACTGAGGATGATAAGGAGATGCAATTCTAAGATTAACATCATACTTAGTAAGCAATTTACGGAAAGCACCATGAATAAAATGTGAACCACCATCAGTCATTAAATATCCAGGGACTCCAAATCTAGGGAAAATAACTTCTTTAAGCATCTTAATAGAGGTGTTATGATTAGCACTACTAGTTGGAATAGCTTCTACCCACTTAGTAACATAATCAAACACCTGAAATATGAGTATAACCATTGGACGTTGGAAAAGGTCCCATATAATCAAAACCCCAAACATCAAATGGTTTAATAACAAGAGAGTAATTCATAGGCATTTCCCGACGTCTACTAATATTGCCAATTCTTTTACATTCATCACATGACAAGACAAACTTATGAGCATCCTTGAAGAGAGTAGGTCAATAAAAACCAGATTGTAATACCTTATGCGAAGTTCTATCTCCAGCATGGTGTCCTCCGTAGGCCTCGGGATGACACTTCTGTAGGATCTGTTCCTGTTCATGCTCGGGTACACAACGTCTAATAACACCATCTACTCCTTCTTTATAAAGGTGTGGGTCATCCCAGAAGTTATGTCTTAAATCTTAGAAAAACTTTTCTTTTGTTGGTATGTGAAACTAGGCGGTATAAATTTAGCGACAATGTAATTAGCAAAATCAGCATACAAGTAACATTTATGACAACTAATTGTTCATCTGGAAAGCTATCATCAATAGGTGGTGGGTCATCAATACCACTATCTAACCTAGACAAGTTATCTGCTATGGGGTTATCAACACCCTTTCTATCAACAATATGCAAATCAAAATCTTATAGCAGAAGAACCCATCTAATCAGTTTAGGATTAGCATCTTTCTTTTCCATAATATACTTAATAGTAGCATGATTAGTGTGAACATTTACTTTGGAATCAACAATATAGAGTCTACACTTATCACAAGGGAACACAACTGCTAAAAATTCCTTTTCAATGGTAGCATTGTTTCTTTGAGCACGATCTAGAGTTTTGCTAGCATAATGAATAACATTTAACTTCTTATCAACTCTTTGTCTTAGGACAACACCAAAGGCATAATCACTAGCATCACACATAATTTCAAAGGGTAGGTTCCAATCAGGCAGTTCAACAACAGGTGCAGAAATCAAGGCATTCTTAAGAATTTCAAAAGCTTCTACACAATCATCATCAAAAACGAATGGAACATCTTTTTGCAAGAGATTAGTGAGTGTCCTAGAAATCTTAAATATGTCTTTAATAAATCTCCTATAGAAACCAGCATGACCAAGGAAACTTCTTATACCTCTGATATCCGTAGGACATGACATTTTTTCAATAGCATCAACTTTAGCCTTGTCAACTTCAATAACTCTTTCGGAAATTTTATGTCCCAAGACAATGCCTTCATTCACCATAAAGTGGCACTTCTCCCAATTCAAGACAAGATTAGTTTCTTCAAATCTCTACAAAACTCGATCAAGGTTGCTCAAACAATCATCAAAATAAGTTTCGTAAATGGAAAAATCATCCATGAAAACCTCAACAATCCTTTCACAAAAACCAGGGAATATAGCAATTGTGCATCTTTGAAAGGTAGCAGGTGCATTGCATAAACCAAAAGGCATACGTCTATAAGCAAAGGTACCAAAAGGGTAGGTAAAGGTGGTCTTCTCTTGGTCCTCTTTTGACACAGGTATTTGAGAGAAACTAGAATAATCATCTAGAAAGCAGAAATGTGTGTGTTTGGATAACCTTTCTAGCATTTGATCAATAAAAGGTAGAGGGTAATGATCTTTTCTAGTAGCTTTATTCAATTTACTAAAATCAATTACCTTTCTATATCCTGTAACAATTCTCTACGGAATCAATTCATTTTTATCATTAGGAACTACGGTAATACCTCCTTTCTTAGGGACACAATGAACGGGACTAACCCATCTACTATCAACAATAGGGTAAATGATACGTACCTCCAAAAGATTTAATATTTCATTTCTTACCACTTCCTTCATCTTAGGATTCAACCGTCATTGGTGATCGACCTGCCTCCAAAAACCAGGTGGGCCACAAGCCTGCTAGGCGCGGCCAGGGGGTGGTTGTGCTTGGCAGGCTTGTCACCTCTTGGTGGCCCACCACTGGCATATGTTTCGCCCAATATTTTTATAAATTCCAAAATAATTCTCCATAAATTTTCAGGACTTTTGGAGTTGTGCAAAATAGGTATCTCAAATTTGCTCCTTTTCCACTACAGAATTCCAGCTGCCGGCATTCTCCCTGTTCATGTAAACCTTGTAAAATAAGAGAGAAAAGGCATAAGTATTGTACCATAACGTGTAATAAGAGACCATAATGCAATAAATATCAACATAAAAGCATGATGAAAAATGGACGTATCAAAGACTCCTGAGCATCGCTCTCGAGCTGTGCGGGATCAACATGCACGCTAAAATGCTGGTGGAAGTGGCGCACGGCCGCGGGACCGTGGTGAAGCTCCTTCTAACACGGTTAGGAGTCAGAGCACATCACGTTCTTCACATGTTACGCTGCCAACTACATCAGTAGAAGCGTTGGTGCGAGCAAAGCTACTCTAGAATTTCCCTTCTGCTACAGAGAAGCTTGATGAGTGGAGAGCTACTATTCATAGCCTCGTCAGCTTCGCTAATAGAGATGGGACGTAGCGGGCAGAGCCTTCATAGTGCAAATCCATCGAGTCAGTGCACACCAATGGTGATAATGCCAGAGGTGGCATGACCACGGTGCACTCTCCTTCGCGGCAGCAACAACGATCGCAGTCTCGACAGACCGGCGCCCGTGGTGACAATTCAACGACATCGTTTGATCCGCGGACCCACCGCGATCAACATCAATTTCTTCGGGAGCGAAGCAAAGAAGACGCTCGGACTACCTTCAAGCGGCGGCGGGAAGCGTGACATCAATATGATAGGCGCGCAGGACCCACTATAGACAAGCCTGTGCTAGGGTATCCTGTCAACCTACCTTATGAGGTGGGTTGTCCAGCATTTACTCATGAGCTGCGGCGAGTCCAGTGGCCCAATTCCCAAACATTCAAACCGGAGGTCCCGGAGAAATACGACGATAAGAATCACCCGTCGGAGTTCTTGAGCATCTACACCATTTTGATGTAGGCTGCTGGGGCTCGCAACGACAAGATACTCGCCAACTACTTCTCGTTTGTACTCAAGCCCAATGGCAGGTCATGGTTGATGCATCTACCGGAGAATTCCAATTCTTCCTGGGCAGCTTTGTGCCATGAGTTTGTTGGCGCCTTTACCGGATGCCACCAAGATCCTGGCCAAGCAAGTGATTTGCATCTCATCCCCCGGAAGGAAGGCGAAACCTTGGGCAAGTACATTCAGAGATTCAGCCATATACATCACAACATCCCACACGTTCATCCTGCTGCTGTTATCAGCGTGTTTCATCAAAATGTGCACAACCGCAGGAAGCGCGAAGAGTTGGCGATGAACATAGTCAGGGATGTTGTCGAGCTCTATGCTCTGGCTGATAGATGTGCTCAAGCTGAAGAAGGGAGGAGACTCCCCAGCGAGAATGTTGGTGCTGGAGTGAACTCTGACGAAGACACCACCGCCCCGACAAGGAAAGGCCAACAGGAGAACAAGAAACACAAGGACAAGGCTATGCTTGCCGTCGAGGAATCCGGCAACCTTAATGCCGCCAAGAAGACCAAGGTTGACAGCCCCGACAAGGAGGTTGCTGGGTGCGCCTCTTGTCAGGCCTTGGTTGCTGTCGACAAGACGAAGGGCTCTAACAAGCAGTATTGCAAGATCCACCACACCAAGGGACATGATCTCCAAAACTGCTGACAAGTTGACAGCCCCGGCAAGGAGGTTGCCGAGTGCGTCTCTTGTTAGGCCTTGGCGGCTGCCGACAAGCCGGAGGGCTCTGACAAGTAGTAGTGCAAGATCCATCGCACCAAGGTCCACAATCTCCAAAAGTCCAAGATGTCAACAGAAATTAGTTGTCAACTATTTTTAAATAAACAATATAAATTACTTAATAAATATGGTTGAGAAACTCACATAATGGTAGAACTGGAGGCACCTGCACATCGACCCAGATGTCGATATTACCTTCAATTTCATCTTCCACACGAATATCAAAGGTGATAAGCATATTAGGCTCAAATGCATAAGCCTTGCATAATGCTCTCCAACTTTTGCATTCAAAATAGGAGTAGGTATCTGCATTGTACAATTTTACGGCAAAAATATAACCATGCTCGGTCCTCAAGTGAACTCTCTTTACCTTCATACTTTTTTTAGTATCGAAACCAATCTTATCCAAGACATAAATTCTTGCATGGCAGGGGATACGCTAGTAGAATAGTAAAAAATTAAAATTATAAGTTGAATCAAAAGAATCAGAAGTCATGCTTAATTACAAAAAAATACTTGTCGTTGTGACTTACTGTATCCACTTCGAAGGTCTCATCCAGCATGATGTTGAAGCGCCTACCATCAACTAGATAAGGCTTGTCGCACATGCCGCGCTCGTCTTCGCAGTATTCACACATAACGAATTCCCTTTCATCGTTAGACATTTCCTATGTTCATAGTTTAAACATTTAAAATCGATCAAAGGAGACTACCAGGAAACTAATCAATACACAGATCACTATTACTCAATATGCAACGGGTTGACTTTAGGTATGTCTAGTCTTTCCTTCCTAAACTCTCATCTCACGTATATGGTGGGAACTCCCTCTGATATTGCAACCGTCGGCGATGGTGGCTCCTCAATTCGTCCCCGAGTGCATTACACCAAAATGTCTAGCACATGGGAACGAAGGAGAAGCGACCCCCACGATAACAATCGGGATTCTTCCTCTCTCATATTTTGACCGTCGGTGATGGTCGCTACTCCTCATTTCCCTAGTGCATTACAAATATCTAGCACACGGAAAAGAAGGAGAAGCGACCCCCATGACAATAGTCGGGATTCTTCCTCTCTCATATATATATATGGTGCACACTCTCCCTCACTGAAAGACACACAAGGAGCCGAAACAGACCTAAAGTCAACCCGTTCCATATATCGAGCAGTGACATAGAAAAATGCCCTATGTTTTTCCAGAATGACTGGCAAATCACAAGCACTCGATATGTCCTACATTGTAGCACAAGTCATGCTAAAATTCATGATACAAATTCGGCATGACCTTTACTAAAAATAGGACATATTGAGCGTTTGAAATTTGCCAGAATGGAAACGAATCAACATTTTGGGAAAAAATAGGCCACTCAGAGGTACATTGCAAACAAGAACACCAAGACATCCTCTATATTCATAATATGACATGTTCATTCTAGAAAATGAGTAAAGCTATGTTCATGATAATATGTGCCCCACGCATTATACCGATAAATATCACTAATACATTTATAATGAACTCGAATATAATATCACTAATACATCATCCCGAATAATCTAGTTAATGCATCATCAAATATTAACTAATACGTCTTGAATATTATCATATAATATCACTAATATAGATCGAATATCCTAGAATCCAAAGTGGACGACGGTGAACTCGACGACGAGGATGCGGGTCGGGCATCGTCGACGTCGAGACAAATTCCTTTGACAAAATATATAACTTGAAAAAATGCAATAATTTTTTTCATATGTGGCACATTCATATTTGGCTCTAAACTAATTTAGCTAACAAACCTAACCATAGAATCAACCTAACCCTAGAATCATCCTAACCCCCCTAATCAACCTAACCCTAGAATCAACCTAACAACATATCCCTAGAATCAATTTAACCCCCCTAATCAACCTAACCCCCCTAATCAACCTAAACCTTGAATCAACCTAACAAATCTAACCTGCGGAGGGAGGGGAGAGGGAAGAGGGAGGAAGGAGGGAGTAGCGGCTACCTGCGGAGGGAGCGGCGCGACGTTGAGGGAGGGGGCGACGACGAGGGAGGCTGCGACGGTGAGGAAGCAGGCAACGGTGAGGGAGGGTGCAACGGCCGTGGGAGAGGAGTGACAACGAGGGAGGCCGCAAAGACGAGGGAGGGGGCGACGACGAGTGATGACCGAGGCGCGATGGTGGCGGCATCGAGGTGATGGCGACGGTGACGGCGGCGGTCGAGGGAGAGGAGTGATGAGAGGGAGAGGATATCGAATGGGGAGAGGGAGACGTGGGATCGAATGGGGAGTGGGAGTCAATGGTGGGTGTCAAGTAGCAGTAGTGCTAGAACAGAAAAGCGCTACTGCTAAAGTATTAGTATAGCGTTATATTCTTGATAGCGTTGCTACTACCAATGCCGTCGGTTGACTCGTGGGGTCCCGATTAGCAGTAGCACTTTTTATGTTTACAACGTTGCTGCTAACTACTTACTTGTAGCACTACATAATACAACACTACTGGTAATTAGCAGCAACGCCTGTTACTTTCCAGCGCTACTGATATTGTCTTGTCTATAGGCTTTTTCCTAGTAGTGGGTGCTGATAACCCTGCAGCAAATAACTTGTCTAGGTTAGAGAATGTTCTTGATGACCCACTACCAATTGATGATAGCTTTCTTGATGAACAATTAGCTGTCATAAATGCTTCTCGTAATGCTCCTTGGTATGCTGATTTTGCTAATTACATTGTCGCTAAATGTACACCGTCGAGTTTCACATACCAACAAAAGAAAAAGGTTTTCTATGATTTAAGACATTACTTCTGGGATGACCCAGACCTTTATAAAGAAGGACTAGCTGGTGTTATTAGACGTTGTGTACCTCGGCATGAACAGGAATAGATCCTACATAAGTTTCATTCCGAGGCCTATGGAGGACACCATGCTAGAGATAGAACTACGCATAAGGTATTACAATCTGGTTTTCATTGGCCTACTCTCTTCAAGGATGCTCGTAAGTTTGTGTTGTCATGTGATGAATGTCAAAGAATTGGCAATATTAGTAGACGTTAGGAAATGCCTATGAATTACGCTCTTGTTATTGAACCATTTGATGTTTGGGGTTTTCATTATATGGAACCTTTTCCAACGTCCAATGGGTATACTCATATTTTAGTTGTTGTTGATTATGTTACTAAGTGGGTAGAATCTATTCCAACTAGCAGTGCTGATCATAACACCTCTATTAAGATGCTTACAGAAGTTATTTTCCCAAGATTTGGAGTCCCCGGATATTTAATGACTGATGGTGGTTCACCTATTATTCATGGTGCTTTTCATAAATTGCTTGCTAGTTTGATGTTAATCATTGAATTCCATCTCCTTATCATCCTCAGTCTAGTGTTCAAGTAGAATTAAGCAATAGAGAAATTAAGTTAATCTTGCAAAAGACAGTTAATAGATCTAGGAAGAATTGGTCTAAGAAACTTGACGATGCATTATGAGCTCATAGAACTGCTTACAAGAATCCTATGGGTATGTCTCCGTATAAAATGGTTTATGGTAAAGCATGTCACTTACCTCTAGACCTAGAACATAAAGCTTATTGGGCAATCAAAGAGCTCAACTATGATTTCAAGCTTGCTGGTGAGAAGAGGTTATTTGATATTAGCTCACTGATGAATGGAGAACCCAGGCCTATGAGAATGCCAAGTTGTTTAAAGAAAAAGTTAAGAGATGGCATGATAAAATGATACAAAAGAGTGAATTCAATATAGGTGATCATGTATTTCTATACAATTCTTGGTTCAGATTTTTTGCAAGAAAACTTCTCTCTAAATGGGAAGGGCCTTACATTGTTGAGTAAGTATATCATTCCGGTACCATCAAGATCAACAATGCCGAAGGCAAAAATCCGAAGGTGGTAAACGGGTAAAGAATCAAACATTATATCTCAGGTACTCCCATTAATGTTGAAACCAATGTTATGAATACCATAGCTCCGGAAGAGCATATTACGGAGACCTACCGGAATGTTTCGGACTCTAAAAAGGAATAGGTATGTGGTATGGTAAGTAAACTGACTCCAAAACTTTCTCAATACCAAATTTAGTCAGTTTTGGAATATTTCAAAATTTAGGAAAATTAAAAGTAGTCCGAAAAACGCACGAGGAAGTGACAAGCCTCCAAGGCGCGACCACCCCCCTGGTCGTGCCTAGGAGGCTTGTGGCCCACCTAGCAGGCCCCTGGCACCCATCTTCTATTATATGGAGGGTTTTGACCTGGAAAAAAAATCAGAAGAGAGCTTTCGGGACGAAGCGCCACTGTCTCGAGGCGGAACTTGGACAGAACCAATCTAGAGCTCCGGCAGGGTTGTTCTGCCGGAGAAACTTCCCTCCCGGAGGGGGAAATCGAAGCCATCGTCATCATCCACGACCCTCTCATTGAGGGCGGGTCAATATCCATCAACATATTCACCAGCACCATCTCCACTCTAAATCCTAGTTCATCTCTTGTATCCGATCTTTGTCTCAAACCTCAGATTGGTACCTGTGGCTTGCTAGTAGTGTTCATTACTCCTCGTAGTTGATGCTAGTTGGTTTACTTGCTGGAAGATCATATGTTGAAATCCTTTCTGATAATTAATACTCCTCTAATTATGAACAAGAACATGTTTTGTGAGTAGTTACGTTTGTTCCTGAGGACATGGGATAAGTCTTGTTATAAGTAATCATGTGAATTTGGTATTCATTCGATATTTTGATGAGAAGTATTTTGTCTCTCCTCTAGTGGTGTTTTGGGAATGTCGACTACATAACACTTCGCCATTATTTGGGCCTAGGGGAAGGCATTTGGAAGTAATAAGTAGATGATGCGTTGCTAGAGTGACAGAAGCTTAAACCCTAGTTTATGTGTTGCTTCGTAAGGGGCTGATTTGGATCCATATGTTTCATGCTATGGTTAGGTTTACCTTAATTCTTCTTTCATATTTGCTGATGCTTGCGATAGGGGTTAATCATAAGTGGGAGGTTTGTCTAAGTAAGGGCAGCACCCAAGCACCGGTCCACCCACATATCAAATTATCAAAGAAACAAACATGAATCAAATGAGCATGATGAAAAGTAGCTTGACAGAAATTCCCATGTGTCCTCGGGAGCGCATTGCATTATATAAGAGTTTGTCTAGGCTTGTCCTTTGCTACAAAAAGGATTGGGCTACCTTGCTGCACCCTTGCTACACTTGTTACTTGTTACACGTTACGAATTATCTTATCACTAAACTATCTGTTACTGATAATTTCAATGCTTGTAGATAATACCTTACTGGAAACTGATTACCATTTCCTTCTGCTCCTCATTGGGTTCGACACTCTTACTTATCAAAAGGACTATGATAGATCCCCTATATTTGTGGGTCATCAGCTACATGAATTGAAGAGGTACCTCTCCTCTCCACCAATACTAGTCGCACCTAAACCACAAGAGTCGTTGTTGCTACACTTGGCGGCAACAAATCAAGTGGCTAGTGCTGCTTTAGTGGCATGGAGAGAAGTCGACGAAGAAGCCGCGACAGAGGCAAGACCGCCAAGTGACGAGCCAGGATCTTCCCCGGAAGAGTCTGCTGCCGACAAGTCAGGATCTGGTTAGATAAATGAAGCGATACAGAAGAAGAACATGGTGCAACGCCCCGTTTATTTTGTCAGCTTCCTTTTGCAGGGGGCTAGGTCAAGATACTCTGGTGTGCAAAGGTTGCTCTTTGGCCTCCTTATGGCCTCGAGGAAGCTGTGCCATTCTTTCCAAGCACATGAGATCACCGTCGTCACTCTCTTTCCCCTATAACGGATTTTACGAAGTCCAGATGCGACCATCAGGATTGTGGAGTGGGGTTTGGATCTGTCAAGCTTTGTCTCATGTTTGAAAGTACTTCAACTATCTAGAGCAGAGCCTTGGCAGAGTTCATTGCAGAATGGACTCCAATGCCGGACGAAGAGATCCAAGAAACGACTCTGCCCGGCAAGGAAACAAGTGAAGAATGGGTTATGTATTTTGATGGGGCTTTCTCCCTACAAGGTGCGAGTGCTGGCATGCTGCTTGTCGCACCCACCGGAGGGCACCTCAAATATGTAATCCAGATGCACTTTCCTCGGGACAGGTCGACAAACAACACCGCAAAATATGAAGGGCTGCTTGCCGCTCTTGGGATCACGGAAGACCTTGGGATCAAGAAGCTCATCGTTAGAGGTGATTCACAGCTTGTCATCAAGCAAGCCAACAAAGATTATCAGAGCCCGTTGATGGAAGCCTACGTAGCTGAAGTGAGGAAGTTAGAGGAGCGCTTTGACAGTGTGAAAACGGAGCATGTTCCTCGTGCAGAGAACAACATTGCCGGTGAGCTGTCAAAGCTTGATGCCCTCAAGTTACCTGTGGAACTAGAGACTTTTGTGCTCCAATTGACTCAGCCAACCGTAGCATCATCAGTAAAGCAGAACAAGAGAAGGAAGTTGAGTTTTGACCAATACTTTCCAATTGACTCAGGGCTCCCAGAAGCTGTCGGCAAGGAAGTTGCCGGGATCAATGCCAAGCTTGTCGGGGGGTAACATGCTTTGGCAGGGCCTCAAGCCCTTGCTGTAGAGACAAGCGCTCCCATGGCAGAAGACATGCCTTTAGTCCTTGCCATCGAGCCCAAGGCTCCAGCATGGGCACAACACATTGTTCGGTTCCTTCAAACAGGTGAACTCCCTGAAGAAGCAGAGAAATTAGCCCGTCAGTATAATATGTACAAGTTTGTGGACAATGTCCTATACAGAAAGGGACCGAACGGTGTGAAATTGAAGTGCATTCCTCGGGAGGATGGACTGGAGCTGTTGGCAGAGATACATGGAGGCATATGTGGCTCCCACATCGGATCAAGAGCTCTTGCCGGTAAGGCATTCCGGTAAGATTTCTTTTGGCCCGCTACTCTACAGGATGCAACTACACTAGTAAAAAAGTGTGAAGCGTGCCAGTTCCATTCAAAGAATCCACATCAACCAGCCCAAGCTCTTCAGGAAATCCCTCTTTCCTGGCCATTTTTGGTCTGGGGGCTTGACATCTTGGGCCCCTTTCCCCGTGCTACCAGGGGCTTTGAGTACTTGTACATCGTGATCGACAAGTTCACAAAGTGGCCGGAAGTGGAAGCAGTGAGAAAGTGACATCACAATCAGCCGTCAAGTTCTTCAAAGGACTAGTTTGTCGTTTTGGTGTACCAAACAAGGTCATCACTACCAACGGCACACAGTTCACAAGATGCACCTTCATGCAATATGTCCAAGACCTTGGTGGCAAGATCTGTTTTGCTTATGTTGCCCATCCGAGGAGCAACGCCAAGTGGAAAGGGAAAATGGTGAAGTTCTGTGAGGACTTAAAACAAGAACTTTCGACAAGCTGCACAAGTGCGGAAGACGTTGGATCGATGAGCTGCGAGCGGTTCTCTGGTCAACCAGAACAACACCAAGTCGAGCCACTGGCAAGACACCCTTCTCCCTGGTATACGTGCAGAAGCAGTTCTCCCCATGGAACTCATATATGGGTCACCTCGAGTGCTCGCTTATGATGAGCTTGAGCATGAACATTTGCGCCAAGATGAGATAACGCTCCTTGAAGAAATTGTCTTCAGGATGCTGTGTGAGCTGCACGCTACCAGCAAGCTTTGTGCTACTACCATAGCTGCAAGGTTCATGCCTAAAGTCTTGAGGAAGGCGACCTTGTTCTTTGGCACGTACATCGGCCAAGAATTCAAACAAGTTGACACCAAAGTGAGAAGGCCCTTATCAAGTAGTATGAGTCACCAGGCCTGGCCCAGTCCACCTGGAGACCTAAGATGGCGTTCCACTGAGCAACTCCTGGAATATCGAACACCTTCGTAAGTTCTATCCATAAGGCGTGGTTGCCGTGCCCCCCCGGAAACCACCTGTTCTACAAGTCTTGCCCGCGAGGCATGTAATCCTTTGTACAAAGCCATGCACGGACCTTGTGCGTATTTGAATAAGATTTGAGCGTCTTACAACTCCTGTCAATTTCCATATTTACTTATATGCATGTTTATCTGAGACATTGCTTTACGCTTATTTCCGGCAAGTGCTAATGAACCGCCAAGGTTCCATATCTCTATTTTCTCTTCTTTATTTTTCTTAAACGATAGAAGGTTCTCTCACGTGGAAATTTGCCAGGGGGATGAGATGATATTGACACTGATGGGTGACGTTCAAAATTTACATCTTGCAGAAAGGAGTACTACAACAAAAACTAAGTTGCAAAAGCCTAAGTAATTTTTTTACGATGAAGTTATTTTCCTTGAATGATTTCAACTATTGTATAGGAAACCTGCATGCGAAGGAACCTTGTTGTGATCGGTTGCACCCTTACTCTGTTTCGAGTCTGCTCAACAGCTTAAGTGGCTGCACTAAAAATGTCAAGGTATCTTGTCGGCAGCGGCTCCACCAGCAGGCTGCCAAGGATCCGTTCCTCAAAGCGCTCGCAGCAGGGCTGCATGCACTGGCAAGTTTTCCGACAAGGCATAGGGAATGTACCATACAAAGAGGAATCTAACAAGAGGAGTAACATGCTTTCATTTAAAGGGAATGCAATTTACACGAGATGGCGTCTCTTCCTAAGTACATCTTTATTTGACTTTCTCCCCTAGGGGCAGATTACAAGAAGAAAAAGATAGGAAGAGTCCCCCGAAAGAAGCCCAGACTGACCCCTCCTAGACCAGCACTATGCAGAGGGCAAGACTTCCAGAAGGGAAGACGAAGCCGAAGTCCACGGGCCAGTCGAGAGATCCAGCTGGAAGATGAGGCAGCACCCGGAAAAGGACCCCCAGCAAGGTTGCTATGCCGGGAGGGGGAGGGGCATGAGCTGACGGTGATGGTGCGGCTAGCGATCAATCAGAGCTTAGGTTGTCGTATTCAGACTTAACGGCTAGAGGTTAGACTCGTCATTGTCGTCTTCACCGACATTGTCCTCCTCGTCACTGTCGCTTGAGGAGGAACTTTCGGCAGCGCTCGAGCTTTCCTCCCAGTGGCTTAGGCGGGCGCTTGAGCGCCCGTAAATATTGACGGAGAGCAGGTCGGCCTTAGTCATCTTGAAGCGGAGGACATGCCCATCTAGGAGGTTGTGGGCATGGGCGATGGTTTTCCAACCGCTCTTGAGGAGCATGAAGCGAATCTCTGGATACTCGACATCCACCCACGCAGTGCCATTGCAACAGCCATGCGCTCGTAGCCACAAGACGGGCGGCTTGTCAACCTCTATCACCCTGACGAAAGGGTGAGGGAGACGTAGATGAATCTGAAGGGGACTACGCAGCCTGATGACAAGCTCTAGCACCATCCCCTCGGGATGGGTCTCTTCAAGGAGGGGGTCCGGTGTCAGAGGAAGGGGTGGAATGGTGCTCTGCCTTCCCCGACCACGATCTCCATGTCGACCACGACCCCTTGTACCTCTTCCACAATGCGCACTCGGGCCGCCCTCCACCTCCATTGCGAAAGCAGTAGCATGATCCCAACGGGAACCCCTCTCCAGTCCAGCGGAGGACGGTGACCGCCCTTGCCCCTTAGCCATGGCTAAGGGCGAGGACTAGTAAAGATCGGGAAGGTATAGGAGGGCAAGCTCTTGAGGTTCACACTCAATAAGGTAGGAAGGATGGATGAGCATCACCCCTCGCTAACCCCCAATTTATTGGGAGAGGCGTGGGGGCTGGCTCTCCTCCGTCCCAAGAGTCGCCGCCCATCTCTACCAATCCCGTCGCCCACAATCACGGGCGAACAGGTAACCGCCCCATTGCTCCAATCCATGGCGTTGTGGTTTCTGCCACGATCAAGGACTTTAAGTCACGGGCGCCCGTTGTCGACTCCCTGCTATGCATCTGGTGCACGTGGCAGAAACAACCACTTCGTGCACATATCCCACGTCGTGCACTTTAGCGTGCATCGCGGGGAGGCGCAGTAAGCGAAATGATTACAATCGCAGACTCCTGCCATGCGTGCCTGTGCACTGTTTGGTCCTAGCCCAACAATGCCTTGCACCCGTGTGTGGCCTAGGCCTGGGGCTCCTATCGGTGTACTAAAGTTTGGGATTTTATTACCCCCATACTTGTGCACGAGGAGTTATAGCCACACCAGCGACAAGGCCTACAAGGGGACTGCTGAAAATAAGTATAAAGACATCAAGGAAACGTTCGAGTCGACAATCACAAGACCAAAGGCCAAAGGCTGGAACCCCGGCAAGCTCTTGTCGGGGTGGCTTACAAAGCCTCGACAAGGCATGCACCTGGGAAGACTGCGCCATCCTGCCAGCGCACAGACCTGGTGTCATCCCTCCTGGATACATGTCAAGGCCATAGCGATGGTGCAGGTTAACCGGTGCTGATGGGATGGGCTCCTGTCCCGTCCATAGAAGGTCAGGGACACCTGATGGAGCATAAATGCGTTTGTCCTACACCGTTAGTGTTAGGTATGATAACACTGTAGCAACTATACACCTCGTGTATGTACTTTACTCCACGGTTGGAGACCCCTTAGTCATATAAAAGGAGGCACAAGGCGTTACGAGAGGAGGCTTCTTCCTCGACCTTCTGGATCACGCATGTAGCGGCTGTGTACTGTTCATCACATAGCGCTCTTGTAGCTAGAACCCAATAACCCATAATACACAAAAGCAGGAGTAGGGTTTTACGCTTCTCGGCGCCCTGAACCTGGGTAAAAATCTCCCTGCGCCGCTCATCAGATCTGCTCTTTGTGCATACCGTCTCCCTGCCGAACCACAAAGGGATCCATGTGATCCCATAGGTGTTGTACCCCGACAACATAATAGGTGCATATGACTAGGCAAGATCAGATCAAGAATATAGATATAATGATGATAACATAAACAGTTCATATCTGAAATCATGGCACTCGGGCCCTAGTGACAAGCATTAAGCATCGCAAAGTCATATCAACAACAATCTTAGAACATAGTGGATACTGGGGATCAAGCCCTAACAAAACTAACTCGATTACATGATGAATCTCATCCAACTCCTCACCGACCAGCAAGCCTACGAAGGAGTTACTCACTCCCGGTGTGAGCATCATGGAATTGGCGATGGACAAGGGTTGGTGATGGCAAAGACCAAAGATTCCCCTCTCCAAAGCCCCAAACGGGCTCCAGGTCTGGCCTCCCGATGAAGAACAGGAGGTGGCGGCGGCTCCGTATGGTGAAACGCGATGAAACTTTCTCTCTGGCTTTTTCTGGGAAAATAGGATTTTATAGCGCTAGAATTAGGGTCGGGGGGGCCATGAGGTGAGCATGCTCCACCAGGCCGCTCTAGGGGGGTCTCGCGTGCCCTGGTGGAGGGTGGGCACCCTCGGCCCCCTCTGTGGTGGCTTCTGGCTCCAAAATTCCTCAAATATTATGAAATAATTCTCCAAAAAGTTTTGTTTTGTTTCGAGAACTTTTATTTCTACACAAAACAACACCATGGTAGTTTTGCTGAAAATAGTGTCAGCCTGGGTTAGTTCCATTAAAATCATGCAAATTAGAATCCAAAACAAGAACAAGAGTGTTAGGAAAAGTATATATGTTGAAGACGTATCATGCCACGTGCTGGAACCCGCAATGTCATTTGTTACAACTGTCTCTTTTTTACTGGAACCGGAGAAGATTGAGGCTATGACTGGCACATGGTGAGGAACAACCAGCGACATGAAATGCTACAATCGATGCATTTTTTTGCTGGAACCACATATAGTGGTTTTTGCGAGTTACTTTGCCGCCTCCGCCAACATTGCAATTGGGGGGGGGGGACTCTCACCGACGAGAAGCGATGATGTGGCTGGCAACGGCTATTGATATGTATCCAATGTATCTATAATTTTTGCTTGTTCCATGCTGTTATATTATCAATCTTGGATGTTTTACAATCATTTTATCGCAACTTTATATCATTTTTGGGACTAACCAATTGACATAGTGCCAAAGTGCCAGTTGTTGTTTTTGCTTGTTTTTACTTCGCAAGAAATCAGTAGCAAACAGAGCCAAAATGCCACGAGAATTTTTGGAGATTTTTTATGGACCAGAAGAGCCATGATGGGCCAAACAACAACAAGAGAGGGGGCCCAAGGTGGCCACCATCCACCAAGGCGCGCTAGAGGCCCCTAGCGTGGCCTGGTGGAGTGTGCCCACCTCTGGACTCCCCTCAATCGACTATTCACCCTATAAATTCCCAAATATTTAGAAAACCTTAGAGGAGTTGATGAAACACAATTCCAGCTGCCGCAAGTTCCAGAACCTCGAGATCCAATCTAACACTATCACGGAGGGATTCATCTTCATCATAGGTGCCTCTCCAATGATGCGTGAGTAGTCCACCATCGACCTACGGGTCCGTAGGTAGTAGCTATCTGGCATCCTCTCTCTCTCTCTATGATTCTCAATACAATGGTCTCTTGGAGATCAATTTTATGTAATGACTTTTGCGGTGTGTTTGTTGGGATCCGATGAATTTTGAGTTCATGATCCATGATTATGATTTTAAGTCTTCTTTGATCTCTTATTTGCATGATTACTCGTAGCCTCGTATTTCTTCGTCAAATCTTTGGTTTAGTTAGGTCAACCAATTCGATTGTTCTTGCCATGGGAAGAGGTGCTTTGTGATGGGTTCGAACTTGCGGTGTTCTTTCCCAGTGACAAAAGGCGCATCAAGACATGTATGTATCGTTACCATTAAGGATAACAAGATGGGGTCTATTCCTACATGAATATATCTTGTCTACATCAGGTCACTATTCTTATTGCATTGCTCCGTTTTCCCATGAACTTAATACACTAGATGCATGCTGGATGGCGGTCGATGTGTGGAGTAATAGAAATAGATGCATAATCGTTTCGGTCTACTTATCTTGGATGTGATGCCTATATAATGATCATTGCATGGATATCGTCATGATTATTTGATCTTCTATCAGTTTCCCCACAGTAATTTGTTCACCCATCGTGTGCTATACTCATGAGAGAAGCCCCTAGTGAATCCTACGCCCAAAGGGTCTACTTTTCCAACGTATTGTTTTCCGATCTACTATTTTGCCCTTTTCTTTTCAGATCTATTAATATAAAACACCCAAAAATACATTGTTGCACTTTTTGTTTACTTATTTTATTTTCTGTGCTTGCAAGATCTATTTGCCAAAACTATAATTACCTAATCTATCTTATTACCACAGAGAGCTTCATGACCTCTCTTTTGCATCGGGTTGCAAGTATTTGTTATTTGTGTGCAGGTGATCTTTACATGGGTGCGTGATCTTCCTATATGGATTGATACCTTGGTTTCATAACTAAGGGAAATACTTACCGTCGTTATGCTGCATCATCCCTTCCTCTTTGGGGAAATACCGACACAGTCTCAAGCCACGTCAAAGGAATTCTGGCACCGTTGCCGGGGAGGAAGTGATCTCATCTACCAGGTTCCTACTCACAAATTGCATATCCTTGCAATTTACATTGTTGGCCATAATCCTCTCATTTTCCTCTCCCCCACTTCACAAACTTACCATTTTATTCGCCCTCTTTTTATGTTTGCCTTTTTTGTTTGATATGTTTGCTTGTGTTGCCATGTGCCTTCTATTTTCTTGCATATTCACTTGAAAAAAATCTATTGACATCGATCCTCATCCACTTGGTAATCTTAAAAAAACAAATTATGGTGAACCAATTGCTAGTGAGTTTAGTGCACTTGATTACCTCTATGTAGTTTTGTTTGGAAATCATGAATCTAAATTTTTTTATGAAGTTTTGAAGAAGAAAATTATAAGGTGATTCATGATAGCTCCTTGATTGAAAAGCATGATTGCAATGACGTTACTACAAATTCTATTAATGTCAATGATATGCAAAACTACAAGCTTGGGGATGATAATTTTGTGATGTCCACTTCCTATTGCAATGATCATGATTGAGGTGATAATGCTTCTTATGATCTTGAAATTTTATTTAAGCCTCATGTTGAATATGTTGTTGATAATAATCTTTGAAATAGTATCTAAAGTGGGTTTGGAAGAGCGTAAACTTTAGGTAAAAATAATCCCACATATTTGGAGAGTGTACAGTCTTATGAATTTTTGGTAAAAGTGGGTTTGGAGAGGTCATAACTTTAGTTGATGATAATAGCACTATTTTGGAAGAGGATAAAAACTATATGCATGTTGATCATAAAGAGAGTATTGTTTACGATAGATAAATTGTGAAATTCCTTCATGATGCTACTGAAAATTATTATGAGGGAGGAATATATGCTTGTAGGAATTGCAATAATATCAAGTTTCCTCTCAATGTGTTCAAAGTTTTGAAGTTATGTTTGTTTTGCCTTCCTAAGCTAGTTGATTCTTGCTCCCATAAATTGTTTTCCACGAAATCCCTATGCATAGAAAGTGGGTTAGAGTAAAGCTGCTTGTCATGAGATTATAATGCTCTGTTACATTTTTCAGTTACTACTTTTTTATGTGAGCATCATTGAAATCATTATGCCTAGATAGGGGCGTAAAACGATAGCGCTTGTTGGGAGGCAACCTAATGAATAAATTATTTTTATCTTTTCCTTTCTGTTTTTGAGTGTTTGCACCTTTATGATTGTGTTATGATTGTGTTTTTATGTTTTATTTAGTGTTTGTGCCAAGTAAAGCCTTTAGGATGATTCACAAGATGAGTAGAAACAATGCTGAATCTGAAAAGCAGAAACCTTGTTCCCAGTGCATGAATTTTCATTTTCAGTGGAACATGATAGTAAGCTGAAATTTCAGCACAGTATTGATATACAAATTCTTTGCGTTTTCCAAAATTTTCAGAATTTTTAGAGTTCATAAGTACGAGTGGAGTACAGTTTACGACAGGCTGTTCTGTCTGAAACAGATTTTGTTTACGTTGCATTGTGTGATTGTTTGATGAATCTATGGATTGTATTGGGGGGTATAAGTCATGGTAAAGTTAAAATGCAGTAGGTATAATGCAATAATAAAATATGAATGCATTTACAACAGTACCTAAAGTGGTAATTTGCTTTATTATACTAACGGATCTCATGAAAATTTTGTTAAGTTTTGTGTGATTGAAGTTCTCAAGTTTTGGGTGAGATCATGATGGATGAAGGAATAAGGAGTAAGAGGAGACTAAGCTTGGGGATTCTACATAACCCCAAGGTAATATCGAAAGAGTAACAAGCAACTAAGTTTAGGGATGCCTCGAGTTGAATCCCCTCTTGCTTCTAACAACCATCGGTATTTTACTTGGAACTATATTTTTATTCATCACATATCGTGAGTTTTTCTTGGAGCATCTTGTATCTTTGCTTTATTTGATTTTATTATTGCTTCACACACCTATTTGATAGAGCCAAAAATATGCTATGATTTTCTAGAATTGCTCTTTATGCTTCACTTAAATCTGTTGAGAAAAGGAATGGTTCTTATGCTTCACTTATATCTTTTTTAGCACTACGTGCTTTTACATGTTTGAAGAAATCCTCTCATGCTTCACTTATATTATTTTGAGGGATGAAACTAGTATTCTCATGTTCTTCACTTATATCCATGTGATCTTATCAAAAGCAATTGCAATATATGAAACTAGTCCCAAAGTGATAGATATTCAAGAGGGATATGATAAAAACTTTCATGAAGATCATTGGACAAATTAAAATTGATTATTTGTAATAGTTTTGAGACATGACAATAGTAATATGTGAGTTATGTTGGTAAGTAATTATTCTTAGTTAGAATATTGGTGTTAAGATTTGTGATTCCCTATGCAAGCACGCAAGTCAATAGTTGTGCTACAAAATTACATCCTACTTATGGTGCATTATTCGATGTTAGTTATGCTTAATGCTCGCTTATGTGATTTTTGGTT
Organism: Hordeum marinum; assembly: GCA_022496015.1. Lineage (NCBI taxonomy): Eukaryota > Viridiplantae > Streptophyta > Magnoliopsida > Poales > Poaceae > Hordeum > Hordeum marinum. The sequence goes on along the minus strand of JAAAWK010001144.1, from coordinate 140,665 downwards.
TCTTGGTTGGATGCTTCTCAATCTATTGCTAGACTTCATTTGTACTAAGTAGAAATACTACATGTGAATCCAAAACCCTTAAAACCAGTTTCGCCATATGAGTTTGATGTCTACTACACAACCTTCTTTTTGTAGACTCGTGTTGGCCCTCCAAGCGCAGAGTTTTGTAGGACAGTAGCAATTTTCCCTCAAGTGGATGACCTAAGGTTTATCAATCTGTGGGAGGCATAGGCTGAAGATGGTATCTCTCGAACAATCCTACAAGAAAATAACAAAGAGTCTCTTTTGTCCCCAACACACCCAATACAATGGTAAATTGTATAGGTGCACTAGTTCGGCGAAGAGATGGTGATACAAGTGTAATGTGGATAGTATATATAGGTTTTTGAAATATAAAATATAAAAAAGCAAGGTAACAAATACTAAACAGTGAGCAAAAGTAAACAGTGAGCAAAACATTCTATAAATGCTTGGAAACAAGGCCTAGGGTCCATACTTTCACTAGTGCAATTTCTCTCAACAATATTGACATAGATGAATCATATGTAAGTGCCTCTTGCGTGACAAAGAGTCCACTCCAAAGTCACAAATAGCAGAGAACTAACGAAGAAATTATTGTATGGCACGAAACCACCTCAAAGTTATCTTTTCTGATCAATCTTATGAGCTATCCCTATAAGTGTCACGAACAGCCCTAGAGTTCGTACTAAAATAAGACCTTAAGACACACATCAACGAAAACCCTAATGTCACCTAGATACTCCAATGTCACCACAAGTACCCGTGGGCTTGATTATATGATATGCATCACACAATTTCAGATTCGTCATGTTCAATCAAACACAAAGAACTTCAAACAGTGCCCCAAAGTTTCAACCGGGGTGTCAAGACAAAAACGTGTGCCAACCCCTATGCATAGATTCCCAAGGTCACGGAATCCGCAAGTTGATCACCAAAACATACATCAAGTGGATCAATAGAACATCCCATTGTCACCATGGCTATGCCATCGCAAGACATATATCAAGTGTTCTCAAATCCTTAAAGACTCAATCCGATAAGAAAACTTCAAAGGGAAAACTCAATTCATCACAACAAGATAGAAAGGGTAAAAGTCCAAATGATTCATCTATACCAATAAAGCTTGTGGTACATCAAGATCGTGCCATATCAAGAACACGAGAGAGAGAATGAGAGAGAGAGATCAAACACATAGCTACTGATACATACCATCAGCCCCGAGGGTGAACTACTCTGTCCTCATCATGAAGACCGCCGGGATAATGAAGATGGCCTCCGGTGATGGTTTCCCCCTCCGGCAGGGTGCGGGAATGGTCTCCCGATTGGTTTTTCCTGGATCTGGAGGTGTCGGTGCACTAGAGTTTTCGGGCCATCTAGTGCCCCTTTACTCGTGCACGGGTAGTATTAGCCGCCCCGCCGGCATGGCCCAGCAAAGACTTGTCAAGAACCAGCACAGGAGACTCAAGACTACCGGCAAGACCTTGCCGGGAGGGTTGTAGAGCCTCCAGGCGAAGCAAGGCCCCCGGCAAGGCAAGGTCCCAGCAAGGCAAGGCCCCAACAAGCACCGCCAGCACATAGGCCAGGTGTCGATTCACCTGGACGTGTGTTGCGGAGTCAACGTTGGAGGGAGCTAAGAGGCGCCAATGGCACGAGCTCCCGTCCCATCCCACCGACGGACTGAGGCGCTTGACAGTGCATTGAATGCTCTTGTCCTACTCCGTCAAAGTAAGGTACGATAGCAATGTAGCACTCTGCATCCCGTCTGCACACTGTATGCCACTGTTGGGATCCCCTTAGGTATAATAGCAGTCCCAGGGCGTTACAGAGAGGTTTTTTTGGTTGGACAGTAAAAGGTTAGAAGGTTAGACAATTAGACAGATTGGCAGTTAGACAACCGGATAGCCCGACAGTTTGACAACTGGAGGTTACCAAGCTCACGTAGCAACCGTTCATGGCGCTCCTGTAGCTAGAACCCTAGAACACGATCAATATAACCAAGCTGGAGTAGGGTTTTACGCACCTGTGTGGCCCGAACCTTGGTAAAAACTCCTCGTCCGCTGCTTACCAGACCGGCTCTTTGTGCGAGCCCGCCCCCTACCGAACCGAAAGGGATCCCCATGATCCCATAGGTGTTCGTTCCCACGACAGGAGGCTTGTGTTGGCGGAACTCCCGATATAGGTTTATTTTCGGAGGTTTCTATATTTATAGGAATTTTTGGCGTCGATCTCATGACAAGGGGTTCCACGAGGCGGTGGCAAGCCTACTAGGTGCGGCTAGGGGGTGGCCGCGCCTGGCAGGCTTGCCGCCTCCTCGTGGCTCTTCTGGCCCAGCTCCAATGCTTTTGGTGTCCTTTTAGTCCACAAAAAATCATACTAAATTTTCAGCCGATTCTGAGAACTTTTATTTCTGCACAAGAAACAACACCATGGTAATTCTACTAAAAACAGCGTTAGTCCGGGTTAGTTCTAATAACATCATACTAAATCATATAGAGTTATTGTAAACATGGCATGTATACTTCATAAATTATAGATACGTTGGAGATGCATCAGGATCCCCAAGCTTGGTTCCTGCTCGTCCTCGAGTAGGTAAATGATAAAAGAAATAATTTATGAAGTGTTAATGCTAGCATAGTGCGTAAATTTGATCAATGCAATCTACTTTATTGTGGCAAGAATGCTCACATCCATAAGACTCAAAACAAAATCTTAATGTTGACATAAAAACAGTAATATTTCAATCATACTAACAAAGCAATTGTGTCTCTTCAAAATAACATGGCAAAAGAAAGTTATCCCTACAAAATCATATGGTCTGGCTATGCTCCATCTTGCCCACACAAAGTATTCATATCATGCACAACCCCGATGACAAGTCAAGCAATTGTTTCACACCCTTTATGTTCTCAAACCTTTTCAACTCTCACATAATACATGAGTGTGAGCCATGGATATAGCACTATAGGTGGAAGAGAATATCGTGGAGGTTGTGAAGAAAAGGAGAAGGTTCGCTCACATCAACTAGGCATATCAACGGGCTATAGAGATGCCCATTAATAGATATCAATGTGAGTAAGTAGGGATTTCCATGCAACAGATGCACTAGAGCTAGAAGTGTATGAAAGCTCAAAAATAGACTAAGTGGGTGTGCATCCAACTCGCTTGCTCACGAAGACCTAGGGCAATTTTAGTAAGCCCATCATTGTAATATACAAGCCAAGTTCTATGAAAAATTCCCACTAGTATATGAAAGTGAAAATAAAGGAGACTCTCTATATGAAAAACATGGTGCTACTTTGAAGCACAAGTGTGGTAAAGGATATTAGCATTTCCCCTTCTCTCTTTTCTCTCATTTTTTACTTCCTTTTTTCTTTTTCTTTTCTCTTTTTTTGGTGGGCATATTTGGCCTCTTTTTTTATTTGGGCTTATCTGGCCTCTTTTATTTAAGCATGGTGGTGTTATATTTTATAGAAATTATTGAACTCTCATTACTCACTTATATTATTTTGAGAGTTTCTTAAAACAGCATGGTAATTTGTTTAGGTTATTAATTTAGTCCTAATATAATGGCATCCAAGAGGTATATAATAAAAACTTTCATATTAAGTGCATTAACAACTATGAGAAGTTGGATTCCTTGCATATAGTTTTGAGATAATAGGGATGGTAATATGAGAGTCATGCTAGTGAGTAGTTGTGAAATTAAGATATACATGTGTTAAAGCTTGTGATTCCCGTAGCATGCACGTATGTGAACTGCTATGTAACGAAGTCGGAGCATGACCTTTCTAATGATTGTCGACCTTTGTGTGAGGGTCGGGAGTGCGCGATGGTTAACTCCTACCAACCTCTCCCCTAGGAGCATGCGTCTAATGCTTTGTTTGATGACTAATAGACTTTTGCAATAAGTATGTGAGTTCTTTATAACTAATGTGAGTCCATGGATTATATGCACTCTCACCCTTCCATATTTGCTAGCCTCTCTAGTACCGCACAACTTTCGTCGGTACATCAAACCCTCCTTCCTCAAAACAGCCACCATATATTCCTCAAAATAGCCACTATACCTACCTATTATGGCATTTCCATAGCCATTCCAAGATATATTGCTATGCAACTTCCACCATGTAGTTTTTCTATGACTTGCTTCATCAATTCATATTGCATATAGAGGAATCGAGTTGTAATTTCTTTTAGTTATAAGTAAATAAAAGTGTGATGATTTTTTTCATTAATAGAGCATTGTCACATGAGAGAAAAGGATGATGGAGGCTATGACTCCATCACAAGTTGGGACAAGTATCGGGACTTTACAAAAAATAAAAGAGGCCAGTGAAGCCCAAACAAATAATAAAAGAGGCCAAAGAAGCCCACCAAAAAAAGAAAAAAAAAGAAAAAAGGGAGAGAAAGAGAGAAGGGAGAATTGCTCCTATGTTTTTCCACACTTGTGCTTCAAAGTAGCACCATGATCTTCGTGATAGAGAGTCTCCTATTTTGTCACTTTCATATAACTAGTGAATATTCATTACGCACGACCACTTAGTTTTCTTTTTGAGGTGTCATACACTTATTGCTCTAAGTGCATTTGTTGCATGGAAATACCTACTCACTCACATTGATATCTATTGATGGGCATCTCCGTTGATATGCCTAGTTGATGTGAGACTATCTTGTCCTTTTTCCTTGCACCCCCACCATATTCTATTCCACCTATAATGCTATATCCATGGCTCACGCTCATGTATTGCGTGAGAGTTGAAAAGGTTTGAGAAAACCAAAAGCGTGAAACAATTGCTTGACTTGTTCATCGGGGTTGTGCACGATTTAGATACTTTGTGTGGGGAAGATGGAGCATAGCCAGACCATATGATTTTGTAGGGATAACTTTCTAAGGCCATGTTATTTCGAAAGGACATGACTACCTTCTTGGTGTGCTCGAAGTATTACTGTTTTTATGTCAATATTAGACTATTGTTTTGAATCTAATGGATCTGAATACTCATGCCACAATAAAGAATATTACATGGATAAATATGTTGGGTAGCATTTCACATCAAAAATTCTGTTTTTTATCTTTACCTACTCAAGGACGAGCAGGAATTAAGCTTGGGGATGTTGATACGTCTCCAACGTATCTATAATTGTTTATTGTTCCATGCTATTATATTATTTGTTTTGGATGTTTATATGCATTAATATGCTATTTTATATTATTTTTGGGACTAACCTATTAATCTAGAGCCTAGTGCCAGTTTCTGTTTTTCCCTTGTTTTTGTGTTTCGCAGATAAGGAATATTAAACGGAGTCCAAATGGAATAAAACCTATGGAAAGATTTTTTCTTGAAAATATGGAAGCCATGAGACTTGAGAACCAAGGCAGAGGAGCTTCCATGGGGCCACAAGCCCGCTTGTCGCGGCTAGGGGGGTACCCCGTGCCGAGTAGGCTTGTGGGCCCCTAGCACCTCCCCTAACCCTAATATTCAGCCTATAAATATCCAAATATTCCATCATTATTAGAATGAGCCACGAAAACACTTTTCCACCACCACAGGCCTGCGTTCCCAAGAGATCCAATCTTGGAGCCTTTTCTGTTAATTTGTCGGAGGGGGATCCGATTACGGAGGGCATCTACATCAACTGCATTGCCCCTCCGATGATGCATGCGTAGTTCACCACAGACCTATGAGTCCATAGCTAGTAGATAGATGGATTCTTTTCTCTCTTTGCTTCTCAATACCATGTTCTTCATGATCTCCATGGAGATCTATCCGATGTAATACTCTTTTGCGGTGTGTTTGTCGAGATCTGATGAATTGTGGGTTTATGTTCAGATTATACATGAATATTATTTGAGTCTTTCCTGAATTCTTATATGCATGATTTCATATCTTTGGAAGTCTCTTCGAATTATTGGTTTGGTTTGGCCAACTAGATTGGTAATTCTTGCAACAGGAGAAGTGCTTAGTTTCGGGTTCAATCTTGGGGTGTCCTCACCCAGTGACATAGTAGGGGTAGCGAGGCATGCATTGTATTGTTGCCATCAAGGGTAAAAATATGGGGTTTTCATCATATTTCTTGATTTTATCCCTCTACATCATGTCATCTTACCTAATGCGTTACTGTGTTCTTCATGAACTTAATACTCTAGATGCTGGCAGGAGTCCGTCAGTATGTGGAGTAATAGTAGTAGATGCAGAATTGTTTCGGTCTACTTACCACGGACGTGATGCCTATATGCATAATCATTGCCTTGGATATCTTCATAATTATTCGTTTTTCTATCAATTGTCCGACAGTAATTTGCTCACCCACTATAATACTTGCCATCATGAGAGAAGCCATCTAGTGAAACCTATGCCCCCGGGTCTATTTTCCACATTATATTTTCAGATCTAAAACCAAAAACACCAAAAATACTTGCTGCATTGTTTTTACTTTTAGTTTTACTTTCCGTTCAAGCATCCTATTATATCTATCTCTACTAGATCTCATCCTTGCAAATAACCGTGAAGGGATTGACAACCCCTTTATAGCGTTGGGTGCAAGAGTTTGGTTCCTTGTGTGTAGGTATATCTATTGGTGGCTCGCTTGTATCTCCTACTGGATTGATACCTTGGTTCTCAAAAACTGAGGGAAATACTTATCTACTTTGCTGCATCAAACTGTTCCTCTTCACGGGAAACCAACGCATGCTCGAGAAGTAGCACAAGGCAATATCTCATAATGGATACGGAAACTCCATAATAGGTAGGTATGGTGGCTGTTTTGAGGAAGGGCATATGGTGGGATTAATGCGCTGGCAAAAGTTGCGCGGTACTAGAGAGGCTACCAAAGGTGGAAGGGTGAGAGTGCGTATAATCCATGGACTCACATTAGTCATAAAGAAATCACATACTTATTGCCAAAGTCTATTAGTTATCAAAGCAAAGTATTGGATGCATGCTCATAGGGGAGAGGTTGGTAGGAGTTAACCATCGCGCGCTCCCGACCCTCACACAAAAGATGACAATCAATAAACAAATCATGCTCCAACTTAGTTACATAACGGTTCACCATACGTGAATGATACGGTAATCACAAACCTTTAACACAAGTATTTATACCAATTCACAATGACTCACTAGCATGATTCTAATATCATCATCTTTATATCTCAAAATTTTATGCAAGGATTCAAACTTCTCATAGTATTCGATGCACTTATATGAAAGTTTTTATTATATCCCTATATGATGCCAAAAACAATTAGCATGCCATTTAGAGACTCTCAAAATAATATAAGTGAAGCATGAGAGCTCAAAAATTTCTATAAAATGAAACCACCGTCGTGCTCTACAAAGATATAAGTGAAGCACTAGAGCAAAAGACAAACTACTCCAAAAGGATATAAGTGAAGATCAAAGAGTACGTAAACAATAAAGTAGCCATGTGAGGACTCTCTCTATATCTCTTAATATATTTTCATATCTGATTATTTTATTTAAACAGAAAACTAAACAAAAATAGCACTCCAAGAATAGCACATATCCTGTGAACGAATAAAAATTTAGGCTCAACATGGGCTAACCGATAGTTAACGAAGAGAGGTGGGATGTAGATCATCCCCAAGCTTAGATAATTGATAATTCTTGAAATATTTACTTGGGTTGCCTTGGGAATCCCCAATATTGAGCTTTTCTATCTGTTTCAATCCTCTCATATCATGGTTTCACCTATTCTTAAAACCTTCATCCACACAAAACTCGAAAAGAACTCGTGAGATAGGTTAGTACACATAAGAATAAATCAGCTCTTTATGTACTGCCAAGGCAAGTTTAACAATAATTTTAAAACATTAGGTACTGTATAATATAATTTCCATAATTTATATCTACCAATATAGGCTATGGAAACTATAGGATAAGTAGATAACAAAATTATGACACCAATCTGTCCAATCAGAACAATCTATAGAAATTTATGAAAAAAGTGTACTTATGTAACTTAAGCAATTATGAAAATTATGACATGCAAATGAATTTTTAGTAAAACACCATGTAAAAATTTCAGAAACTTTCCACGTTCCAGTAAAATATTAAAATTCAAACACTACAGCAGAAGTTTCTGTTTTTACATAGGACACGTCAAACATGCAATTCAAGCATCCTTAAGGAAATTCTTGGAACTTTTTATTGAAAAACAATATTATAAATAACACATAACATATAAAAACAAAATAAAATGATGATCCAAGAAAAACACAAAATATGTGATGAATAAAAATATAGCTCTAAGTAAGATATACTAATAGTGTTGAAGACGAAACAGGGGATGCCTTCCGGAGCACCCCCAAGTTAGACGCTTGAGTCTTCCTTTAATATTACCTTGGGGTACCTTTGGAATCCCCAATATTAGGTTCTTTTAACTCTTATTCTCCTCATATTGTTGTCTTATCCAAAACTTGAAAACTTCAATCACACAAAACTTAACGGAACTTCATGAGAAGGGTTAGTGTAGTAAAGACAAATCATTCACTTAGGTACTGTCAAGACAAGATTGATAATTATTCCCACATTATACCTAATGTATTCCATCATTACCACAATTTAAATTAATCAATATGAGCTATAGGAACACTTGAAACAAGCAAACTATGCATGCACAACAGAACCTGCCAAAAATAGAACAATCTGTAAAGATCTGAATGATCACCATACATCCCTGACTCTAAAAATTCTTAGATATCAGGACAAGTCAAGGAATTTTCATATTAACTTTTTTTTTAAAATTCAGAATTTTTTTATTCTCTAGTAAAATCATATAATTCATATACTGGACGCAAAACTTTCTGTTTTTGCACAGAATCAAACAAGCAAGTATCCACACTATCCCAAAGGCTCTACTTAGCACTTTATTGTAACAAAAGACACAAAACATGATTACTACAGTATATTAATAATTTTAACACACAAAAATAGAAGTTAAAAGTGTTGGGTTGTCTCCCAACAAGCGCTTTTCTTTAATGCCTTTTAGCTAGGCATGATGATTTCAATGATGCTCGTATAGGAATAATATCTAAACATGCAAAAGAGCATCATGAATCTGATGACAAGCAAATTTAAGTCTAACCCACTTCCTATGCATAGGGATTTTGTAAGAAAACAAATCATGGTAACAAGAATCAACTTGCATAGGAAGGCAAAACAAGCACAACTTCAAAACTTTAAACACATAGAGAGGAAACTTGATATTATTGCAATTCCTACAAGCATATGTTCCTCCCTCATAATAATTTTCAGTAGCATCATGAAGGAATTCCACAATATAACCAGCACATAAATAATTCTTATCATGATCTACAAGTATAGAAATTTTACTACTCTCGTCATAAGCAATTTTCTTCTCATTCATAATAGTGGGAGTAAACTCAACAAAACAACTGGCATGAGATACTTGATTGACATAACCAATTCGAATATTAAAATAATGATGACAAATTTCATGGTTGTCATTACTCTTTATATAATATGTGTCATCACAATAATCATCATAAATAGGAGGCATGTCAATATCATAATAGTTTTGCTCATCAAAACTTGGGGGACTAAAAATATCTTCTTCATCAAACATAGCATCCCCAAACTTGTGGCTTTGCACATAATTAGCATCATAAATATTCAGAGAATTCATACTAACAATATTGAAATCATTCTCATCACTGAAAGATTTAGTGCAAACATTTTAATAACTTCTTCTAACACTTGAGCACAATTTTCCTTACCATCATTTTCACGAAAGACATTAAAAAGATGAAGCATATGAGGCTACCTCAATTCCATTTTTTGTAGTTTTATTTTATAAAACCAAACTAGTGAAAAAAAAGAAACTAAAAGATTTGATTGCAAGATCTAAAGATATACCTTCAAGCACTCACCTCCCCGGCAACGGTGCCAAAAAAGAGCTTGATGTCTTCTACACAACCTTCTTTTTGTAGACTCATGTTGGGCCTCCAAGCACAGAGTTTTGTAGAACAGTAGCAAATTTTCCCTCAAGTGGATGAACTAAGGCTTATAAATCAATGGGAGGCATAGGTTGAATATAGACTTTCTCGAACAACCCTGCAACCAAATAACAAAGTGTCTCTTGTGTCCCCAACACACCCAATACAATGGTAAATTGTATAGGTGCACTAGTTCGGCAAAGAGATGGTGATACAAGTGTAATATGGATAGTAGATATAGGTTTTTGTAATCTGAAAATATAAAAACAGCAAGGTAACAAATAGTAAACATCAAGCAAAACATTGTATAAATGCTTGGAAACAAGGCCTAGGGTCTATACTTTCACTAGCCCAGAACGACAATCTCGTCGACTAGATGAACTAGGATGTGTGTCATGATATTGAAGAAGGACGGTGGGAACACCAGATCGAAACTAACAAGACATTGCACCAAATCACTCCTTAACCTTGGCAGGATTTCTAGATCGATCACCTTCTGAAAGATTACATTGAGGAATGCACATAGATTCACAATGGCTAATCGAACGTTTTCCGGTAGAAGCCCCCTCAATGCAACCGAAAGCAGTTGCGTCATAATCACGTGGCAGTCATGAGACTTTAGGTTCTGGAACTTTTTCTCTGCTATATTTATTATTCCCTTTATATTCGACAAGAAGACACACGGGGCCTTCATACTGAGCAGGCATTCAAGAAGATTTACTTCTCTTCTTTGGTAAGAGCGTAGCTTGCAGGACCATCATACTGCTCTGGATGCATGCCGTCTTTTTCATGCACACGTTGTTGTTCCTCGCGTGCCTCCGATGTATCTTTTGTCTTCCCATACAATCCCAAGAAGCCTATCAGGTTCACGCAAAGATTCTTCGTCACGTGCATCACGTCGATCGCAGAGCGTACCTCTAGGTCTTTCCAATAGGGTAGGTCCCAAAATATAGATTTCTTCTTCCACATGGGTGCACATCCCTTAGCGTCATTCAGAACAGATAGTCCGTCGGGACCCTTTCCAAAGATTACATGTAAATCATTGACCATAGTAGGTATGTGATCAATAGTACGGAGGGTGGGCTTCTTCCGGTGATCTGCCTCACCTTTGAAATGCTTTCCTTTCTTTCGACATTGATGGTTGGTCAGAAGAAATTGATGATGCCCCAGGTACACATTCTTCCTGCATTTGTCCAAATATATACTATCGGTGTCATCTAAATAGTTTGTGCATGTGTGGTATCCCTTGTTTGTCTGTCCTGAAAGGTTACTGAGAGCAAACCAACCGTTGATGGTTACAAGCAGCAACGCATGTAGGTCAAATTGCTCATATTCGTTCTCATCCCACACACATACACCTCTTCCATTCCATAGCTATAAAAGTTCATCAACTAATGGCCTTAGGTACACATCAATGTCATTGCCAGGTTGCTTAGGGCCTTGGATGAGCACTAGCATCATAATGAACTTCCGCTTCATGCACAACCAAGGAGGAAGGTTATACATACATAGAGTCACAGGCCATGTGCTATGCTTGCTGCTCTGATCCCCAAAAGGATTAACGCCATCTGCACTTAAACCAAACCATACGTTCCTTGGGTCACTTGTAAAGTCGCTCCACTTTCTCTCGATCTTTCTCCACTACGACCCATCAGCGGGTGCTCTCAACTTCCCGTCTTTCTTACAGTCCTCTTTGTGCCATCGCATCGACTTGGCATGCTCTTTGTTTCTGAACAGACGTTTCAACCATGGTATTATAGGAGCATACCACATCACTTTTCCAGGAACCCTCTTTCGGGGGCGCTCGTCGTCAATATCACCAGGGTCATCTCGTCTGATCTTATATCGTAATGCACCACATACCGAGCATGCGTCCAAATCCTTGTACGCATCGCAGTAGAGGATGCAGTCATTAGGGCATGCATGTCTCTTCTACACCTCCAATCCTAGAGGGCATACAACCTTCTTTGCTGTGTACGTACTGTCGGGCAATTCGTTATCCTTTGGAAGCTTGTTCTTCAATATTTTCAGTAGCTTCTCAAATTCTTTGTCAGGCACACCATTCTTTGCCTTCCACTACAGCAATTCCAGTGTGGTATCGAGCTTTGTGTTGCCATCTTCGCCATTGGGGTACAACCCTTTTTTGTGATCCTCTAGCATGTGATCGAACTTCAACTTCTCCTTTTCACTTTCGCATTGTCTCTTTGCATCAATAATGACCTGGCAAAGATCATCATCGGGCACATCGTCTGGTTCCTCTTGATCTTCATCTTCCCTCGTTGCAGCATCACCGTATTCAGGAAACACATAGTTGTCATCATCCTCTTCTTCTTTGTTGTCTTCCATCATAACCCCTCTTTCTCCATGCTTGGTCCAAACATTATAGTGTGGCATAAAACCCTTCTCAAGCAGGAGGAAGTGAAGGGTTTTATAGTTGGAGAAAGCCTTCGTATTCTCACAAACAGTACATGGACAATGAATAAAACCATTCTACTTGTTTGCCTCAACCGCTTTGAGAAAATTATGCAGGCCCTTAATATACTCGGAGGTGCGTCGGTCACCGTACATCCATTGTCGGTTCATCTGCGTGCGTTATATAATAAAGTGTATTAAAAACTATTACAACATATCATGAATACAGAAGTGACAAAATTAATAGAAATTCATCATCACATTAAAGCCAAAGTACAATAGTGACCAAAATAAATACAATAATAAAATTAATAAAATTACACAAGTATCTATCTAGATCACACAAGTAAAAAACTTTTTTCTTTTAGAAATAAGATAAGAGGAAGAGGCTAACCATGGTGGTGCCGGCACCAAGATGGGCGCGGGCGATCTACGGCGGTGAGGACGGGGACGGGACAGGATGGACCGCCAAACCTAGACAAATCTTGAGGAAAATGGAGCATGGAGAAGGAGCTTCGAGAGGAGAAAGCTTAAATGTGGCTTCGGCATTTCATCGAACACCTCATGTGCATAGGAGGTGAGCTAGAGCACCACAAAGCTCTTCCCTCGCGGGCCAGAAAATAGAGCAGTGTGGAGTGCTCTGCTCGCCGGTGAGGGGGTATATATTGGCATCTCATTGGTCCCGGTTCGTGGCTGGAACCGGGACTAAAGGACCCCCTTTGGTACCGGTTCCAGACATGAACCGGGATTAATGGGTGTGGGCTAGGAGTGAGGCATATTGGACCCGGTTCCTGTATGGAACCGGGACCAAAGGGGCCCGACGAACTGGGACTGATGCCTCACGTGGGCTGGCCAGCACCCTGGCCTCACGAACCGGGACCATTGCCCCCATTGGTCCCGGTTCGTGACTGAACCGGGACTAATGGGCTGGCCCGGCCTGGACCAAAGCCCTCTTTTCTACTTGTGTAGTGCAATTTCTCTCAAGAATATTGACATAGTTGGATCATATGTAAATACCTCTAGTGCGACAAAGAGTTCACTCCAAAGTAACAAATACTGGAGAACTAACAAAGAAATTATTGTAGGATACGAAACCACCTCAAAGTTGTCTTTTTTGATCAATCTTATGAGCTATCCCTAGAAGTGTCACGAACAACCCTAGAGTTCGTACTAAAATAACACCTTAAGATACACATCAACCAAAACCCTAATGTCACCTAGATACCCCCAATGTCACCACGAGTACCCATGGGCTTGATTCCCACGAGTACCCGGAGTGTCAAGACAAAAACGTGTTCGAACTCCTATGCATAGATTCCCAAGGTCACGGAACCCACAAGTTGATCACTAAAACATACAGCAAGTAGATCAATAGAACATCCCATTGTCACCATGGATATCCCATCACAAGACATACATCAAGTTTTCTCATATCCTTAAAGACTCAATCCAATAAGAATACTTCAAAGGGAATACCCAATTCATCACAACAAGATAGAGAGGGGAGAGTCCATATGATTCATCTATAGCAATAAAGCTCGTGGTACATCAATACCGTGCCATCTCAAGAACACGAGAGAGATATAGAGATCAAACACATAGATACTAGTACATACCCTCATCCCCGAGGGTGAACTACTCCCTCGTCATCATGGAGACCGCCGGGATGATGAAGATGGCCTCCAGTGATGGTTTCCCCCTCCGATAGGGTGCCGGAACGGGCTCCCGATTGGTTTTTCGTGGCTCTGGAGGCTTGCGGCGGCGGAACTCCCAATCTAGGTTTCTTTTCGGAGGTTTCTATATTTATAGGAATTTTTGGCGTCGATCTCACATCGAGGGGTGCCGCGAGGCGGTGGCAAGCCTGTTAGGCGCGGCCAGGGGGTGGTCGCGCCTCGAAGGCTTGCCGCCTCCTCGTGGCTCTTATGGACCATCTCCAATGCTTCGGGGGTCTCTTTTGGTCCACAACAAATCATACTAAATTTTTAGCCCATTCCCAGAACTTTTATTTCTGCACAAGAAATAACACCATGGTAGTTATGTTGAAAAGAGTGTTAGTCCGGGTTAGTTCTAATAAAATCATAGCAAAATCATATGGAGTTATTATAAATATGGCATGAATACTTCACAAATTATAGATACGTTGGAGACGTATCATAGTCCACCATACCTACCTATATACGGTATTTACATTCCATTCCAAGCAAATGTGTATGTGCCATCTCTAAATTTCAAAATAAATGTTCCTTTTCTCAGCTCGTACCTCTCATGAAATGGTAGGGGGTGACCGATATTTTTTCATGCTAGATGTGTTATTCTCAAGATGAGTGTTTATTCACTTGTCATTGCATGAGAGTACGACGGTAATAGGGATGCCCAGTCCCAAAAAGAAAAAAGAAAAAAATACTTTATGTTTTCAAATAATAAATTCCTTGGAAAGTGTTGGTATGGAAGGCAACCATAGATTCGGCTAGCCATGGAAAGTGAAAGTATGGACGATCAAGTGCATACACATTCCTCTCTAGCTTAGAGTTAATGAGCATCTGAATGTACGGTGCATATCCACATGATCTCTTCTGATCAACAGTTGTCCTCTTCACTGTCTCAATGATATGTCTCCGTCGTATCTATAATTTTTGATTGTTTCATGCCAATATTATACAACTTTCACATATTTTTCGCAACATTTTATATGATTTATTGGACTAACCAATTGATCCAATGCCCAGTGCTAGTTCCTATTTGTTGCATGTTTTTTGTTTCTTGGACTATCCATATCAAACAAAGTCCAAACGCGATAAAAATTTACGGAGATTTTTTTGGAATATTTGTGAATTTTGAGAAGTGTAATCAACACAAACGGAGGCCCACAGCCCCCACGATACATCAGGGTGTGGCCAGGGGGGCCAACCGCGACCTGGGGGCTGTTTCCCAGCTCGTAAGTCGGTTGGAGCTCTCCTTCGGGCGCAAGGAAGCTAATTTTTTGGATAAAAATTCACTCAGAATTTTAGCCCGATCGGAGTTACGGATCTCCGGGAATATAAGAAACGGTTTTTGGCCAAAAAACAGGAACGCGAAACAGAAGAGAACAAAGAGGGAGATCAAATCTAGGAGGGGCTCCTCCCCCCCCCCCCGCCGCCATGGAGGCCATGGACCAGATGGGGAACCCTCCTCCCATCTAGGGGGGAGGCCAAGGAATAAGAAGAAGGAGGGGGCTCTCTCCCCCTCTCTCTCGATGGCGCCGAAAGGACGTCGGGGCAAACATCATGACGACAATCTACATCAAGAATCTTGCCGCCGTCAACACCAAATCTCCCCTCCTCTATGCAGCGGTGTAACACCTCTCTTTGCCATAGTAATCTCTACTTAAACGTGGTGCTCAACTCCATATATTATTTCACAATGATGTTTGAGTAGATCTCTTTTGTCCAATGGGTTAATTGTGGTATGATGTTTATTGTCGTGGTTTTGTCACGGCAGATGTCCGGGTCACGGACTTAGGTTCGGGGCGAGACGGAACTACGTGGCGGCTTGAAGGGGTTGGTCGGAATCGAGAAGACATGGAGTTTTACCCAGGTTCGGCCCCTCAAGTCGAGGTAAAAGCCTACGTCCTGCTTGTCTGGTATTGATGATGATGAAGATCTCTCGGTTACAAGGGTGTTGATCGCTACCTCTAATCACGAGAGCCTCTAATCTCTCTATCTCTAATCTTGTGTTGTCTAAACTCGTGGACTTGTGTCCCTTGAGAATCTGTCCCTCTAGGGGTGCTCTACCCCTCCTTATATAAGTGGAGAGGTAGGTTTTACAAATAGAATCCTACTAGGAGTAGGATTAGGACTCATCACGAATCCTACTCCGGGTCTTATTTCCTTTAATGGAATCCTTCTCTCTTCAGGCCTTTTCTTGTGGGCCTTCTCTCGTGATCCGCCTGGCGCCGGCTCACCCACCGGGGTCTTATCTCGTGAGCCGCCTGGCACCGGCTCACCCGCCGGGTCTTGGGCTTGGTCATCCTGTGACTCGCCTGCCGGGTCTTTAATAGAATGTCATGTCTTCGGCCGGGTCTCCTTTGAGTCGCCAGGGCGGATCATACCGCGGGGTATATCCCTGACATTAACCCCCAGGTTAGCTTGAATTTATTCATGGTAACCTCTTGAAATAGGAATAGCAAATATGTTAAGTGGTCGGCTTGCTCCTTTGGCCGGCTTATAAAATGACTCCTCAGAAATCCGGGTCTTCTCTATATATGAATGAACCGTCTTGATAATCTTGATTGTCAATGTCCTTTTGAAAAATATTGAGAATAGAATATCCATATGACATTGAGCTGGCTTCCAATGCTCTTTGGCGGGTGATCTCCGTCGGGTTATAATCATTGATGATGCCGGGTCATTATCGTTGGTGACTTCGGGTTTAAATAAGTAGAATCCAGATGACTTGATAAAAATATTGGGATGAAAATCCATCAGATGTAACGTCGGACTTCCATTGTTATAAAACAAGGCAGCTTATAAAATCTGACGGGTTATGACCTTTTGATAACACCGGGTCATAAGTGTTGAAGACTCCGGGTCTAACAGCTCAACTTCATAATTAAAATCTTGAAAATTGTCCTCAAAAAGTTTTTGATATGTCCATATTACCTGTAGCCCCCAAGCTCCAAGATTATCCATGATAACTTGGTGCTTTGCAAATAACATTTTGGATTGTGTAGCCCCCAAGTGCCGGGTTGTCCTGCTTGCAGCAACCTGGGACTGATAACTGTTTTATACCTTATACTGCTTCGGCAGGTGTAGCCCCCAAGGGCCGGCTCATCAGAAAGCTTCGGCGGCTGTAGCCCCCAAGGGCCGGCTCATCAGAATGTGATGTGCCGGGTCTTCAATTTAGAACCTTATAATCTGTTCAAACGGCTGAATACTGTAGCGCCCAAGTGTTGGGTCAGTAAGAATTTACTGGGCTGGGACTTATAAAATATGGAAAGGCCGACTCCTATCTTGAGAAAATATAGAAGGACCGGGTCATCTCTTTGAGATAATAGAGTCTTGCTTGACAATGTAATAATTTTGAAATCCGTCTTGCATTAGCCCTCAAGTGTCGTGGTGCATGCTTGCAGCAACATGGGACTTGCATAATTGATATAAACTAGACTTTGAATAGTGTAGCCCCCAAGTGCCGGGTCGTCAGCCTGCGGTGACTCGGGACTATGTGAAAATGATATGACTCATCATAATTTGTTGAATGAACCTTTGACCGTGGTTGTAATATAACCCGGAATGAATATCCTGGAATAACTCCTTTGTCTTTGATATGAAATTCCTACCCGTGGCTGCGGTGCAACCCGGCAAATATAAGTTTGAGAAATCCATGAGTGTTGTAGATTACTACAGAACACAGTTACAGAAATCCGAGAGCCGGTCAATTAGATGACACGGTATTATATCTGATAGGGTGACTCTTGAAAAAATAATAAATTTCTCCGAGCTGGCTTAAAAACCCCAGTCATTTTAACACTGGTTATGATAACCATGAAGATCCAGCCTTGTTGGCTATTAGAAGATCCATTTGGTCTTGCCAAATATTTAATAGCGGCTCATATTAAGAGATAATACCTGCAAAAAATAAACAAGACAGAATACATTCTGCATTGTTGTGAGGGCGGCTTGAAGAAGCTCAACCCGGAGATGTTCATACCTTTCATAACATTGCTCCTTTCTCATAATCTTGCTCTCATCTGGGTTTTATAAGTCGGCATGTTAATCTGGAGGTGGGAAGCCCCCATTGAATAATCCACCTGTGAGATCTCAACTGGAGTAGCATGACTCCGAGTCTTATGAGCTCTGTTGATGACCGGTTGTCGTAGGGTAATATGAATTGTACTCCAATGTAAGAAGCCTCCATTGACAACCGCGGCTAATGAAGAGCCGGAAGTGGCCTAAAGCCAACAACTTTTTCAGGGTAACATGAGTTGCCCTTGCACATAATTTCTTTTAAGAGCCGTTTGTCTTAGGATATATGTGAGTTATACCTGACGGTAGGAAGCCTCTATTGGCAACGACGACTGTTGATGAACTTGAAGTGGCCTACAGCCGGCTGCATGAAGGGTGATGTAAATTGTGCCATGATGGTCAAAAACCTCCTTTTAACAGCAAATACTTATCCATTGTATTCCAACACCGGTTGTCAATAGGTTTATGTAAGCTATACCAAAGGTAAGAAGCCTCTACTAACAATCGCAGCTCAAAAAGCCTGCTGTTGGAGGGTGATGTAAGCTATACCTGAAGGTAAGATGCCTCCTCCAATCAGCCAATGTTGTATAGGGCCGGCTGCCGATGGTATTATGTAAGCTATACGAAAGGTAAGAAGCATCCATTCGACAGCCGCGACTAGTAATTGTACTAGCCGGCTGCGTGAAGGGCTTATGTAAGCTATACCCAAGGGCAAGAAGCCTCCTTCCGCAACTATTTTTGGCGTAAACACCGGTTGTTAGGGTGAGATAAGCGAACCCGTCGGTAAGAAGCCCCCTTCGACAACCGCGGTTAATAAGTAACCGGAAGTGGCATAAAGCCGACCATTAGGGTGAGATAAGCGATACCGTCGATAAGAAGCCCCCTTCGATGGCCGCAGTTGATAAACAACTGGAATTTGATGTATATGATGTTGCCTTAGGGGAATTTTTTAAGCTATACCAAAGGTAAGAAGCCTCCATCACCAACAACGCTTAATGTACTCAAACTATGCATCATACCAGTTCAGGGTCTCTAAAGCGAGATTGGCCGTCAACTATGTGAGCCGGCTCAGGGTCTCTAAAGCGGGATTGACTGATAAGAGCTTAAGTGTGTAACTTACAGCAGTTCAGGGTCTCTAAAGCGAGATTGGCCGTCAACTTGTGAACCGGCTCAGGGTCTCTAAAGCGAGATTGACTAGTAAGAGTAACATCAGTTCAGGGTCTCTAAAGCGAGATTGGCCGTCAACTTGTGAACCGGCTCAGGGTCTCTAAGGCGAGATTGACTGAGAAGAACTTCGGCGAGTCACAAACCACTTCGATTTAAACTTGTTGAGGCGGAAAATTTCATCCTGGCAAAAGATCCGGGCTTCTCATTGAAGACGACCAAATGTGTCTTGCCATGTCTGTAGCCCCCGAGTCTCAAGTTGACTCGAAGAGGCGGCTTGAGAATCTTTATCGAAAGTTGAGGTTGGCCGTGGCGGGTTATGAATGACCCCGTAGGAACTATTTCAATGATCCGGTCGATGTTCCGGTTGTTTGTCGAAGTGAATCAAACTGTAGTGGCGGCGACTTGTGTGCCTGTCCGTTGGGCGGCTCATATCGATGAACACTGCACCGATGTTTTGATGTAGACGTAGAAAACCAACCATTGCATTGTAAGCCGGATCTGTTGTGAGAAACGGCTGCGGTATTTGTAAGCTGGTGCCGACGGATGAGAAACAGCCATAATATTGAGAACCGGCGCAGGTGGCGAGAGTCGGCAAGGCGTTGCAATCCAGCGCAGCGGCGAGAGACTATCACGGCATTGTAAGCCGGCGTGGTGGCGAGAATCAGCCACAACGCTGTAAACCGGCACAATAGTGAGAGACGGCCATGGCGTGGTTGTTGAAGACCATATCGCGAATGTGGCGGCTTGCCGCGTCCATTAGGCGGCTCATACTGGCGAGTGAGCGCGGTACCGGCAAATTTACATAGACCGGGCCGCGGGGGCGGCTCATAAGCGCCCGTTGAGCACTGTGACACAAAGACGATGGCATGCACTCCATCTCCGAGGTATAATGGCACATGAATAATTTTCCTGCATAAGATATATGACAAGAGCTAGAGTAATTGTCCTCGAAAGAAAGAAAATACATCAATAAAAATAGATCAGATGGATTTCACCTGATTCTTCGGGCCGACGGATGATCCGCAATAGACGCCTCGTCAGATGCTTTTTGATCACAGAAATTATATTTTTAGTAAGAGTCGGCACGGTCGCGAGAGATGTCCGCGGTGTTTGTAGGCCGGTACAATGGTGAGCCACCCGTGATGTTGAAAACCGGCATGGACGGTGAGTTGCCGCGATGTTTTTAGGCCGGCGTGGTTGGTGAGTTGCTTGTGGTATTTATAGTCCGGTACAGACGTGCGGGTCATCTGTGGCATGTTGATGTATCCTGGACCACGGGGCGGCGGCTCACGAACAAGCCGGTGGCTCAGCGGTGAGGCCCGCGTGGAGCAGCAAAGGTGGCCGCGCGGCCTAAGGCGTGGTGAGGTTTGTCCGGCGACTTGAAGCGTGGCAATGGAGCCGGCGGGCAGACGGAGGTGGCTGCCGGTGAGCGGAGGCGAGCAGATGCGACAGAGGCGACGGAGGAGGACCACGGCGGGTCCTGGTCAGTGCCTCAACGGGGCGGAGCCGGCAGCTCATGGCAGCTGGGCGATTCGTGAGGCGCGAAGGCGGAGGCTCGGCGGCAACGGGAGTAGAGCGAGGCGACGGCGGCTCGGCGGCGCAAGGCCAGGGGCGGCGCGCACGGGCGCAAGGCCAGGGGCGGCGTGCACGGGCGGGTGCCAGCGTGCGGAGGTGGAGTGCAGTCGAGACAGTTCTGAGTCGGCGCACGGGGTGGAAGTCACGATGATGAGCTGGTGCACGGGGTGGAGGCCGCGGTGATGACTGGCCAGCTCGAAGGCATAATCGTGGCGGCCAAGGCATGCGGGGCGGATCAGGTTGACCTTGGAGTGCCGCTTGGGGATGCAGGCAGCCGGCGACTCTGGGCGAGACCGAGATCGTGACCGTTCCAGATCAATCGTGGCTGGGTACATCCACCTCCGAGTCCAGCTCTGGGTCGTGGCCCTTTTTTTTTATTTCCTCGTTTTTCCTAATCGTCTCGGATGTGTCCGTTGCCATACTTAATGCTTGGGATTTCCTTTGGTCTTGACTCAGTCTTCACGTCGGAAAAAGTACCAACGGCAACATATACACTGATTTGCTATTGCCAGAGTTTTTTCTTTACACGGCTGAAACCGCAATTATCTTATGCACACACTCTGGACCAGATCAACCTCCATACTGGACACGGAAAGGGATCACGCCCTGTGGCTGTAGACAACTACCATGACTCCAAGATAACGTCGGTCTTGACCATTGTTCCGATTGTATTCTGCAATGGGGCTCCTGAGGAAATTGATCTCCAGTTGAATTTGATAGATCACCTCGTGCGGTGACGCATGCAACAATAAATTTCTTGAGCTCAATGTTGTATATACATTCCACCGTTCGCTATGAAGATGATCTAGATCTTTTTCTCACAGGTTTCTTTTTCATCCGGTCAGTCACGGGTTTCTCGATCCCAGAAAATATTCCTCCAAGAACACAGTACCACCATGCGAGCCCCATGGTGGGCGCCAACTGTCGTGGTTTTGTCACGGCAGATGTCCGGGTCACGGACTTAGGTTCGGGGCGAGACGCAACTACATGGCGGCTTGAAGGGGTTGGTCGGAATCGAGAAGACACGGAGTTTTACCCAGGTTCGGCCCCTCAAGTCGAGGTAAAAGCCTACGTCCTGCTTGTCTGGTATTGATGATGATGAAGATCTCTCGGTTACAAGGGTGTTGATCGCTACCTCTAATCACGAGAGCCTCTAATCTCTCTATCTCTAATCTTGTGTTGTCTAAACTCGTGGACTTGTGTCCCTTGAGAATTTGTCCCTCTAGGGGTGCTCTACCCCTCCTTATATAAGTGGATAGGTAGGTTTTACAAATAGAATCCTACTAGGAGTAGGATTAGGACTCATCACGAATCCTACTCCGGGTCTTATTTCCTTTAATGGAATCCTTCTCTCTTCGGGCCTTTTCTTGTGGGCCTTCTCTCGTGAGCCACCTGGCGCCGGCTCAGCCACCGGGTCTTATCTCGTGAGCCGCCTAGCACCGGTTCACCCACCGGGTCTTGGGCTTGGTCATCCTGTGACTCGCCTGCCGGGTCTTTAATAGAATGTCATGTCTTCGGCCGGGTCTCCTTTGAGTCGCCAGGGCGGGTCATACCGCGGGGTATATCCCCGACATTTATGGATGTGAGTTGTATGTTGATATGTTGTTGTCCTATGGTGCCCTCCATGTCGCACAATTGGAGGATCCTCGCTGTAGGGTGTTGCAATATGTTCATGATTTGCCTATGGTGGGTTGTGGGAGTGACAGAATACACAAACCCGAGTAGGTGGGTTAGGGTGTATGGGAGTAAAGACAACTTGATACTTAATGATATGGTTGGGGTTTTACCTTAATGATCTTTAGTAGTTGCGGATGCTTTCTAGAGTTCCAATCATAAGTGCATATGATCCAAGTAGAGAAAGTATGTTAGCTCATGCCTCTCCCTCATTGCATATAACAAGTATCTATCGTATCATATTGAATTGCCTAGGGACAATCTTTCTCTTGTGTTGTAAAAAGCTTGCATACATCACTACTAAGTTGCTTTTCTTGCAAAGTACTTCTCGTTTACTTGCCGCATAGTAGCTTCATACTAATTCTAGGTAAAGCAAGCATTAGCGTGCGTAGAGTTGTATCGATGGTCGATAGAACTTGAGGGAATATTTTGTTCTACCTTTATCTCCTCATTGGGTTCTAAACTCTTACTTATCGAAAAAGGCTACAAACGATTCCCTACACTTGTGGGTTATCAAGACCTTTTTCTGGCGCCGTTGCCGGGGAGCAATAGCGTGGGGCGAATATTGATACGTCCATTTTGCATCATGCTTTTATATTGATATTTATTGCATTATGGGATGTTATTACACGTTATGGTACAATACTTATGCCTTTTCTCTCTCTTATTTTACAAGGTTTACATGAAGAGGGAGAATGCCGACAGTAGGAATTCTGGACTGGAAAAGGAGAAAATCTAAGATACCTATTCTGCACAACTCCAAACGTCTGAAAATTTACGAAGAATTGTTTTGGAATATACAAAAAATACTGGGCGAAACGGATACCAGAGGGGGGCGACCAGGAGGTGGCAAGCCTGCCAAGCGCGGCCACCCCCTGGCCCCGCCTAGCAGGCTTGTGACCCACCTAGTAGCTCCCCGATGCCCATCTTCTGCTATATGAAGGTTTATGACCTGGAAAAATTAGAAGGAAGCTTTCGAGACGAAGCACTGCCGTCTCGAGGCGGAACTTGGAAAAAACCAATCTAGAGCTCCGGCAGAGCTGTTCTGTCGGGGAAACTTCCCTCTTGGAATGGGAAATTGAAGTCATCGTCATCACCAACGAACCTCTCATTGAGAGGGGTCAATCTCCATCAACATCTTCACCAGCACCGTCTCCTCTCCAAACCCTAGTTCATCTCTTTTATCCGACTTTGTCTCAAACCTCAGATTGGTACCTGCGGGTTGCTAGTAGTGTTGATTACTCCTTATAGTTGATGCTAGTTGGTTTACTTGGTGTAAGATTATATGTTCAAATCCTTATGATAATTAATACTCCTCTAATTATGAACATGAACATGCTTTCTGAGTAATTACCTTTGTTCCTGAGGACTTGGGATAAGTCTTGTTATAAGTAATCATGTGAAATTGTTATTCGTTCAATATTTTGATGAGATGTATGCTGTCTCTCTTCTAGTGGTGTTATGTGAATGTCGACGACATAACACTTCACCATTATTTAGGACTAGGGAAGGCATTGGGAAGTAATAAGTAGATGATGGGTTACTAGAGTGACAGAATCTTAAACCCTAGTTTATACGTAGCTTCGTAAGGGGATGATTTGGATCCATATGTTTCATGCTATGGTTAGATTTATCTTAATTCTTATTTCATAGTTGCAGATGCTTCCGAGAGGGGTTAATCATAAGTGGGAGGTTTGTCCAAGTAAGGGCAGCACACAAGCACCGGTCCACCCACATATCAAATTATCAAAGTAACGAACGTGAATCAAATGAGCATGATGAAAACTGGCTTGACAGAAAATCCCATGGGTCCTCGGGAGCGCTTTGCTTTATATAAGAGTTTGTCCAGGCCTGTCATTTTCTACAAAAAGGATTGGGCTACCTTGTTGCACCTTTCCTACACTTGTTACTTGTTACTCGTTACACATTATCTTATCGCAAAACTATCTGTTACCGATAATTTTAGTGCTTGCAGAGAATAGCTTACTAGAAATCGCTTGTCATTTCCTTCTTCTCCTCATTGGGTTCAACGCTCTTACTTATTGAAAGGACTACGATAGATCCCCTATACTTGTGGGTCATCAAATATTCTCGTTTGTGCTTGTTTGCTTTATCACTAAGTAATTTTTATTTACTGTCATTAGTTGTTTCATATCTTTAGTTATGGATATGGAACACGAAGCACCAAAAAATTAGTGGTACTATGATGTGGAACGAATAGAAGAATTTGTTGCTTTTAAGGGTACTTATGAAATTGATTCTTTGCTTGAAAAGTAAGATGATGTTTCTTACAAATCTGAAATTTATGCCATACTTAAATGTTGCTACGATAATTATGAATACAATGCTGATATTTCTGAATTTATTGGGAGAATGTCTGTTGCCTTGGAAGAGACTAATATATTGCAGGGACCTATGGAAGAAGAAGTTGCTAAAATTGTGAGGTCATTAGATGAAAAAGATGAGGAGGAGAGCGAAGAACAAAAGGAGGAAGAGTGGATTGATCACCCTTGCCGACCTTCTAATGAGAGTAACTCTTCAACTCATACATTATTTAATCTCCCTTCACACATACCGAAGTATGAATGCTATGATGATTGCCTTGATCCTTTAGATTCTTTTGAATTATCCCTTTTTGATGAACGTGATGTTTGCTATGCTTGTGGCCAAGATGCCGATATGAATTATGCTTATGAAGATGAACTTGCTATAGTTCCTTATGTTAAGCATGAAATTGTTGCTATTGCACCCACACATGATAGTCCTATATCTTTTTGAATTCTCCCAACTACACTATATTGGAGAAGTTTGCACTTATTATGGATTATATTGATGGGTTGCATTTTCCTATTGCACATGTTGATTTTGATGAATATAATATGC
The DNA here is from genome assembly GCA_022496015.1 of Hordeum marinum. NCBI lineage: Eukaryota > Viridiplantae > Streptophyta > Magnoliopsida > Poales > Poaceae > Hordeum > Hordeum marinum. The sequence continues at coordinate 115,234 of JAAAWK010001144.1, read as the reverse complement.
ATGTGCTTTCTTCTCCTACTTGCAATTATTATGAGAGAGGAACTACATCTTCACCTCTCTATGTTTCCAATACAATAAAATTGCAAGAAACTACTTATTCTATGCATTGGCCTTTACTTGGTGTGAATGAATTGTTCTTTTATGACATGTCAATGCATAGGAAGAAAGTTAGACTTCGTTGGTATATGCAACACATCAGTTTGTGCTCACTAATAAATTTTAAATCATTGTTAATTAAAATTAGCTTTGAGATACCTTGGGATCGAGGTGGATCCATTACTTGAGCACTTTATTGTTGAGGAACGTTGCATGGGAAACAAAACTTTTCTTACACTTCACCAAGATCAATCTAGGAGATGAGAATCTATGACAGGAGAGATCAGATCCACATAGCCTTCTATATTGCTAAGCGAAAGCACTAAGAAATGTGGTTGATGTAATCGAATGTCTTTGCGATCCAAATTGCAAGCTATCCCGCGATCCAATCACGATCCGGCGTTGAATGGACGACACCTCCATGTTCAAAACACGTAAAGCTTGATGACGTCCATGCCTTCTTGATGCAGCAAGAGGGGCGAAGTAGTAGATGAGTTCTAGCAGCACGAAGACGTGGTGACGGTGGGGGTGAAGAACAATATCCGCAGGGATTCGCCAAGGACCACGAAAACTATCACGGAGGATAAACTAGATGGGCTGAGTTGCCGACACATGGCTTGAGGAATTCTTGATGTGTTCTAGGTGCTAGCCCTGCCCCTCTATTTATATGTTGATACCTAGGGTCTAAACTTGGAGAAAGAGCCTCCTCGAATCCGGGTTGGCCCGAAAGGCAAGAGTCCTCCTCGGACTCGAGGACCAGACGCCAAGGTCCTTGGCATCTGGCCCCAGACGCTACGGTTCCTGGTGGCTGGCCCCTGGCCTCCACAAAACTCCTTTTGCACCTTCCTAAAGCCTCGTGGGCTTTGCCCCTTCGCGCAAATAAAGTGTTCTCGTACCCGAACATTTCAGGAAACATCCGAAACCCCTTCTGGTGAATTCCGGAACCCTTCCGGAGACCAAACACTATTAACCCATATATCAATCTTTACCTCCGGACTATTCCGGAGCTCATCGTCATGTCCGGGATCTCATCCGGGACTCCGAACAACCTTCTATCAGGAACATACAACTCAACTATACTTATATCGTCACCAAACGTTAAGTGTGTAGACCTTGCGGGTTCGAGAACTATGTAGACATTGCCGAGACACCTCTATGGTGAATAACCAATAGCGGGACCTTGATGCCCATACTGGCTCCTACATCTTCTTCGAAGATCTTTATCCGTTGAACCTCTATGTCAAGGATTCAAATAACCCCGTACATTGTTCCCTTTGTTTATCGGTGTGTTATTTGCACGAGATTAGATCGTCGGTATCTCTATATCTAGTTCAATACCGTTACCGGCAAGTCTCTTTACTCGTTCCGTAATACAATATCCCGTGGCTAACTCTTTAGTCACTTTGCTTGCAAGGCTAATTATGATGTATTACCGAGTGGGCCCTGAGATACCTCTCTATCACACGGAGTAACAAATCACAGTCTTCATGCATGCCAACCCAGCAGACACCCTCGTAGATACCTATAGAGCACCTTTATAGTCACCCAGTTACGTTGCAACATTTGATACACACAAGGTACTCCTCCGGTGTCAGTGAGTTGCACGATCTCATGGTCATAGGAACAGATACTTAGCATGCAGAAAACTATAGCAATGAACTGACACGATCATATGCTATTTTTATAGTTTTGGTCTTGTGCATCACATCATTCTCCTAATGATGTAATCCCATTAGAAAATGACATCTCATGTCCATGTCTAGGAAACCTTGACAATCTTTGATCAACGAGGTAGTCTATTAGAGGCATACTAGGGACAAGGTGTTGTCTATGTATCCACACATATATCTGAGTTTTCGATCAATACAATTCTAGCATCGATAATAAACGATTATCATGAACAAGGAAATCTGATAATAGCTAATTTATTATTGCCTCTATGGCATATTTCCAACAGTCTCGAGTTGCACCGCAACCGCGAGCAGGGATTTCATATCAAGGATAAAGGTATTCTTCGAGGATATTCATACCGGGTTACAACCGCGATCAAAGATTCATTCAACAAATTATGATGAGTCATATTATTCTCACATAGTCCCGAGTTGCCGCAGCCAGACGACCCAGCACTCGGGGGCTACATTATTCAAGTCCTGTTCATATCAAGTATGCAAGTCCCATGTCGCTGCAAGCATGTGTTGGGGAACATCGCATGGGAAACAAAAAAATTCCTACACACACGCAAGATCTATCCATGGTGATGAGCATCTACGAGAGGGAGAGTGGATCTACATACCCGTGTAGATCGCTAAGAGGGAAGCGTTAAGAAACACGGTTGGTGTAGTCGAACGTCTTCGCGATCCAAATCGCCGAGCGTCCCGCGATCTCGTCACGATCTGTCCCGCGATCCAATCACGATCCGTCCCGTGAACTCATCACGATCTGTCCCGCAATCCAATCACGATCTGCCCCACGAACTCATCATGATCCATCCCACAAACTCATCACGATCCGTCTCGCGATCTTGATCACGGTCCTTCCAATCTAGCGCCGAACGGACGGCACCTCCGCGTTCAGCACACGTACAGCTCGATGACGATCTCCGCCTTCTTGATCCAGAAAGAGGGAGCGGAGAGGTTGACGAGTTCACCGGCAGCATGACAACGCCGCGGTGATGGTGGTGGAGCAATTCCGGCAGGGCTTCGCCTAAGCACTGCAGAAATCCGATCTAGAGGAGAAACTATGCACTGGAGGAACGGGCAGCACGTGGCTAAAAATTCTGTGCCAAAACCCTAAAACCTCTAGTGTATATAAGAGGAAGAGAGGAGGCTTGGCACAAGGGAAAATCCTACTAGTAGGCTTCGTGCGAAGCTAGGGAGGACAGTCCTCCTCCTCCTCCAATCCTAGTAGGATTAGGACTCTTCCTTTTTTTGCCTTTTTGCCTTTTTTCCACCTTTTCTCTTTGAGCTTTTCTTCCCAGCCTCATGAGCCTTGTGTGGGAATTCCACCAGCCCACAAAGGTCTGGTATTTACTCTCCCACAGCCCATGAAACCTCTTGAGTCGAAATACCCCTCCCGATGGTCTCCCGGTACACTACCGGCACTCCCGGTACACTGCCGATTAGCCCGAAACTTTTCCGGTGACCAAAACGGGACTTCCTATATATCAATATTTACCTCCGGACCATCCGGGAGCTCCTCGTGACGTCTGGTATCTCATCCGAGACTCCGAACAACCTTCGGTCACCACAATACATAACTCTATTCTACCAAAACGTCACCGAACCTTAAGTGTGCAGACCCTGCGGGTTTGAGAACTATGTAGACATGACCGGGACACCTCTACGGTCAATAACCAATAGAGGGACCCATATTGGTTCCTACATATTCTATGAAGATCTTTATCGGTCGAACCTCTATGTCAAGGATTTAGTTAATCCCGTATGATGTTCCCTTTGTTCTTCGGTATGTTACTTGCCCGAGATTCGATCGTCGGTATCTCCATACTTAGTTCAACCTCGTTACCGGCAAGTCTCTTTACTCGTTCCGTAATACAAGATCCCGTGACTAACACTTAGTCACATTGCTTGCATGACTTATTGTGATGTTGTATTACCGAGTGGACCCTGAGATACCTCTCCATCACATGGAGTAACAAATCCCAGTCTTGATCCATGCCAACTCAACAGACACCCTCGGAGATACCTGTAGAGTACCTTTATAGTCACCCAGTTACGTTGTGACGTTTGATACACACAAGGCACTCCTCCGGTGTCAGTGAGTTGCATGATCTCATGGTCATACGAACATATACTTTACATGCAGAAAACGGTAGCAATAAACTGACACGATCCTGTGCTACGTTTGTAGTTTGGGTCTTGTCCATCACACCATTCTCCTAATGATGTGATCCCGTTATCCAATGACATCTCATGTCCATGGCTAGGAAACCTTAACCATCTTTGATCAACGAGCTAGTCTATTAGAGGCATACTAGGGACATGGTTTTGTCTATTTATCCACACATGCATCTAAGTCTCCGATCAATACAATTATAGCATGGATAATAAACGATTATCATGAACAAGGAAATATGATAATAACTAATTTATTATTGCCTCTAGGGAATATTTCCAATAGTCTCCCGCTTGCACTAGAGTCAATAATCTAGTTCACATCACCATGTGATTCACATTGTTATGAATCTAACACCCATTGAGTTCAGGGGCTCGATCATGCTTTGCATGTGAGAGAGGTCTTATAGTCGACGGGTCTGCGACATTCAGATCCGTATGTACCTCTATGTCAAACTGTAAACACTGCTACCACACTCCACTTGGTACTATTCTAGATGGCTGCTCCACTATACGTATCCGGATTGCTACTAAGAGTCATCCGGATTAGTGTTAAAGCTTGCATCGACATAACTCTTTACGACGAACCCTTTATCACCTCCATAATCGAGAAACGTTTCCTTAGTCTTTTAGTCACTAAGGATAATATTGACCGCTGTCTAGTGATCCACTACTGGATCACTCTTGTACCCCTTGACGGACTCATGGCAAGGCACACACAGGTGCGGTACACAGCATGGCATACTGTATAGAGCCTATGGCTAAGGCGTAGGGGACGACATTCATCCTTTCTCTTTCTTCTGCCGTTGTCGAGCTTTGAGTCTCACTCAACTTCACACCTTACAAATCAGGCGAGAACTCTTTCTCTGACTGATCCATTTTGAACTCTTTCAAAATCTTGTCAAGGTATGTACTCATTGAAAGTCTCATCTAGCATCTTGATCTATCTCTATAGATATTGATGTTCAACAATTAGGTAGCTTTATCGAGGTCTTCCTTTGAAAAAATCTTTTCAACCAACCGTTTATGCTTTCCAGAAATTCTACATCATTTCCGAATAGCAATATGCCATCCACATATACTTATCAGAAACTCTATAGTGCTCCCACTCACTTTATTGCAAATACAAGTTTCTCATAAACTTTGTATAGATTTAAAAACATTGATCACCTTATCAAAGTGTATATTCCAACTCCGAGATGCTTGCTTCAGTCCATAGAAGGATCACTGAAGCTTGCACACCTTTTAGCATCCTTAGCACTGACAAAACCTTCTAGTTGTATCACATACAACCTTTCCTCAAGCATACTGTTAAGGAAACTATGTTTTGATATCCATCTGCCAGATTTCATAATTGAAAAATGCAGCAACTGCTAACATAATTCCAACAGACTTTAGGACCGCTACGAGTGAGAAAGTCTCATCGCAGTCAACTCCTTGAACTTGTCGTAAACTTCTTTGCAACAAGTCGAGCTTTACAAATGGTGACATTTACCATCAACGTCTGTCTTCATTTTAAACATCCATTTGTACTCAACGACCTTCCGTCCAACGAGCAAGTCTACCAAAGTCTATACTTGGTTTTCATACATGGATCCTTTCTCGGATTTCATGGCCTCTAACCATTTGTCAGAATCCGGGCCCATCATCACTTCTCCACAGCTCGTAGGTTCATTGTTGTCCAACAACATGACCTCCAAGACAGGGTTGTCATACCGCTCTAGAGCAGTACACATCCTTGTCAACCTACGAGGTTCGATAGTAACTTGATCCGAAGCTTCATGATCATCATCATTAACTTCCTTTTCAACTAACGTAGGCTTCACAGAAACAAATTCCTACGCTGCGCTATTCTCTGGTTAAACAAAGGTTCAACAACCTCATCAAGTTCTATCTTCCTCCCACTCAATTCTTTTGAGAGAAACTCTTTCTCGAGAAAGGACCTAGTTTGAGCAACAAACACTTTATGCTTGGATCTAAGATAGAAGGTTTACCCAACTGTCTTTAGGGTATTCTATGAAGATGCATTTGTCCGCTTTGGGTTCGACCTCATTAGGTGAAAACCATTTTTCACATAAGTGTTGCAGCCCCAAACATTAAGAAATGAAAGCTTAGGTTTCTACCAAACCATAATTCACATGGTGTCATCTCAACGGATTTAGATGGTGCCCTATCTAAAGTGAATGTAGTTGTCTCTAATGCATAACCTCAAAACTATAGTAGCAAAATGATAAGAGACATCATAGCAAGCACAATTTTCAATAGAGCATGACTATGACGTTCGAACACACAATCACACTATGGTGTTCCAGGTGGCGTGAGTTGTGAAACAACTTTCACATTGTCTAAAGTTGTATGCCAAACTCGTAACTCAGATATTTACCTCCACGATCATACCGCAGACATTTTTATCTTCTTGTCACAATGATCTTAAACTTCACTCTAAATTTGCTTGAACCTTTCAAACGATTCAGACTTGTGTTTCATTAAGTAAATATACACTATATCTACTCAAATCATCAGTGAAGGTAAGAAAATAACGATATCCACCGCACGCTACAAGACTCGTTGGATTGCATACATCAATATGTATCATTTCCAATAAATCACTTGCCTGCTCCATCCATCTGGAAACGGGGTCCTTAGTCATCTTGCCCAAGAGGCATGGTTCGCATGTCTCAACCGATTCGAAATCAATGAGTCCAAAGATCCATCAGCATGGGGTTTCTTCATGCACTTTATACCAATATGACATTTAGCGGCAGTGCCACAAGTATGTGGTACTATCATTATTAACTTTTTATCTTTTGGCATCAATGTTATGAACATGTGTATTACTACGATCAAGATTCAACAAACCATTCTCACTAGGTGCATGACCATTGTAGGTATTATTCATGTAAACAGAATAACCATTATTCTTTAACTTAAATGAATAACCGTGTTGCAATAAACACGATCTAATCACATTCATTCTCAACGCAAAACACCAAATAACATTTATTTAGGTTCGTCACTAATCCCGAAGGTAAAGAGAGCATGCGATGTTGATCACATCAACCTTGGAAACATTTCCAACACACATCGTCACCTCACCCTTAGCTAGTGCTCCGTTTATTTCGTAGCTTTTATTTCGAGTTACTAACATTTAGCAACCGAACCGGTATCCAATACCCAGGTGCTACTAGGAGTACTAGCAAGCTACACATAAATAACACGTATATCAAATATACTTCTGTCGACGTTGCCAGCCTTCTTATCTACCAAGAATCTAGGGTTGTTCCACTTCAGCGACCGCTCACCTCATAATCGAAGCACTTAGTCTCGGGTTTGGGTTCAACTTTGGGTTGCTTCACTGGAGCAGTCACTAACTTGCTATCCATGAAGTTTTCCCTCCTTGCTCCTGCCCTTCTCGAAACTAGTGGGTTGACTAATCATCAACACTTGACGCTCCTTCTTGATTTCTACCTTCATGGTGTCAAACATCGCGAACAGATCACGGATCATTATTTCTATCCCTGACATTTTATATTTCATCACCAGGTTCTAGTAGCTTAGTGATAGTGACTTGGAGAACTATATCAATCACTATCTTATAAGGAAGATCAACTCCCACTCGACTCAAGCGATTGTAGCACCCAGACAATCTGACCACATGCTCAACGATTGAGCTATTCTATTTCATATTACAGGCAAAGAATCTTGTTGGATCTCATATCTCACAACACGGGCATGAGACTGAGATCCTAATTTCAGCTCTTAGAACATCTCATATGTTCTGTGACGTTCAAAACGTTTCGGAGCCTCAATTCTAAGCGGTAATGCATGACACACTAAACTATCAAGTAGTTATTAGAACGTGCCTGTCAGATGTTCACAACATCTACAAACAACGCTAGAGGGGTTGGCGCACCGAGCGGTGCATTAAAGACATAAGCCTTCTATGCAGCAATGAGGACAATCCTCAGATCATGGAGCCAGTCCGCAATATTGCTACCAACATCTTTCAACTCTATTTCTCTAGGAACATATAAAAATTCAAGGGAGCTACAGCATGAGCTAGTAATCTACAACACAGTTTGCAAAGACACTACTGACTATGTTCATGATAATGAGTTCAATTACTTAAGAACTCCCACTCAAATTGACATCCCTCCAGTCATTGGAGTGATACATGGTCCAAATTCACCAACTCAAGTCCGATCATCACGTGAGTTGAGGTGGTTTCAATGGTGAACATCATCATGTTGATCATATCTACTATATGACTCATGTTCGACCTTTCGGTCTCTTGTGTTCCAAGGCCATTTTTGTACATGCTAGACTCGTCAAGTTTAACCCGAGTGTTCTGCATGTGCAACACTGGCTTGCACCTGTTGTATGTGAACGTAGAGTCTATCACACTCGATCATCACGTGGTGTCTCAAGACGACGAACTTTCACAATGGTGCACACTCGGGGAGAACACAATTCATCTTGAAATTTAAGTGAGGGATCACCTTATAATGCTACCGTCGTCCTAAGCAAAACAAGGTGCATAAAGGATTAACATCACATGCAAATCATAAGTGACATGATATGGCCATGAACTTGTGCTTTTGATCTCCATCTTGAAAGCACCGGCATGATCTCCATCGTCACCGGCAAGACACCATGATCTCCATCATCTTGATCTCCATCAACGTGTCGCCATCGGGGTTGTCGCGCCCAACATGCTTCTACTACTATTGCTACCATTTAGCGATAAAGTAAAGCATTACATAGCGCTTAATGATTGACACGTAGGTCATACAATAATTAAAGACAACCCTATGGCTCCTGCCGGTTGTCGTACTCATCGACATGCAAGTCGTGATAATCTATACATCACATGATCATCTCATACATCACATATATCACATCATGTAATTGGCCATATCATATCACAACATACCCTGCAAAAACAAGTTAGACGTCCTCTAATTGTTGTTGCATGTTTTACGTGGCTGCTACGGGTATCTAGAAAGAACAATTCTCATCTACGCAAAAACCACAACAGTGATACACTAGTTGCTTTTCAACCTTCTCAAGGACCGCCTTTGTCGAATCCGATCCAACTAAAGTGAGAGAAACTGGCACCCGCAAGCCATATATGCAACAAGTTCCGTTCGAGGGAACCGGTCTCTCGTAAGCGTACGAGTAATGTTGGTCCGGGCCTCTTCATCACACAATACCGCTGAACCAAAATCCGACCAAGGGAGGAAGCAACCTAAGCATCAACGCCCACAAACCTTTTGTGTTCTACTCGAGATCTCATCTACACATAGACCTAGCTCATGATGCCACTGTTGGGGAACGTCGCATGGGAAACAAAAAAATTCCTACGCACACGCAAGATCTATCCATGGTGATGAGCATCTATGAGAGGGAGAGTGGATCTACATACCCTTGTAGATTGCTAAGCGGGAAGCGTTAAGAAACGCGGTTGGTGTAGTCGAACGTCTTCGCGATGCAAATCGCCGAGCATCCTGCGATCTCATCACGATCCGTCCCCTGACCCAATCACGATCTGTCCCGCGAACACATCACGATCCGTCCCGTGAACTCATCACGATCCGTCTCGAGATCTTGATCATGGTCCTTCCAATCTAGCGCCGAACGGACGGCACCTCTACGTTCAGCACACGTACAGCTCAATGACGATCTCCGCCTTCTTGATCCAGAAAGAGGGAGCGGAGAGGTAGACGAGTTCATGGGTAGCATGACGGCGCCACGGTGATGGTGGTGGAGCAATTCCGGCAGGGCTTCGCAATTAAGCACTACAGAAATCCGATCTAGAGGAGAAACTATGCACTGGAGGAACGGGCAGCACGTGGCTAAAATTTCGGTGTCAAAACCCTAAAACCTCTAGTATATATAAGAGGAAGAGAGGAGGCTTAGCGCAAGGGCAAATCCTACTAGGAGGCTTCGGCCGAAGCTAGGGAGGAGAGTCCTCCTCCTCCTCCAATCCTAGTAGGATTAGGACTCTTCCTTTTTTTTGCCTTTTTGCCTTTTTTCGACCTTTTCTCTTTGGGATTTTCTTCCCAGCCACATGGGCCTTGTGTGGGACTTCCACCAGCCCACAAAGGGCTTGTATTTACTCTCCCACAGACCATGTAGCCTGTTGGGTCGAAATACCCCTCCCGATGGTCTCCCGGTACACTACCGGCACTCCCGGTACACTACCGATTAGCCCGAAACTTTTCCAGTCACCAAAACGGGACTTCCTATATATCAATATTTACCTTCGGACCATCCCGGAGCTCCCCGTGACGTCCGAGATCTAATCTGGGACTCCGAACAACCTTCGGTCACCACCATACATAACTCTATACTACCGAAGTGTCACCGAACCTTAAGTGTGCAGACCCTGCGGGTTCGAGAACTATGTAGACATGACCGAGACACCTCTACTGTCAATAACCAATAGCGAGACCTGGATGCCCATTTTGGTTCCTACATATTCTACGAAGATCTTTATTGGTCGAACCTCTATGTCAAGGATTTAGTTAATCCCGTATGATGTTCCCTTTGTTCTTCGATATGTTACTTGCCCGAGATTCGATCGTCGGTATCTCCATACCTAGTTCAACCTCGTTACTGGCAAATCTCTTTAATCATTCTGTAATACAAGATCCCGTGACTAACACTTAGTCACATTGCTTGCAAGCCGTATTGTGATGTTGTATTAACGAGTGGTCCCTGAGATACCTCTCCGTCACATGGAGTAACAAATCTCAGTCTTGATCCTTGCCAACTCAACAGACACCCTCAGAGATACCTGTAGAGTACCTTTATAGTCACCCAGTTACATTGCGACGTTTGATAGACACAAGGCACTCCTCCGGTGTCAGTGAGTTGCATGATCTCATGGTCATACGAACATATACTTGACATGCAGAAAACAGTAGCAATAAACTAACACGATCATATGCTACGTTTGTAGTTTGGGTCTTGTCCATCACACCATTCTCCTAATGATGTGATCCCGTTATCAAATGACATCTCATGTCCATGGCTAGGAAACCTTAACAATCTTTGATCAACGAGCTAGTCTAGTAGAGGCATACTAGGGACATGGTTTTGTCTATGTATCCACACATGCATCTAAGTCTCCGATCAATACAATTATAGCATGGATAATAAACGACTATCATGAACAAGGAAATATGATAATAACTAATTTATTATTGCCTCTAGAGAATATTTCCAACATCATGGTTCACGGCACTTGGGGGCTAATGCAAGTTGTTATTTCAAATCATTACATGGTCAATAGATCATGTTGTCTCAAGGAGATGAGCTAGCCTTTCTACATTTTCTAAGTCCCAGCCCAGTACTTCTTACTAGCCCGACACTTGGGGGCTACACCGCTCAGTTCAAATTTTCTAAAGTCCCAAGTCGCTGCAGGCATGCGACCCAACACTTGGGGGCTACAGTATTCAGCTGTTTGACAGATTATGTGGTTAAAATTGAAGACCCGGCCCATCACATACTAATGAGCCGACCCTTGGGGGCTACACTAGCTGAAGTTTTATAAAGTATAAGACAATTATAAGTCCCAGGCTACTGTAGGCAAGACAACCTGGTAATTGGGGGCTACAAAATCAAAGATATTATTGTCAAGCACTAAGTCATCATGGATAAGCTTGGAGCTTGGGGGCTACACGTAATATGGATATATCAAAAAAAGTAAGAAAGTTTTTAAGATGTCAATTGTGAGTGAGACCGGCTCAACAGATTTTTATCGAGCCAAAGCATTGAAAGACTAGCTCAGCATCATATGGATTTCTTTACTCCCAATAAATTTATGAAGTCAGCTGGAGTCTAGTTGTTTGACCCGGCGTCACCAACAATCATGACCCGGCATTATCAAAATATCATAACCCGACAGAGTCTATATAAGCAACCCGGCTTCACAGGTTGAAGTGGTGTAACAGTGGATGAAGTTCTATTCTCAATATTTTTATCAAGCCGAAGCAAGGGAAGCCGACTCAGCTTCATATGGTTTCCTTATCTCCAATAATTTCATGAAGCCAAAGTTTTGGAGGCTGACTCAATGGCATATGGATGTTTTATTCCCAATATTTTTTACTTCAATGGACATTGACAAGCAAGACGATTGAGAAGACGACCCATTCATATGAAGAAGAAACCCAGATTTTCAAGGAGATACTTCATTAAGCCAACCAGGGGAGTGAGCCGGTCACTTAACATATTTATTATTCTTATTTGACGAGCTTATCACGAATAAATCCAGGCTAACCTGGGGGCTAATGTCGGGGATATACCCCGCGCTATAACCCGGCCAGAAGTATAACCCGACCAGGACTTGGTGACTCAGTGGATACCCAGTCGACACTTGATGATTCATTGGTAACCCGGCAGGCGGATCAGACGAGCGACAAGGCCCAAGCCCAGCATGTAAGCCGGTGCTAGGAGGCTCACAAGAGAAGGACCAAAGGAGAGAGGATTCCCTTACAAAGGAAACAAGAGCCGGATTAGGATTCAAGAGAGACTAGTCCTAATCCTACTCCTAGTAGGACTCTAGTTGTAAACCTACCCTCTCCACTTATACAAGGAGGGGTAAGGCACCCCAAGAGGGGGGGTTCACAAGTTAAGATAGAAACAGGAAATTAGAGATAGACAGATTAGAGGCTCTTGAGATTAGAGGTAGCGATGCCACACCCTTGTAACCGAGAGATCTTCTTCATCATCAATACCAGACAAGCAGGACGTAGGCTTTTACCTGCATCGGAGGGGCCGAACCTGGGTAAACTCGGATCTCTCGATTCCGACCAACCCCTCTCAAGCCGCCACATAGTTGCGACCGCCCCAAACCTAAGTCCGTTGACCCGGACATCTGCCGCGACAAAACCACGACACTAACCATCAACACTTGATGATCCTTATTGATTTCTACCTTCCCGGTGTCAAACATCGCGAATAGCTTAGGGATCATTATTTCCATTCCTAGCAGGTTTATAGTTCATCATGAAGCTCTAGTAGCTTCGTGAAAGTGACTTAGAGAACTATATCAATCACTATCTTATCTGGAAGATCAACTCCCACTCGATTCAAGCATTTGTAGCACCCAAACAATCTAAGAACATGCTCATTGATTGAGCTATTCTCCTTCATCTTGCAGGCAAAGAATCTTGTTGGAGATCTCATACCTCTCAACATGGGCACGAGCCTGAAATGTCAATTCTAGCTCTTGGAACATCTCATATGTTCTGTGACGTTCAAAAACATATTTGGAACCTCAATTCTAAGCCGTAATGCATGACGCACTAAACTATCAATTAGTCATCACAATGTGCCTATATGATGTTCACAACATCCACAAACGACGCAAGAGGGGGTGGCGCACTGAGCGGTACATCAAAGACATAAGCCTTTTGTGCAGCAGTGAGGACAATCCTCAGTTTACAGACCTAGTCCGCATAATTTCTACCATCATCTTTCAACTCTATTTTCTCTAGAACGTTATCAAAAACACAGGGGAGCTACAACACGAGCTATTGATCTACAACAAAATTTTGCAAAGACAACTTTAGACTATGTTCATGACAATGAGTTCAATTAATCAAATTACTTAATAACTCCCACTCAAATTGACATCCCTCCACTCATCCAAGTGCTACATGATCCAAATTCACCAACCGAAGTCCGATCATCACGTGAGCTGAGGTGGTGTCAATGGTCAACATATCCATGTTGATCATATCTACTATATGACTCATGTTCGACCTTTCAGTATCTTGTATTCTAAGGTCATGTCTGTACATGCTAGGTCGTCAAGTTTAACCCGAGTGTTCCGCATGTGCAACATTGGCTTGCACCCATTGTATGTGAATGTAGAGTCTATCACACCCGATCACCACGTGGAGAACACAATTTTATCTTGAAATTTTAATGATGGATCACCTTATAATGCTACCATCGTCCTAAGCAAAATAAGATGCATAAAAGGAGTAACATCACATGCAAATCATAAGTGACATGATATGGCCATGAACTTGTGCTTTTGATCTCCATCTCCAAAGCACTGACATGATCTCCATAGTCACCGGCATGACACAATGATCTCCATCATCTTGATCTCCATCAATGTGTTGCCATAGGGGTTGTCGCACCCGCCATGATTCTACTACTATTACTACCGCTTAGCGATAAAGTAAAGCATTACATAGCGCTTAATGATTGACACGCAGGTCATACAATAATTAAAGACAACCCTATGGCTCTAGCCAGTTTTCGTACTCATCGACATGCAAGTCGTGATATTCTATAAAAAACATGATCATCTCATACATCACATATATCTCATCATGTAATTGACCATATCATATCACAACATACCCTGCAAAAACAAGTTAGACGTCCTTTAATTGTTGTTGGATTTTTTACATGGCTGCTACGGGTATCTAGCAAGAACGATTCTTACCTACGCAAAAACCACAACGGTGATACACAAATTGCTATTCAACCTTCTCAAGGACCGCCTTTGTCGAATCCGATCCAACTAAAGTAGGAGAGACAGACACTCGCCAGCCATCTTTATGCAAAAAAAGTCACATGTCAGTTGATGGAACCGGTCTCTCGTAAGCGTACGAGTAAGGTTGGTCTGGGCCGCTTCATCCGACAATACCGCTGAATCAATAAAACACTAAGGGAGGAAGCAATCTGAGCACCAATGCCCACAAACTCGTTTGTGTTCTACTCGTGGTCTCATCTACGCATAGACCTAGCTCATGATACACTGTTGGGGAATGTTGCATGGGAAACAAAACTTTTCTTACACTTCACTAAGATCAATCTAGGAGATGAGAATCTACGACAGGAGAGATCAGATCCACATAGCCTTCTAGATCACTAAGCGAAAAGCACTAAGAAATGCAGTTCATGTAATTGAACGTCTTTGCGATCCAAATCGCAAGCCATCCCACGATCCAATCACGATCTAGCGCCAAACAGACGACACCTCCGTGTTCAACACACGTACAGCTTGATGATGTCCACGCCTTCTTGATGCAGCAAGAGGGGCGAAGTAGTGGATGAGTTCTGGCAGCAAGACGACATGGTGACGGTGGTGGTGAAGAACAATATCCGCAGGGATTCGCCAAGCACCACGGAAACTATGACGAAGGATAAACTACAGGGGCTGGGTTGCCGGCACACGGCTTGAGGAATTCTTGATGTGTTCTGGGTGCTAGCCCTGCCCCTCTATTTATATGTTGAGCCCTGGGGTCTAAACTTGGAGAAAGAGCCTCCTCAAAGACGGTTTGGCCCGAAAGGCAAGAGTCCTCCTCGGGCTCCAGGATCACACGCCAAGGTCCTTGGCATCTGGCCCCAGACGCCAGGGTTCCTGGTGGCTGGCCCCTGGCCTCCACAAAACTCCTTTTGCACCTTCCTAAAGTGTTGTGGGATTTACCCGTTGGCGCAAATAAAGGGTTCTTGTACCCGAACATTTCAGGAAACATCTGAAACCCCTTGTGGTGTATTCCGGAACCCTTCGAGAGACCAAACACTATTATCCCATATATCAATCTTTACCTCCGGGCTATTCTGGAGCTCATCGTCATGTCTGGGATCTCATCCGGGACTCCAAACAACTTTCGGTCACCGACATAACAACTCAACTATACATATATCATCATCAAATGTTAAGTGTGTAGACCCAGTGGGTTCGAGAACTATGTAGACATGGCCGAGACACCTCTACGGTCAATAGCCAATAGTGGTACCTGGATGCCCATATTGGCTCCTACATATTCTACGAAGATCTTTATCGGTTGAACCTCTGTGTCAAGGATTCAGTTAATCCCGTATGTTGTTCCCTTTGTTTATCGGTGTGTTAGTTGCTCGAGATTCGATCGTCGATATCTCTATACCTAGTTTAATCCCGTTACCGGCAAGTCTCTTTACTCATTCCGTAATACAAGATCCCGTGGCTAACTCTATACTAACTTTTCTTGCAAGGCTCATTATGATGTTGTATTACCGAGTGGGCCTTGAGATACCTCTCTGTCACACGGAATAACAACTCCCAGTCTTGATCCATGCCAACCCAACCGACACCCTCGGAGATACCTATAGAGCACCTTTATTGTCACCTAGTTACGTTGTAACATTTGCTACACACAAGCAATGTTCGGGATATCGCTTCTTGTTAACTTATCGGTCGACCCTAGATAAGAGATAAATCGGCTTATCGGCTGATTTATTGATTTTATCGGTCGACTATTTATCGGCAAGGTTTTTAAGAAGTCTTCGGTTTTCGTATCATCGGGATAGATAAACATGGCAAACCCGTAAGCCAAGTCATCCATACTGCACATAAGCGGCCTAAGATGTACCGGAAGTAGCCATCTACATAAATAGAAGGCATCAACCATGTATCAGACTACAAAAACTCAACCAAAATAAAACAATTAAGAGCTAAATCGGTTGGGTCCCGCATATATGTTGGCGAATATAGGCAAATATCGGTGATATATCGGTCGTCAGACTCTTATATCGCTCAGATCGGTAAATGAATAAGGGATTCACTTATCTTATCCATCTGACCCCGATAAGCGATAAATTGGCCGATAAATCGGTATATTGACCGATATTTTTGAACATGGCACACAAGGTACTCCTCTGGTGTCAGTGAGTTACACGATCTCATGGTCACAGGAACAGATACTTGACATGCAGAAAACTATAGCAATAAACTGGCATGATCATATGCTATGTTTATAGTTTGGGTCTTGTCCATCATATCATTCTCCTAATGATGCGATCCCATTATCAAATGACATCTCATGTCCATGGCTAGGAAACCATGACCATCTTTGATCAACGAGCTAGTCTATTAGAGGCATACTAGGGACATGGTGTTGTCTATGTATCGATACATGTATTTGAGTTTCCGATCAATACAATTCTAGCATGGATAATAAAAGATTATCATGAAAAAGGAAATATGATAATAACTAATTTATTATTGCCTCTAGGGCATATTTCCAACATTTATGCCTAGCTTAATGATTTAAAGAAAGCTCTGCGAGGGAGACAACCAGGAAGTTTTAGAGAGTCATTTATTTCTGTTTTGTGCTTTTGTATTATATTGTGCCAAGATTTGCCTTTAGGATGATTTATAAGATGAATAGAAGCAATGCTAAATCTGAAACAGAAACTTTGTTCCAAGTGCATGAATTTTTATTTTTTACTGGAACGTGAGATTGATCTGAAGTTTTAACACAGTATTGCTATACAAATTCGTTACGATTTCCCAATTTTTCAAAAAAATTGGAGTTATGGAAATATGGTCAAAGTTCAGATTGCTACAGGCTGTCCTGTTTAAGACACATTCTGTTTCTGATGCATTGTTTTGCTTGTTTTGATGAAACTACCGACTTTATAAGTGGTATAAGCCATATAAAAGTTATAATACAGTAGATATAATGCAAATATAAAGTATGAATTGGTTTGCAATAGTACTTAAAGTAGTATTTTCCTTTATTATACTAACGGATCTTACTAGTCTTCTGATAAGTTTTGTGTGGATGAAGTGTTCGAAGATCGAGGAGGTCTCGATATGAGGAGAAGAATCAGAGGCAAGAGTTAAATCTTGGAGATGCCCAAGGCACCCCAAGTATATATCCAAGGAGACTCGAGCATCTAATCTTGGGGACGCCCCATAAGGCATCCCATCTTTCTTCAACAAGTATCGGTATGTTTTCGGATTCGTTTCATTAATGTGATATGTGTAAATCTTGGAGCGTATTTTGTATGTTGCCTTTTCTTTTATGCACCATGCTGGTATGGGATAGTCCATGGTTGATTTATAGAATTCTAATTACACATCACTTATATCTTTTGAGTATGTCTTTATAGAATGCTTCATGTGCTTCACTTATATCATTTGAAGTTTGGATTGCCTGTTTCTCTTCACATAGAAAATCGTTATTTGAAAAATGATGTTTTGCTTCACTTATATTTATTAGAGCATGGTATTTTATATAAATAATTAAACTCTCTTGCTTCACTTATATTTGTTTAGAGAGTGAACGGGAATTGGGGTTAGTCATAAAATCCTACATAAAACTTAGGGATCACTGAATATGATATGTTTGATTCCTTGCAATAGTTTTGCGATATAGAGATGATAATATGTGGAATGTACTTTTGGATGATCATGTTTAGTAAGATATTTGTGTTAAGGATTGTGATTTCTGAAGCATGCATGTATATTCTCCCGTTATGCTAGGAACTTGGAGCACAATTTATCCGTGATTGTCTATCTTTGTGTGAAGGTCGGGGGCGCACGATGGTTAACTCCTACCAACCTCCCCCCTAGGAGCATGCGTAGTAATACTTTGCTTCAAGGGCTAATAAACTTTTGCAATAAGTATGTGAGTTCTTTATGACTAATGTGAGCCCATGGATTATACGCACTCTTACCTTTACACAATTTGCTAGCCTCTACGGTACCGTGCATTGCACATTCTCACCTCGAGAGTCGGCGCAAACTTCGCCGGTGCATCCAAACACCGTCATATGATATGCTCTATCACACATAAGCCTTATTATATTTTCCTCAAAATAGCCACCATACCTACCTTTTATGGCATTTCCATAGCCATTCCGAGATATATTGTCATGCAACTTCCACGGTTTTCGTTTTGATGACTTGAGCATTCATTGTCATATTGCTTTACATGATCTTAACATATCTAGCATGATGTTTCCTTGGCTTGTCCATTTTTTTGGTATCTTTTCTATGCTAGATCACTACACAGCATTCATATAGAGTCATATTTTGTTTTAGGTATCGAGTTGTACCATTGAGTTATAAGTAAATAAAAGTGCGATGATCATCATTAGAGCATGTCCTAGTGAGGAAAGGATGATGGAGACTATGATTCCCCCACAAGTCGAGATGAGACTCCGGACGACAAATAAAAAAACAAAAAAGAAAGAAAAAAAGAGAAAAAAGAGGAAAAAGGGAGAAAAAAATGAGAGACAAAGAGAGAAGGGGCATGCCTATTCCACACTAGCGCTTCAAAGTAGCACCATCTTTTTCATGTAGAGAGTCTCCTATGTTGTCACTTTCATATACTAGTGGGAGTTTTTCATTAGATGCACACCCACTTAGTTTTCATATTGAGCTTTCATACACTTATAGCTCTTAGTGCATCCGTTGCATGGCAATCCCTACTCCTCGCATTGATATCTATTGATTTGGCATCTCCATAGCCCGTTGATACGCTGAGTTGGTGCGGGACTTTCTTCTCCACTTTTACCCCTTTGAAACCTACCACCATATTCTATTCCACCCATAGTGCTATATCCATGGCTTTCGCTCACGTATTGCTTGAGAGTTGAAAATGCTAAAGCGCGCTAAAAAGTATGAACAAATTGCTTGGCTATCACCGGGGCAGTGCATGATTTATACTTTGTGTAAAGAAGATAGAGCATGGGAAAGCTATATGATTTTGTATCGATAGCATTCTTTAGCCTTGATATTTTGAAAGACATGATTGTTTGTTGGGATACCTGAGTACTAATTTCTTTATGTCAAATATAGACTATTGCTTTGAATCACCTATGTCTTAATATTCATGCCATGATTATATATATGATCAAGATTATGTTAGGTAGCATTCCACATCAAAAATTGCCTTTTATCATTTACCTACTCGAGGACAAGAAGGAATTAAGCTAGGGGATGCTAATACGTCTCCGTAATATCTATAATTTTTGATTGTTTCATGCCAATATTATACAACTTTAACATATTTTTGGCAAAATTTTATATGATTTATTGCACTAACCTATTGATCCAGTGCCAAGTGCTAGTTCCTGTTTGTTGCATGATTTTGTTTTGCAGAATATCCATATCAAACGAAGTCCAGGCGCAATAAAAATTTATGGATTTTTTTGGAATATTTTTGAATTTTGAGAAGTGGAATCAATGCAAATGGAGGCCCACAGCCCCCACGATACATCAGGGCGCGGCCAGGCGGGCCAACCGTGACCTGGTGGGTGCTGCCCAGCTCCTAATTCGATTGGAGCTCTCCTCCGGGCGCAAGGAAGCTATTTTTGCATAAAAATACCCTCAGAATTTTAGTCCGATCGGACTTACGGATGTTCAAGAATATAAGAAACTATTTTTGGCTACTCAAAATTTGTCACTCTCCACATAGGCAATTTTCTTCTCATTCAAAATAGTGGGAGCAAACTCAACATAATAACTATCATGTGACACTTGATTGACATAACCACATTCAATATTGAAATCATGACGACAAGTTTCACGGTTACTATCACTCATTATAGCATACATGTCATCATCATAATCATCATATATAGGAGGCATGCCATAATCATAATAGATTTTCTCATCAAAACTTGGGGGACTAAAAATATCATCTTTATCAAACATAGCATCCCCAAGCTTGTGGCTTTGCATATCATTAGCATCATGGATATTCAGAGAATTCATATTACCACTATTGCAATCATGCTCATCACTCAAAGATTTAGTGCCAAACATTTTAATAACTTCTTCTTCTAACACTTGAGCAAAATTTTCCTTTCCATCATTTTCACGAAAGACATTAAAAAGATGAAACATATGAGGCAACCTCAATTCCATTTTTTTGTAGTTTTCTTTTATAGAACCAAACTAGTGAAAAACAAGAAACTCAAAGATTCAATTGCAAGATCTAAAGATATACCTTAAAGCACTCACCTCCCTAGAAACGGCGCCAGAAAAGAGCTTGATGTCTACTACACAACATTCTTCTTGTAGACTCGTGTTGGGGCTCCAAGCGTGGAGTTTTGTAGGTCAGAGACAATTTTCCCTCAAATGGAAAACCTAAGGTTTATGAATCCATGGGAGGTTTAGGATGAATACGGTCTCTCTCAAACAACCTTGCAACCAAATAACAAAGAGTCTCTTGTGTCCCCAACACACCCAATACAATGGTAAATTGTATAGGTGCACTAGTTCGGCGAGGAGATGGTGATACGAGTGCAATTGGATGGTATATATAGGTTTTTGTAATCTGAAAATATAAAAACAGCAAGGTAACAAATAGTAAACAGCAAGTAAACATTGTATAAATGCTTGAAAACAAGGCCTATGGTCCATACTTTCACTAGTGCAATTTCTCTCAACAATATTGACATAGTTGAATCATATCTAAGTACCTCTCGTGCGACAAAGAGTTCACTCCAAAGTCACAAATAGCGGAGAACTAACAAAGAAATTATTGAAGGGTATGAAACATCCTCGAAGTTATCTTTTCTGATCAATCTTATGAGATATCCCTATAAGTGTCACAGACAGCCCTAGAGTTTGTACTAAAATAACACCTTAAGATACACATCAACCAAAACCTAATGTCACCTAGATACTCCAATGTCACCACAAGTACCCATGGGCTTGATTATATGATGTGAATCACATAATTTTAGATTCATCATATTCAATCCAACACAAAGAACTTCAAAGAGTGCCCCAAAATTTCTACCGGAAAGTCAAGACAAAAATGTGTGACAACCCCTATGCATAGGTTCCCAAGGTCACGGAACCTATTGTCACCACGGATATCCCATCACAAGACGTACATCAAGTGCTCTCAAATCCCTAAAGACTCAATCCGATAAGAAAAACTTCAAAGGGAAAACTCAATTCATCACAAGAAGATAGAGAGGGGAAAACTCCATATGATTCATCTATATCAATAAAGCTCGCGGTACATCAAGATCGTGCCATGTCAAGAACACGAGAGAGAGATATCTAACACATAGCTACTAGTACATACCCTCAGCCCTGAGGGTGAACTACTCCTTCCTTGTCATGGAGAGCACCGGGATGATGAAGATGGCCTCCGGTGATGGTTTCCCCCTTCGGCAGGGTGCCGGAACGGGCTCCTAATTGGTTTTCGTTGCTCTGGAGGCTTGCGGCGGCGGAACTCCCGACCTAGGTTTCTTTTAGGAGGTTTGGGTATTTATTGGAATTTTTGGCGTCGGTCTCACGTCACGGGGGGCCACGAGGCGGTGACAAGCGTGCTAGGCGCGGCTAGCGGGGTGATCGTTCCTGGCAGGCTTGTGACCTCCTCGTGGCTCTTCTGGCCCAACTCCAATGCTTCGAGGGTCTCTTTTGGTCCTAAAAATCATACTAATTTTTCAGCCAATTCAGAGTACTTTTATTTCTGCACAAAAAAATGACACCATGGTAGTTCTGCTGAAAACAACGTCAGTCTGGGTTAGTTCTAATAAAATCATACCAAAATCATATAGAATTATTGTAAACATGGCATGAATACTTCATAAATTATAGATACGTTGGACGCGTATCAGCATCCCCAAGCTTAATTCCTGCTTGTCCTTGAGTAGGTAAATGATAAAAGAAATAATTAATGAAGTGTGAATAATAGCATAGTGCATAAATTTGATCAATGATAGTTCCAAACACTTTTTCTATCATCATTATATATCATAAATAGTACCTTGTCTCATAAAACTTCTCATGATGAAATAACAAGCTATCCACATGCTATCCACATGTTAAAGTATAGACTAACAAACTATGCTTTAAGTCACCAAACAATTGCAATTCATCTTATTTTCAGGAAGGGTCTATGTAAGAGCTTTAATTTAGCAAATTCCACATACTCAACTATCATATAGTATTCCATGATTACTAACACTCAAAGCATATTTTTAGAGCAAATGGCATCCGTCGAACACAAAGAAAGATAGGGGCTTAAAGTTTTGCCTCCCAACTTATTTATCATATAGATAATTGTCAACAATAATAATTCATTATCAAATATATTTGAATGGCCATATATGCTTGGATCATTCCCCAACACATGACGCTTGCCAAGAGAAAAAGGCAAAATAAAGGAAGTGGTGAAGATCACCATGACTCTTGCATAAAGGTAAGTACATGAAAGTAAAAGATGGACCCTTCGCAGATGGAAGCATTGATTTGCACAGGTGCTAGAGCTCGAGCTTTTAAAACAAACATGAATAATAATTTTGGGCGGTATGCGAGATCTCGGTATCTTCCATGCTAGATACATTATAGGTGGTTCCCAAACAGAATGGTAAAGGTTTTACTCCCCCTCCATCAATCAATCACACTTCTAATCCATGGGTACCGTCCATACCAACAATAGGGGAGTTTTGTTTAATTATTTGCATTTTTTTCTTTGATTTTGGGATTGGGAATCCCTATTACCAGACACTCTCGTGAATGATAGTGAATCAACACATATCGTGAGAATAACCCACCTAGCATGGAAGATACTGACAGCCCCTAGTCATTATATGAGCTATTCGTGCATACAAAACATAATATTATTTGAAGGTTTAGAGTTTGGGACATGAAAATTTACTTGGAACGGCAGGTAAATACCACATATAGGTAGGTATGGTGGACTCAAATGGAATAAATTTGGGTTTAAGGGTGTTTGTATGCAGAAGTATTTTTTCTACTTGGTGCGGAAGTTTTGGCTAATATGAGGTGGAAGCAAGCACCACATGTTGGAGGATCCATAACAATATAACTTCTATAGAAATATACCCAAGCATAACTCATTATGTTGTCTTCCTTGTCCAACTTCAACTTATTTTCTCAAGTTTGAAAATAATTAATGGGTATTCACAATCATAGAAGATTTCCAAGATAGTATATTTATATGTGAAATCTCTCTTTCTTCACTATTCTTTCATGAATGGTTCAAGTGACCAATATGGTGTTTGCTAACTTTCAATAAATTTTACCACCTATACTTATTATATGTGAATTCATTACTCCCCATGGGATAACAATATAAAATATATATAATTTAAGATTTGTGATATTCAATTCATTCAACCGTTTACTCATAGGATATAAGTGAAGCACGAGAGTAAATGAGAAAACTACTCCAAAACATATAAGTCAAGATGAATGAGTAGTCAAATAATTAAGTAGGTATGTGAGGACTTTCTCTATATCTCTATAAATAAAGATTTTAATATCTGAGTATTTTACTTAAACATCAAAGTAAAAAAAATAGCACTCCAAGAATAGCACATATCATGTGAACAAAAAAAATTAGGCTCCACATACGCTAACCGATAATTGTTGATGAAGAGAGATGGGATGTGTAGAATCCCCAAGCTTAGATGCTTGAGACTTATTGAAATATTTACTTGGGGTGCCTTGGTAATCCCCAAGATTGATCTTTTGTATCTCGTTCGATCCTCTCATATCATGGTTTCACCTATTCTCAAAAACTTCATCCACACAAAACTCGAAAAGATCTCGTGAGATAGGTTAGTACACATAATAATAAATCAACTCTTCATGTACTGCCAAGAAAAATTGCACTTTAATTTTCAAACATTATGTACTTTATACTATCATTTACACAATTTATATTTACGAATATATGCTATGGAAACTATAGGATAAGTAGATAACAGAACTATGACAGCAATCTGTCCAAACAGAATAGTCTGTAGCAATTTATGAAACCAGTGTACTTATGTAACTCAAAAAGTTATGAAAATTTATTACATGATATAAAACTTATATGAAAATACTTTGTAAAATTTTCAGAAACTTTCCACGTTCCAGTAAAATATGAAAATTCTGCAAAACAGTGTACATAAGAAGTTTCTGCTTTTACACAGCACACATCAAACATGTAATTCAAGCATTCTAAAGGCAATTCTTGTAAATTTTTATTGAAAAACAAGATTATAAATAAAAGCTAACATAGAGCAACAAAATAAAATGACGCTCCAAGAAAAACTCATATTATGTGACGAATAAAAATATAGCTCCAAGTAAGATATACCTATAGTGTTGAAGAGGAAAGAGAGGATGCCTTCCGGGGCATCCCCAAACTTAGACGCTTGAGTCTTCCTTGGATATTACCTTGGGAGTGCCTTGGGTATCCACAAGCTTAGGTTATTGTCACTTCTTATTCTCCTCATATCTGTGTCTCACCCAAAACTTGAAAACTTCAATCACACAAAACTTAACGGAACTTTGTGAGAAGGGTTAGTGTAATAAACATAGATCATTCACTTAAGTACTATCAGGAAAAGATTCATAATAATTACCACATGATACCCATTGTAATTCATCATCACCACAATTTATATTACTCAATATAAGCTATAGGAACACTTGAAACAAGCAAACTATGCATGCAAAACAGAATCTATCAAAAACAGAATAGTCTGTAAAGATCTGAATGATTGCCATATTTCCCTAACTCTAAACATTCTGAACAATTATCAAAACTCAAGGAATTCTCATATAAATGTTGTGTCAAAATTTCATAATTTTTTAACGCTCCAATAAAATCATACAATTCATACAATGGATGCAAAACTTTCTGTTTTTGCACAGAATCAAACAAGCAAGTATCCACACTATCCCAAAGGCTTTACTTGGCACTTTATTGAAATAAAAGACACAAAACATGATTACTAAAGTAGCTTAATCATGTGAACACACAAAAATAGAAAGTAAAACTGTTGGTTTGTCACCCAACAAGCACTTTTCTTTAATGCCTTTTAGCTAGGCATGATGATTTCAATGATGCTCGTATAGGAATAATAATTGAAACATGCTAAAGAGCATCATGAAACTCATGACAAGCACATTTAAGTCTAACCCACTTCCTATTCATAGGGATTTTGTGAGCAAAAAATTTATGGGAGCAAGAATCAACTAGCATAGGAAGGCGAAACAAGCATAAGTTCAAAACTTTGAACACATAGAGAGGAAACTTGATATTAATCTAAATTCCTACAAGCATATGTTCCTCCCTCATAATAATTTTCAGTAGAATCATGAAGGAATTACACAATATAAACATTCCATAAAGCATTCTCTTCATGACCCACAAGCATAGAAATTTTTTCACTCTCCACATAAGCAATTTTCTTCTCATTCACAATAGTGGGAGCAAACTCAACATAGTAACTATAATGTGACACTTGATTGACATAAACACATTCAATATTAAAATCATGATGAAAAGTTGCATGGTTACTATCACTCTTTATAGCATACATGTCATCAGCATAATCATCATATATAGGAGGCATACCATAATCATAATAGATTTGCTCATCAAAACTTGGGGGACTAAAAATATCATCTTCATCAAACATAGCATCCCCAAGCTTGTGGCTTTGCATATCATTAGCATCATGGATATTCAGAGAATTCATACTAACACTGTTGCAATCATGCTCATCACTCAAATATTTGTTGCCAAATATTTTAATAACTTCTTCTTCTAACACTTGAGCACAATTTTCCTTTCCATCATTTTCATGAAAGACATTAAAAAGATGAAGCATATGAGGCAACCTCAATTCCATTTTTTGTAATGTTATTTTACAAAACCAAACTAGTGAAAAACAAGAAACCAAAAGATTTAGTTGCAAGATCTAAAGATATACCTTCAAGCACTCACCTCCCGGGCAACGGCGCTAGAAAAGAGCTTGATGTCTACTACACAACCTTCTTCTTGTAGATTCGTGTTGGGCCTCCAAGCACAGAGTTTTGTAGGATAGCGGCAATTTCCCCTCAAGTGGATGACCTAAGGTTTATCAATCCGTGGGAGGTGTAGGATGAAGATGGTCTCTCTCAAACAACCCTGCAACCGAATAACAAAGAGTCTCTTGTGTCCCCAACACACCCAATACAATGGTAAATTGTATAGGTGCACTAGTTCGGCGAAGAGATGGTGATACAAGTGCAATATGGATAGTAGATATAGGTTTTTGTAATCTTCAAATATAAAAACAGCAAGGTATCAAATAGTAAACAGCGAGCAAAACGTTGTATAAATGCTTGAAAACAAGGCCTAGGGTCCATACTTTCACTAGTGCAATTTCTCTCAACAATATTGACATAGTTGAATCATATGTAAGTACCTCTCGTGCGACAAAGAGTTCACTCCAAAGTCACATATAGTGGAGAACTAACAAAGAAATTATTGTAGGGTACGAAACCACCTCAAAGTTACCTTTTCTAATCAATCTTATGAGCTATCCCTATAAGTGTCACGGACAGCCCTAGAGTTCGTACTAAAATAAGACCTTAAGATACACATCAAACAAAACCCTAATGTCACCTAGATACTCGAATGTCACCACAAGTACTCATGGGCATCACATAATTTCAAATTCATGATATTCAATCCAACACAAACAACTTCAAAGAGTGCCCCAAAGTTTCTACCGGAAAGTCAAGACAAAAACATGTGCCAACCCCTATGCATAGATTCCCAAGGTCACGGAACCCGCAAGTTGATCACCAAAACATACGTCAAGTGGATCAATGGAACATCCCATTATCACCACGGATATCCCATCTCAAGACATACATCAAGTGTTATCAAATCCTTAAAGACTCAATCCAATAAGAAAACTTCAAAGGGAAAACTCAATTCATCACAAGAAGATAGAGAGGGAAAAACTCCATATGACTCATCTATATCAATAAAGCTCGCGATACATCAAGATCGTACCACCTCAAGAACACGAGAGATAGAGATCAAACACATAGCTACTGGTACATACCCTCAGCCCGAAGGGTGAACTAATCCCTCCTCGTCATGGAGAGCGCCAAGATGATGAAGATGGCCTCTGGTGATGGTTTTCCCCTTCGAGAGGGTGCCGGAATGGACTCCCAATTGGTTTTTCATGGCTTTGGGGGCTTGCGGCAGTGGAACTCCCGATCTAGGTTTCTTTTTGGAGGTTTGGGTATTTATAGGAATTTTTGGCATCGGTCTCACGTCAAGGGGGGCACAAGGCGGTGACAAGCCTGCTAGGCACGACCAAAATATCATACTAAAATTTCAGCCCATTCCGAGAACTGTTATTTCTGTGCAAAAAATGACACCATGGTAGTTCTGCTGAAAACAACGTCAGCCCAGGTTAGTTCCAATAAAATCATACCAAAATCATATAGAATAATTGTAAACATGGCATGAATACTTCATAAATTATAGATATGTTGGAGATGTATTAGACATCAAGGTGTACCTCATGACCGTGTTGGTAGTAGGCAATCCTGCTTGCACGTAATAGACTAAAACAAGCTTATGTGAATGCACATAATCAGCAGGAATCTCCTTGTACATCTTTTCCATAGTGTTATGATTCATATTGGCTTCACTGTATACATCCACATCACCTTCCTATACCCGTGGGCCTCCTAAGATGGTAGCCCACTCATAAATTGTGGATTGGTACCTGACTCCCTTAGTCATCCATATGATCCTGCCATCTAGGTAGAAGTGAGCAGTAGAGTAGAACTGCATGATCATCTCATCATTTCAAGTAGTGAACTATCTTCCAACAAAGTTTGCAATATCAATGCACTGGAAGTTTTCTTGCACACTGGGAAAATAATCCTCATTTGCCTTGATATAGGCCCAGTCAACATATCTCATGTCACTGACTGTTGGGCTCATATCCAATAGGACAATCTCATAAAAGTCATGTTGTTCCTTGGTGTGAAATCAGGCATCCACAGTAGTCCTTCTCCTGGAGGCATAGGGGTCATTATCTCTCCACTGTCCTGTAACACCCAAGATGTGCTCCTATCCTTATTTAGGCACGGGGGCCTCGACAGGGATAGAGGCGCATCTCGTCATTTCGCAAGTGCAGTAAACATTGCATACATGTATGAAGAGATGAGTATATGAGTTGGCTTACACTCGCCACAAGCTAAATTACAAGTTCACACAATTATTCAAGTATCATACACAAGACAGGGTCCGTCTACGTACGAAATCAAATGAAGAAAAGAAGCAATGTAAAGCTGCCTTGCTATCCCAAAGATCATGACCATGGCCTCTCTACTCATAGGGGTACATGACATACATCCGGCCACGTTCTTCATTGTACTCCCACTCGAGCTGAGTCACATCTTCTGGCACATACTCATCAACACCTGCACCTGTATTATTGTAATCTGTGAGCCATAGGGACTCGCCAATCATGTAACCCGGGTACTGAAACTATGTAAGCTTTTTGGTTTGGAAGGGGTAAGTGTTGAGGTTGCAGCAAGCACTAAGCATATATTTGGTGGCTATCTTAAAAGAACATGAATGTAAATATGGTGGAAACAACTTGCACCTGCATCTAAGAACGCTATAAGAGGGGCTGAGCAGCGGTAACTTAGCCAAACAAAGTTTGCTAGGTAGTGGACGGGTTAGAGGCTATCATAGCAATGTAGGAGGCTTGAAATTCAAGTGGTAGGTAACGCAAGTGTAACGATAAGAGCGAGACATCTAGCAAAGCAAAAATAATGTCGGGATCCGAGTACGATTATCTTGCCTGTTGGTTCTTCAGAGGGACAAAGAGTTGGGTCCTCGTAGTTGTACTCTCGTAGATCCTCGTACTCAGGTTCAACACTCGCGTCTACCCAAAGAGAAACAACACCAAATAAACAAACAACCAAGGTTGTCATGGATTGTCACGACAGATGTCTGGGTGAACGGACTTAGGTTCGATGCGGTCGCAACTACGTGGCGGCTTGAGAGGGGTTGGTCGGAATCGAGAGACGGGAGTTTACCCAGGTTCAGCCCCTCGTGACATAAATTACTTCTCACTTCCATGGTATACATATACATATATATATAATGATTTTGCTTGATTGATCTTTTGACCCGTCACATGTGCATGTGGGGCAGGCCACCTGTGCCACCCATCGAACACTTATATATCTCCATGAACATGAACTCTATCCACATATCCTGTGGAGTGTAGCCAAGCGGCCATGGAGGCGACTCGGCGAGGGCGCGGTGGAGCGCACGGTAGCCGCGAGCCGGCGTAGGCACAATGACGCAGCTATGGAGGCGAGCCGCAAGGGTGCGGCGAGGGTGCTGGCGGTAGCAGCGAGCCGGCATAGGCGCGGCGATGCGGCCATGGAGGTGAGTCGACGGGGGCAGGGCGACTCCGAGACCACGGCAGCTCGCAATGCAGCCGTTGACCCAGCAGCAGGGTGACTCGGAGGCCACGACAAAGTGAAACGTGACAACGCGTAGGCGCGACTCGAAGACCACGACAGCTCACAATGCAGCCGTCGACCCAGCAGCAGGACGACTCGGAGGCCACAACAAAGTGAAACGCAACATCGCTTAGGCACGGCACGGTGACTTGCTGTGGCGCGACGCGGGGCAGAGCCACAGCGGCGGGCCAGTGAGCATGACGAGGCAGGCGTTCGTTCTCCGTCCGTGTGTGCTGGTGCGTTGCATAGATGATGGATGCATGGGTTTGATGTATGGTGAGTGCATGCGTAAGGATATGATGACTGAAGAATGGCTGAATTAATGCGTATGTGCGTGCGTGAGCTTTGGATCGGTGGCATCTTGCAGCCGGGATGCAGTTTCCCGTGCTCGAATTGAGCGGACCGTGTCCGCGCATGGCGGCTGGACGCATGGGCACGCTGGGTGCTTGAAGGCGCTGTGGTTTAAGGCGAAGCGAGGCGAACCATGGTGGAGTTGGATGAGGCAAAGCCACGGTGGAGAGCCGTCTCATTGCGAATCGGCTCATGGCGTTGTGGAGGCCACGGCGGTTCGGCATCGGAGGCCGGCGCAGCGCGACAACAAGCCGGTGGGCGGCTCGAGCGAAGGCGAGCGACAGCTGCAGCTGCAAGGCAATCAGTCAATAGGCGAGGTGATGTGGCGGTGCTGCGGTAGAGACACACGGCCAGGAGGCAGCAGTGGTGAGGTGAGACGGCACGGCGACGTCGTCGACAGAGGATCTAGGAACGGTGAGGCGACTGAGGTGGAGGCGCAGTCGAAACAAGGCTATGTATGCTTGTCCTCGTCTTCTTTCTCTTGTCTTTATCTACAGCCGATGGAGTGCATGCATGGGCAAGTTCTTGCTACAAACCATCTGGTCTTAGATGAATTTACTCTGCCACCTTGATTAGCAGTAGTACCATTGGAATGCAGCCAAAAGTAGCATGCTGATATGATTTGAATACCTAGCTTGCAAGGACGAGGCGGACCATGGCCCTGGTCCGATCCGTTTGTGGTGATCCAATTAAGGACGAAATTACTGTTCTGACCTCTACAATAATCTTTGTCATAAACTAAATTCAAAATGAAAATATTTCACAATATGATCCTTTTAGCAACATCACAGACCGTGACGTTTCTGCTCCAGATATAAACGTCGAGCCACAGCGCGTTACTGCCTTGGCCCCACATGCTGACGTTGCAGGCCGGAAACACTGGGCCAGTCGGTGTTTCTCACAACACCATGGGCTTTGGCGTTTCTTCCCTAGCCAGCAACGCCACAGCAATACATGCATGCACGCAACGCATTCCCCACAAATACATGCACATGTACATGATGCCTTGGACAGGGGTGCATGCATGGCCCTTAAAATGCCATGGCCCTTGGCGTGTCCAGCCTGACCAGAAACGCCGACGTCGTTAGCGTTTCCAAAAACACAATCTGACTTGGCGTTTCGAGCCTGCCACCTGGACGAGTCAGGCTAGGCCAGCAACGCAGTATAGGTTGGCGTTTCAAAATAGAGATGGAACACCACTGCTTGTGGCGTTACTAAAAGGGTTAGATCGTGAAATAGTTTTCGGACGAGTTTATTTTATGCTAGATTTGCTGAGAAGGTCAAAACAGTGACAAAGTCCTCTAGTTAATGCGTCCGTGTACGAGCAGAACTCCCCGAACACCCTTTTTCCATGCAAATCGGCTTGTTTTTGGTGATCTGTAAGTACGAGTTTGTCTTCGCGACTTGCTTCTTCCAGCTTTCCTCGGTAAAAGTTGCTTGTAATAACACAAAGCGGCGGCTGGGGTGGGCTCATGGCTTTCATGACCAGATCAAATCTGGTATAGTCCCTGAATGCAATGGTTCGACGGATTTGATGTCTTTTGGTAATGTTGACGGGCCGTCCGGGTAACAGACTCGAAATTGCCCGATGGAAAGCATAGACTTGGATCATTGTATCTTTGCACGCGGTATGCATCCTCTAGGATTCATCGGATTTCGTTGTGCAGCCGCTTGTGGTCGCCGCCGTCAACAAAGTTAGAGTCGATATAGATCCTTCCATGCTATCTCTTCTTCATCCGACAAACCACGAGCTTCTCGATCCTTGGAAGGGTTCCCTCCAAAAATACAATACCATCGTGCGCTGCCCCACGATGGGCGCCAACTGTCGTGGATTTGTCACCGCAGATGTCCGGATGAACGGACTTAGGTTCGAGGCACTTGCAACTATGTGACGGCTTGAGAGGGTTTGGTCGGAATCGAGAGATGCAAGTTTACCCAGGTTCGGCCCCTCCGATGAAGGTAAAATATTACGTCCTTCTTGTCTTGTATTGATGATGAGGAAGATCTCTTGGTTCCAAGGATGATGTCTTGCTACCTCTAATCTTGAGAGCCTTTAATGTGTCTATCTCTAATGACTTGTGTCTGTCTTAACTTGTGAACCTGTCTCTCTTGGGGCGCCTTACCCCTCCTTATATAGGTGAAAAGGGTAGGTTTACATGTAGAGTCCTACTAGGAGTAGGATTAGGACTAGTCTCCCTTGAATCCTAATCCGAGTCTTGTTTTCTCTTATATGGGAATCCTTTCTCTCCTTTGGGCCTTCTCTTGTGAGCCGCCCCTCTAGGCCCGTCCACAAGCCGCCTTGCACCGGCTCCCACGCTGAGCCATGGGCTTGGTCACCATGTGACCCGGTAATAGAGGTGACACATGAGCCGCCATATGATGAGCCAGGTCATACCTCCTGCCGGGTCACCAATGAATCGTCAAGTTTGGCCAGAGCTCCAGTGAGTCGCCAAGTCCTGGCCGGGTCATAATTCGAGCTGGATCATACTACAGAGTATATCCCTGACAAAGGTGCAATGCACAAACAGATGAGGCATGATTCATTTGATGTATTTAGCATGGCAATCCTAAGCTAGTCATGTTTCTCATGCAATAGTTAAGTTATTTAGAATTATGGAAAGAACCTCATGTTAAGTTGTTTGAACATGCATCATCATGGCAAATATGGATGCTTCATGCAAAAACGGTGCAAATGCATATGTAAAACGTAGGAAACGGAGTAACAGTTCTCACACTATGCTCTCGGCAAGGTACGAAGACAAAATACAAGACAAGGATGGCCATGGGCTATTCCTTGGTATTCCAAGGTAGGCACTGGTTAGAAAATGCAAAACTAATCACAGTAGAGCCAAAGATCAAGCAAAACAATGGAGTATAGCTCCCACAAGCCAGAACACCAAAGCACACACATTCTGCCCAAAACAGCAACATAGCAACTTACACAGCAAATATCTAGAGCTACAGGATGTTTCCAACCACAAACAAAGTATGTACAGAAACTACATAACATGATGAACAAATCATCCAACTACACAAACTTGATAGGAAGCAAGGATCACTAAGCATGAAGCTCACAAGATGGCATAATGAAACAGATTCTAGGGACTTAGTGAAAATCACAGTTTTTTGGAATCTGAGTTATCCTAATAGCAATTTGACAGCATAAAATAATGATGCTAGAGACCACCTCATGTCAGGAAAATTAACAGGATGGTATCTACTACAAAACACTAGCACTGAGCTTGAGCTAAAACACAACATAACACTTGGTAGCATCCACTAAACATGGCATAAAATAACTACAGATTCTCAGACTTACAAATATTTAGCATGTTGAAAACAAGATTTTATTAGCTACTTTGGAGCAAGAAACCCACCTACATACAAGCTTATCATGTCAAAATAAAATACCAGGGCATAATACTCACAAAACTTTACCACTTTCATGTTGGCACAATTATCATAACATGCATGGATTTATTTAGACATAAATGACAAAATGGCATAATGGAACAAAATGACATTTTGCAAAACTTGCTCAAAAGTTAAAACAAACTATACCAATGGATTCATTGGGAAATTCTACCCCAAAACCAAATAGCATACCCCTATACTTACATGGAAAAATTATCACCAAAGCTAGCTCGAAAAACATGCCTAAGCACTTATAAGTCAAAACTTACTATATATGCACATTGCCAAAAATGGCCTAGTCCACAATTGTACATATACCATAAATGGTATTATTGCTAAAACAGAGAAAAATATATAAAATAACTAAATAAAAAAGGAGGGGGTCCCACCTACCAGTGAGCCAGGGCCCCCTCTGTGGGTACGACAAGTGGGCCGGGACCCACTGGTCACACACACACACATAGAGAGAGAGAGAACCCACATAGGCACACGACCACAGACGACACCACACACACAGCACACAGGCACACGGGGGATCTAGCCGTGGCCACACGGGATCCGCACACACACACAGCGAGCACACACACAGCAATAAAGAAAAGGGGTCGGGGGAGGAATCGAACCCACAACCTCTCGGTCATTTCCCCCCGCGCGCTACCACTATGCAACACGCAGGCACTCGACAAAAAGGGGGAAGGACTCCTCTCATATTCGCGCTGGCGAGAGCTCTCTGACGAAACTGAAGAAGCAGAGCAACGATGGCACGACGGCAGCACAACACAGCAACGGCGACACCTCCAGTGAGGAGATTCACCGGTGGGGGCTACGGGAGGTGAGGGGAACCCGTTCCCGCGCTCAGAGGGTAAGACACCTATGCGCTACGGCGAGCTTGAGCTCAAGCTTGCGCACTCTCGCGCATGGCGGCAACGGCGGTGCTACGGCGATGCATGGCATAGATCGAGTGAGCCAAGGTATCAGAGGCACACGGGAGCGATGGAGAGCAGGGACCCACCCGACTCAGGTGCCCGACGCGAAGCACCACGAAACTAAAGCTGCAACACCTAGAAAAGAACAGGCTTGACGGAGCTACGCGGGCACGAACTTGCCTTGAACTGATCTACGTGCCCAGGGCACGAGAGAAAGAGGGAGAGCGATGAGCAGGTAGAGGAGCATACCTAGCTCACCTAGGACATGGAAAGGAGGACGGGGTCGATCCCGGGACGATGTTGACGACGACGGAGCTCAGCGACGCTTTCTGGACATAGGCAGAGGAAGAAGACGGCTGAGGTCACTTGATTACTCGGCCTTGGTGATCCCTCATTGACGGATATGACGCGGGAGGTGTGGGGGCTCCTTACCGCTGCACCAAGGCAAGGAAGACGCGGCAAGGGGGTCAACCCTAGCACAAGCAGCAGCGCGGCCGGAGCATCGTGGGCGCGGCAACGGCAGACACGCGGGCAGCTCACCTGGCAGTGGAGACATGAGGAGAAGGGGAAAAGGAGAGGGGAAAAGCCTAGGGACGCATGACGGCAACTATATAGGAGGGCTCGGGGTCTAACGTCATCTCGACATCTGTGCCAAACTGCGAGCGCACTCACTGCTCTCTCTCTCTCTATCGCTTGATGGAGGAAGGGAACGGAGCAGGTAGCCATCCCGCAAGTTGGGCCAAGGCCGCTCGGGGGCTAGCTGGGCCGCAGGGAGAGAAGGCCCAGGTACCTCTCTCTCACACATAATAGACGTTTCCCTTTTCTTTTTTAAAACAACACAAAACCAAATAAAAGCCACACACATAAATTAAACGATTTTGAGAAAAACCAAAATACTTTGGCACTAAAAATAATGCAACCTATTTATAAAAATGAACTAGCCATTTTTAGCCAAAGTAAATTAATTACTTTTATTAATAAAAAGCTACTGTTTGAAAAACAATTTAGAAGGGAAAAACTCCAACCATGAGAGATGACTAATTAGTAAATCCTAGCGGATTATTTAGGAGATGTTCAACAATTTTAAAGAGAGAAACTAGCAAGAAATTTATTGAGATATGGGATATTTGAATAAGAGAGAAGAGGTGATGGTTTTTTAAATGGGAGGGATTAGCAACACTCCAAGCACACATGCATTCACTCCCAAACACATACACTCAGAACACCACCACAACCTTGGTGCACACAAAACTAAATGATGATGAATGCTTACGATGCCATGATGCAAGAATGACATGAAGCAAAAAATATATTTAGCACAAAACATGGTGGCAAACATGGAAGGTCCACATGAGGAACATACAATTATGGCAAGGGACTGCACTTGGGATGTTACAACTCTCCCACACTACAAGAGGATCTCGACCCGAGATCTAAGAACGAAAGAACTCTGGAAATTCGGAACGGAGAAGATCCTCATGTTCCCAAGTAGCTTCTTTGTTGTAATGATGACACCACTTCACCTTGAGAAACTTGATTGACTTTTTGTGAGTCTTACGCTCAGTTTCATTAAGAATAGCAGCTGGATGCTCACGATAGGATAGGTCTTCTTGGAGATCAATGTCTTGGAGGTCAATGGTACGCTCGGGAGTCTTGAAGGACCTCCGGAGCTGAGAGACATGGAAGACATCATGCACATTTGCGAAATTTGGAGGAAGCTCGAGTTGGTAGGCAAGGTCACCTCTCTTGCCCACAATTCTGAAGGGACCCACAAAGCGAATGTCTCCAAGTCATCAGAGCACGCACAACTGCCGCCAACTCAAGATCATGAGTGGGGTAGTTCTTCTTGCTAGGCTTCAGCTGTCGTGAGGTATAAGAAACAATCTTCTTATCTTGCATTATAACACCACCAAGACCTTGGAGAGAAGCATCACAGAACACTTGGAAAGGCTTTGATTGCTCAAGAGGAACAAGAATTGGAGCTGAAGTAAGTTTCTGCTTGACCGTATTGAACGCCATATCACACTCCAAAGACCAAACATACTTGACATTCTTCTGAAGGAGATTGGACAGAGGCTTAGCAACTTGAGAGAAGTTCTCCATGAATCTTCTGCAGTAACTTGCAAGCTCGAGGAAGCTACGAAGTTGCTTGACATTCTGAGGAGGCTCCCACTTCAAGATTGCCTCAACTTTCTGAGGGTGCACTTTAATGCCCTCGGTAGAGATCACATGCCCAAGGTACACCACTTCATTGATCCAAAACTCACACTTAGAAAACTTAGCATAGAATCGATATTATCTTAGCTTGTCAAGCACAAGCCGAAGATGCTCTGCATGTTCTTCTTCAGTCTCTGAGAACACAAGAATATCATCCAAATACACCAAGACAAACTCATTCTTGAAAGGAGAGAATATGAAGTTCATCATTCTGGAGAAGGTTGGAGGAGCATTGGCGAGACCAAAGGACATGACGGTGTACTCATAAGAGCCAAAACTCGTCCTGAAAGCAGTCTTTGGAATATCTTCTTCACGGATGCGAATCTGATGATAGCCCATGCGAAGATCAAGTTTTGAGAAAACCTTGGCACCTTTCAGTTGTTCAAAGAACTCATTTATGTTGGGAAGTGGGTACTTGTTCCTTATTGTCTTCTTATTCAATGCACGGTAATCGACACAAAGTCAGTCCGTGCCATCCTTCTTCTTGACAAACAGAACACCACAACCCCATGGAGAAGAACTTGGTCTGATCAGACCAAGATGTTCTTGTTCATCTAGCTGCTTCTTCAACTCTTTCAGCTCTTCAGGGCCAAGCTTATAAGGACGCTTGCAAACCGGTTCGTTCCAGGTTCGAAATCAATCACAAACTCAATGGGCCAGTGCGGAGGCATTCCTGGCAATTCTTCGGGAAAGACATCTTCATACTCACAAACCACCGGAATCTGAGAAATGGATGAGATTTCACCCTTCTCATTAATAGAAAAGAGACGAATTGTGTCATCGCAAGCTGCGAAAATGATCACGTCTTCTGAAGGATGAGTCAATTTGACTTCTTTGGCTTGACAATCAACATGCGCCTTATTCATAGCCAGAAAATCCATGCCAAGAATGAGATCAATATCAGAATTACCAAGAACAATTGGAGAGGCCAGGAAAGAATAATTGCCCATCTTGATGGAGGCATCCCAAACCATCACACGAGAAGTCATTTGCAACTCCGGAGAAATAATCTTTAGAGGCCTAGGAGTTTCTTCAGTCACAAACTCATGCTTAGCACAAAAGGCCTAGATATGAATGGATGCGATGCACCAGTATCAAACAAAACTTTAGCAGGAATAGAATTGACTGAGAGATTGCCCATAATCACTTCATGAGACTGCTCTGCTTTAGCTGCATTCACCATGTTCACTGTTGCTAACTTGGGATTATGCTTCACCCTAGCATTGCCTAGAGGTCTGACTGGAGGAGGAGGCGAAAGACGCCACTGGTTGCACTTGTTTGAGTAGTGACCCTTCTGACCACACTTGTGACAACTAACCTCTGAGAGCAAGCGGAAGTTGCCT
This sequence comes from Hordeum marinum, assembly GCA_022496015.1. Classification (NCBI taxonomy): domain Eukaryota; kingdom Viridiplantae; phylum Streptophyta; class Magnoliopsida; order Poales; family Poaceae; genus Hordeum; species Hordeum marinum. Next base: position 76,974 of record JAAAWK010001144.1, on the reverse strand, counting down.
GGAGGAGGAACATTAGCTGATTTGGGTGCCTGGGGCCTCTGCTGATATCCTGGGTTGGGTGGGTGGGAAGAACCACGACCACCGAACTGCTTCTGCTGTTGAGGGGAACGAAACGGAGGAGCAGGAGGAACCCAATACTTCTGCTGCTTAGGACCATCTAAGAGCTGGAAGAAGAAGAGTAGGATTCCCTGGAATGCTTCCTTGAGTTCTCCAACTTGAGCTGAGTTGCCTCGACCTTCAAAAACATGTTTTATAACTGATCAAACTCACGAGGCTCTTGGAGGACTAGACCCGGTAGAAGATCATTCTTGAGACCGCCTCTGAACTGATAAATCATGGACTTGTCGTCAGGAACATCTTGTTTAGCATAGTGGATCAGATTCTGGAACTTGACCTTGTACTGATAGACAGACTTGCTTCCTTGCTTCAGGTGCCTAAACTTCTCACGCATCTCCTCGACAAAGCTCGTCGGAATGTAATGGGCCCTGAAGGCATGACAGAAATCATCCCAGATGATAACACGATCACCCCTGGAGTCCTTGTATTGCTGCCACCAATCTCCTACCTGACCCTTGAGCTGAAACGTCATGAACTTGACATAGTCATCTGGCCTGACATTGCTACACTCGAAGTGCTTGCTCATGTCGCGGAGCCAATCATCTGCATCAAAAGGCTGCTGACAATAGGTGAAAGACTTGTGCTGGTTGGCAAGGAACTGGTTGAGTGTTGCGAACTGAGGGTGATTCTAGAAATTCCCTTGATAACCTTGCTGACCCGAATCTCTCTCTTCCAACATCCTGAGCAACATCTGAGTATTCGCGTTGGTCGCGACCATCACAGCTTGCCAAGCTTCTGGAGGAGGAGCCGGAGGGGGTGGTGGAGGGTTAGACTGCTCCCCATCACGACCCGGATTCTCGCGAGTTGGTGGAGCCATCGTGGATATGGACAAGAACATCAACACATCATTGACAAAGATGACTGCAATAAGCTAAACCAAATGACTTGAAAGAAATTGAATGGAATTACATCAATAGTCTTCCTACTGAAAAATTATTAAGAAAGCCTTCTTCGGGTTTGCGATAACATCGTCGGATACTAGAAGCCACTTGACTATACACAACAAAGTATTGAGCTAAGATATGCTCGGAACAAATGTATTGACCTCATACATCTGAAGAAGATGATCCTAGGTGACTACTTGAATTCCCACCTAAGAACTTCTGAAATCTTTGGTTATGGAATCGGGTGTTGGGGATACAGGGAGGCAAAATATCTCACACAACTAACAAACCCTACACTCCAACTATATCCATCTGTCAACACATAACCAGAGGCTTCGGAACTCCATCTGTATCGGATCCTTGAAAACACAATGATACCAAACATGGCAGTACCCCGGACGCCTCCCTAGTACTGGGTGACTCCAACCTTATCTCAGCACGATAAGTATTGAAGCAATTCCGAACATCCTCCGCCCTGAGATACTAAGAAAACTGAATGATAACAATGTGCCAAGAATCCCCTGGAGCTCAACCCCCTAGAAGAAATCAAGTCAGGCAGGAGGCACCAAGACAGAACTCCGTCACATCGGCATCATATGGTTTCCAAAATACCCGCGTGATCCTAAAAAAATTTGAGCGAGAAGAGGAGTAGAATCAAAATTCCTAAGTCGAATACCTCAGCAGAGTTTAGAAGAGGATTAAAAGAAACCTACTCTCTGATATAACTAGACTCAAAATAGTTTTTACTAGACTCGACTCGGCCAAGTTTGATCAAGAAAAGGTCTCCTATGGTCGTATGGCTTTGAATACCAACCTGTAATTCGCAAGGTGCGCTCATATCCTTATTTAGGCATGGGGCCTTGATAGGGATAGAGCCGCATCTTGTCGTTTCGCAAGTGCAGTAAACATTGCATACATGTATCAAGAGATGAGTATATGAGTTGTCTTACACTCGCCACAAGCTAAATTAGAAGTTCACACAATTATTCACGCATCATACAGAAGACAGGGTCCGTCTACGAACGAAATCAAACAAAGAAAATAAGCAATGTAAAGCTGCCTTGCTATCCCAAAGACCACGACCATGGCCTCTCTACTCATCGGGGTACGTGACATACATTCGGCCACATTCTTCATTGTACTCCCACTGGAGCTGATTCACATCTTTTGGCACATACTCATCAACATCTACACCTGTATTGTTGTAACTGTGAGCCACGGGGACTCAGCAATCATGTAACCCGGGTACCGAAACTATGTAAGCTTTTGGGTTTGGAAGGGGTAAGTGTTGAGGTTGCAGCAAGCACTAAGCATATATTTGGTGGATATCTTACGAGAACATGAATGTAAATATGGTGGTCTATGAAAGACGTTTGAGAACTACCATGATCACTAAGTGATCATGAACACCTACTTACGTCGAACATAACCCCATTGTGTTCTCTCCCAGTTCATGTTCACGAGCAGAAACCATCACGGTTACGCACACAGTTTATCATGACAGATGTCCGAGGACTTATGTTTGAGGCCATCGCTAAGGTGATGGACTCAAAGGGGTTGGTTGGGACGACGGACACGAGTTTACTCAGGTTTGTTGTCATGCCCAAGATGCGACCCTATCCTTATTTTTGCTCGAGGGCCTCCATAGGGATCGGAGCGCATGTCGTCGTGTTGCAAGAATGGATATCATTACAAGTACATGTACAGAAGAGATGAGTATATGGAATTGGCTTACACTCGCCACAAGCTACATCAATATCACATCAATACAACAACATTCTCAAACATCATACAGAAGAGCAGGGTCCGACTACGGACGAAAACAAACGACAAAATGACATCCATCCTTGCTATCCCAGGTTGCCGCCTGGAACCCATCCTAGATTGATGAATAATAAGGAGAAGAAGAACTCCAAATGAAATCAAGCATCGCGCTCGTGTCAAATCATCGCATTACCTCTACCTGCAACTATTGTTGTAGTAATCTGTGAGCCACGGGGACTCAGCAATCTCATTTCCAAGGGTATCAAGACTATTAAAGCTTAATGGGTGAGGTATGGTTAAGTGGTGAGGCTGCAGCAAGCGACTAAGCATTTATTTGGGTGGCTAACTTACGAATGCAGAAAGTAAAGTATGGTGGTCTACACATAACGGACGTGAACTAGTAATGATCACTAACTGATCCTGAACACCTACTTACATCAAACATAACCCCACCGTGTTCTCTCTCGAAGAAGGACTCACGAGAAGAGACAGTCACGGTTACGCACACAGTTGGTGTATTTTATTGGAGTTTACTTCAAGTTTGCTATGACCGGGTGTTAAACAAAGTATCCAATTTTGCCACATAACCGCGGGCACGGCTTTCTGAAAGATTTAACCCTACAGGGGTGCTCCAACTCATCTATCATAAATTAACCATACGCAGCGGGAATAACCTCGACGACGGATCTCATGATCTTCCTAGGCAATTCCATAGGAAATCCGCCACCTCGAGATAGCCCGAAGAATAATCAGAATTCCTCACTCAAGACGTTCGAGAAAGGTAAAACAAATCCAGCAAGGCCGCCCGACGTGTCGATAAAGTCGAGAAGAGCCGCGTAACTCATTCTTAGGACACGACCGGATGGGACTAGCTACGGGGGAAAACCAATCCCCGAGTTTCCCCGAGGCGGCCCCGCAAGCAGCCCGTTTTTGGACGAACACTCATGAGGAGCACTGGCCCGGGTTGTTGATTAAGATCCTTGGGTTAATACTCCTTATGTAGGTTTGTTAGTTATTACGCAAATGTAGTACCAATGTTGGGCCTTGCCAGACAAGCTTTATCCTAAAACGAAAATCAAGGGGGTCCCCATAACAACCCTGAGCATGTTAGGAGCACTCAATTATGGAACATAACACCGGTTCCCAAATAACTAGGGCGGCAAGAGTGGAACAAAACACCGAGCAAAAGTCCAAGCCTTCCACCCTATACCAAGTGTATAAGTGCATTAAATTAAATAGCAATAATATTGTGATAACCAAAAGAATGTCCATGGTGACTCATGGAAGCAATTGCAGCTACAGCTAGAAACGTTATAAGAAGGGCTGAGCAAGCAGTAACATAGCCAAAAAAGGTTTGCTGGGAAGGTCGAGGGTTAGAGGCTTTCATGGAAATGTTGGGAGGCTTGACAAACAACTGGTAGGTAGTGAGACATAACGATAAAAGCGGACAACTAGCATGGCAATGATCGTAGTGGTATCCAGGGCAATGTGTCATCTTGCCTGAGATCCCGCTTCGAAGAAGATCGAGCCCATGAAGAAGATGGCCAACATAGTCGAACGAATCCTCACTCTGAACGCTTTCGGAACTCTATCGAGAAGAAGCAAACCGAAACAAAAATCAACACACGATAACACCACACATTTGCATGATATGATGCGCAAACAATTATGATGCATGTCCGGTTTAATATGCAAGGCATGGCATGGCATGGCAAGAACAACAAACTACTACTACACATTAAGTGAAGTTCAATATGCAACGAGTTGCATATTGATGAAACTCCATGTTGAATATTTAGTTCACTCTCGTTTAGGTACTCATCAATATTAAATGTTGTTAGATATGGCAAGAGTTGAAGCACGAACAACTAGAACAACTAGGCATATTAAATGAGGCCGGAAGCAAGCTATAGAACTTCCGAAACAACCTCATATATAGTTTACGGTTTCGGAACAGAACCGAACTAACCACATTTTAAAGTTGTTAAACATCAAAATGAATGTCACTATCTTATTCTACACATTTTTCTAGCCAAGTTACATATATAAAACATTTCCATCGGAGCTACGGTTTAAAAGTTATGAAATAAATCATATCGGCATGGCAATTATGCAAATTAATGCAAACAGCAATTTTAAACATTTTTCTCACATGTGAGCGTTGGTTATTGTGAATCTACATGAAATTCTAGTCACTTTTCATATATAAAGTTTTTACATACGATGAACGGTTATTCAATTATGAACACTGCTAAATGAGGGTTTTTTGTGAAATATGTAATTCACAGGAAAATTAGGAAAATCGCCAGACCGGAACAAATGAATCGGGCCGAATCTGGATGGTCCAACAAGGGCATGGGCGACGGATAACTAGATGTTGCACGGGCGGGGAATAGGCGGCACTCACCCTGGGCCTTGGACCGGCTGGAGCAAAGCGCTGGGCCGCGAGAGCTGCTGGTTGGAGCAGGGCCGATGGCCCACGTGGGCGCTGGCGCTGGCCAACACAAGTGGGTAGACGGAGGCCTCGACCTCCCGCATGACCAAGGAGGCGGCCATGACGGTCAACAGCGATGTGGCTCTGGCGAGAAGGGCCAGAGGGCGTCGAGGCAGACGGGAACGGGCGGAGGCGGCTGGATCCGGGCGGCTCCGGCCCGGATCTGAGGCAGCAATGTCGGGTCGGAGGTCTGGCCGGCGGAGCTCCTGCGAAAGAAGAGAGAGGTGAGAGAGATGGAGCACGGAGGGAGAGGGAGGAGCACGGGCAAGAGCAGCGAGGTCCGGCCTGATTCCGGCGGCTGCTGCGGCGGTCGCCATCGGCTCTCCGGCGAGGGGCCGGTGGTATCCCTGGCGGCAGGGCTGGCACGGGGGAGCTCGGGAGGAGTTGCGGTCGGGGCTGCTCGCTCGGGCGTCTGCGGGAAGCGGCGGTGGCGCTTCGGTCCCGGGGCGGGCCCGGATGGGCTTCGGCGGCCCGGTGGGGCTGGGAGGAGGGAGGCTGCTGTGGGAGGCTGGCGGTGGCATGGTTTTCGAGGCAGGTTAGGCTAGGGTTGCCCAATTAGGCAGGGGAGGGGGATTAAATAGGGAAGGAGGGCTATATTGGGGGGTTTTAGCCCGTTTTTGAACCCTCCGATCGCGATCGGACGGCTCCGGTCGCGGGGTAGGCTAGGATGGGCTAGGTGGGCTGTGTGGAAGGGCTAGGGGAGATGAGAGGGAGGTATGCGGCTCGTGACATTAGGTTTTAAAACACGAAAAATGTTCGACGAATAACCGATGACCGCACTGCTACGGTTGACCGATGAGGTATCAAACGAACTCGGAATGCGACGAAATTTGGCACGCGATCTACCTACACTATAAGAAGACCGCATGCTAACTTTTAACCCAATCCAAGAATATTTTAAAGGCACTTTTAAAAACAATATTTTTCAATTCCACAGGCGCGTGCGTGAGTGGTTGGTCCCGAAATGGGCAACGGCATGAACTGAGAGAACCGGCAACTACCAACGAATGCAAGTTTTGAAAACAAGTGATGATGCCATGGAGATGATGCGAATGATGCAATGATGAATGCAACAACCAAATGAACCACGTGACGAGAATGGAAACAAAAGGGGAATCTTCTGGAGCGAAGGTCCCAGGCTGTTACAACTCTCCTCCACTACACGAGGATATCATCCCGAGATCTAGAATGAGAAGGGGAAGAGAAATAGCAAGAGGAAGAGGAAGAGGTAAAACTTAGTTGCTTCTTTGACAAACGAGAGAAACCAATGAATCTTCAAGGATGCAAAGAGATGAAGAATGACATGAGGAACAAGCAAGAATTAAAGAGAAATTTCGGCAGCACTTCGGTAGGAAAGAGAGGCAAAACTTGATAAGAAGGAAAAGAACTTGAACATAGAGCACAACACTCCAGTAAAATGAATAAGCAAACAAAGAACATGATCTTGAGAAAACAAGATAATCGATTGAAGAGAGCAACAACGTAAAGCCTTCGGAGCAGAAGACTAGAAGCTAGATTGATGGAAGGAAAGAACGGATAAGAAAATGACAACTTCTACCAACATTGAACTTGAGAGGCATAGGATGAACAGATTTGTTGAAAAACCAACAACGAAAAGAATAGCTTGTTATGGGCTTATGGAAAACATCTCAAAATTATGAGGTGACAACCTGCCACAACAGGAACAATTGATTACTTGAGAGCAACAAGAGATGAAAAACTTCTTTCACCAAGAAGAGGAGGAGAAAACTTGAATCATTTATGACACCATGATAGAAACAATCCTTAGGAAATGCTTTAGGTGAAATCCAATCCAAGATAACTCCGAGAAAGGAATGATGGGTTTACTTATCTGATTCTTGACAATTTTCCTTCGAGACTCCTCATAATCAAGAATTTAATAACACCATCTTAAAAGACAATGGAGAAGGAATTTAACTTAGAAATCCAAGATAAAGAACACTTAAGAACCTCCAACAAGAATCTTGAAGAACAAATCGATAAGAATTACATCTTTAACAAACCACCATGAGGAACCATCAGGAAGAACTCCGAAATTAAAGGATGATAGAAAGAATTGAAGGATGCAAAAAGAACAAGATTGAGGCCTTGCTATGAATTAGATGAAGCTTAGCGACAAGATATTTGAGAAAACTTGGAACTCCGGAAAATAAAGATTACCACTTGGGATAAGGGATTTGATATCGTGAACAACTCCGAAAGAAGGATTGAAATCACTTGTTTGAAACAAGAATAATAATTATGATATGCCTATCCTTCGTCAAGTTAAATTGATGACAAGCAACGGATTTCGCACACCACTTATTCTTCTTGCAAAGATTGAAGAGAAAGAGAGAGAGAGATCACAACTTGAAGAAGCCTTGAACAAGAACACCAGTAAGAATTAGAAACTAAAGAGGATACTTCAAATGAATGGAATAACATGAAAGCGAAGAGAGCATGATCCACCTAATAGAAAACTTGAATAAAGCACCGGAATAATTGAGATAAGAACGAAGGAACAACAATTGAGAAGAATTTGAGAACAAAATCTGAAAGCTAAGAACGAAGAAATCTTCTAAATGATGGCCTTCGGAGGATCGAGAAATAAAAACAATTATGAAATGCACCGGATAGATATGGGAGGAATAACTCATGATCAAAATGATTTGAGATGATAGCAACAACCTGAAACCATGAATCTTTGGAAGAATGAACAACAATTTAAGAGAAACTCTCCTTCGGTCTTCAATAATGAGAATGAAGATGAGAACACCACCAAGAATTACTAAGACACTCCGGAAGAATGAATAAGGAAAGGTTGATCCCACAATGAAAATGATTTGGAAGCGATCTTTGAGAAGGCACATGACTGATGAAATTCATTCTTACGTCATATTGAAAAGAACTTGAGGACATCTCCGGAAACAATAGAAGAGTCAGATAGGATACTGGAAAAACAAACCTGTGGGTTATGGACCCACTCAAAAGAAACCACCATTGAAACAATTGATTAAAAGAGAGATTGCACTGGTACAAATTAAGAAGTTGAAGATATGAGACCCTTGAAATAATTTGAAAGGATTATGAATTGAAATGAAAGTCTTCTAAGCTATCTTCAGCACTCTTGAAGAATAGAGATATGAATAAGCAAGAGAGGCTTAGATAATAATTCCAACATGGGAGAGCAAATAGAGAATGAAAACGATATGTTGAACATCAAGAACTTGAATTGAATCCACTAGAGAAGAATAACAGCAAGAACAAAGGATATGAGGATAGATCTTGAAATTGAAACTCTTGAGAATCTCCACAAGAAAACACCGGATACAATACAGAAGAATGAATGTGAAAGCATTTATGAAGAGAAAGCACTTGGATGATATTTTAATCGTTGAAGAAAAGGGGCGGGAGGGTGGGAAAAACAAAGAAAACTTGGAACAGATGAGACAAACTCCGGAAGGAAATATCAGGGTTGATCTTGCAAATATTAGAGAGAACTGAATTCACTTGAATAGAAGCACACCGGATAAAAAGAATTGGTATCACAACTTGATTAAGCAAAAGAATTGGCAATCCCACAGAAATATGAGAACACTACTTCGGAAATATTTGAGATCACCACTTGACGTCAAAGCAACTCGAATTACCATATACAAAACAAAATAAAGGATGGGGCTTACAAAACAAGCCAAAACAAATTCATGACAGAGATTTCGTCCAATATTTTTGTGGTAAGGTTCGCACGGGCTCGATTGTACATTGGATTGTCATATTTAAATGACGCTTGAATATGCTCCCTAGGCATAGCGAACTACAAGGCTTGACGAAGGATAAATCGATACTGTCCTCTATAAGAAAGATCGTGAACAAATGAATCCACTAGATGTCGAACCCCAACCTCACATCATGATCTGTTGGAAGATAGCCTAGGTAACTACTTGAATTCCCACCTAAGAACTCCCGAAACTTTCTGGTTATGCAATCGGGTGTTGGGGATACAAGGAGGAAATATCTCACACAACTAACAAACCTACACCCCAACTATATACATCCTTCAACACATAACCAGAGGCTTCGCAAGTCCATCTAACTCGGATCCTCGAAAGCACAATGATACTAACCATGATGGTACCCCGGATGCCTCCCCAGTACTGGGTGACTCCGACCTTATCTCACCACGACAAGTATTGAAGCAATTTCGAACACCCTCTGTGCTGAGATACTAAGGAAGCTGAATGATAACGATGTGCCAAGAATTCCCTGGAGCTTAACTCTACGGAAGAAATCAAGTCAGACAGGAGGAACCAAGACAGAACTCCATCACATCGGCATCGTATAGTTTCCAAAATACCCGGATGATCCTAAAAAAAATTCGACCAAGAAGAGGAGTAGAATCAAAATTCCTAAGTCGATTACCTCACCAGAGCATAGAAGAGGAGTAAAAATAATCCTACTCTCCGATATAAGTAGACACAAAATAGTTTTTTTACTAGACTCGAATCGGCCAAGTTCGATCAATGAAGGGGGCTCCTAGGTCGGTACAGGCTCTGATACCAACTTGTCACGCCCAAGATGTGACCCTATCCTTATTTTGGCTCGAGGGCCTCGATAGGGATAGGAGTGCATCTCGTCGTGTTGCAAGAATGGATATCATTACAAGTACATGTATAGAAGAGATGAGTATATGGAATTGGCTTACACTCTCCACAAGCTACATCAATATCACACCAATACAACAACATTCTCAAACATCATACAGAAGAGCAGGGTCCGACTACAGACGAAATGAAACAACGAAATGACATCCATCCTTGTTATCCCAGGCTGCCGCCTAGAACCCATCCTAGATTGATGAAGAAGAAGGAGAACAAGAACTCCAAATCAAATCAAGCATCGCGCTCATCTCAAATCATCGCATTACCTGTACCTGCAACTGTTGTTGTAGTAATCTGTGAGCCACGGGGACTCAGCAATCTCATTTCCAAGGGTATCAAGACTATTAAAGATTAATGGGTGAGGTATGGTTAAGTGGTGAGGCTACAGCAAGCGACTAAGCATTTATTTGAGTAGCTAACTTACAAATGCAGAAAGTAAAGTATGGTGGTCTACGCATAACGAAAGTGAACTAGTAATGATCACTAACTGATCCTGAACACCTACTTACATCAAACATAACCCCACCGTGTTCTCTCGAAGAAGAAGGACTCACGAGAAGAAACAGTCACGGTTACGCACATAGTTGGTGTATTTTATTGGAGTTTACTTCAAGTTTGCTATACTGGCTGTAAAACAAAGTATTCAATTTTTCCACATAACCGCAGGCACGACTTTCCGAAAGATTTAACCCTGCAGGGGTGCTCCAACTCATCCATCAAAAATTAACCACACACACCGGGAATAACCTCGACCACGGATCTCGTGATCTTCCTAGGCAATTCCATAGGAAATCCGCCACCTCGAGATAGCCCAAAGAATAATCGGAATTCCTCACTCAAGACGTTCGGGAAAGGTAAAACAAATCCAACAAGGTCGCCCGACGTGTCGATGAACCCGATAAGAGCCACGTATCTCGTTCTCAGGACACGACCGGATGGGACTAGCTACAAGGAAAAACCAATCCCCGAGTTTCCTCGAAGTGGCCCCACAGGCAACCCGTTTTTGGGCCAACACTCATGAGCAGCACTGGCCCGGGTTGTTGATTAAGATCCTCGGGTTAATTACTCCCTATGCAGGTTTATTAGTTATTAGGCAAATGTAGTACCAATGTTGGCCCTTGCCAGACAAGCTTTATCCTAAAACGAAAATCAAGGGGGTCCCCATAACAACCCCGAGCATGTTAGGAGCGCTCAATTATGGAACATAACACCGGTTCCCAAATAACTAGGGCGGCAAGAGTGGAACAAAACACCAAGCAAAAGGCCAAGCCTTCCACCCTTTACGAAGTGTATAGGTGCATTAAATTAAATAGCAATAATATTGTGATAACCAAAAGAATGTCCATGTTGACACATGGAAGCAATTGCACCTGCAGCTAGAAACGCTATAAGAAGGGTTGAGCAAGCGGTAACATAGCCAAACAAAGGTTTTCTGGGAAGGTGGAGGGTTAGAGGCTTTCATGGCAATGTTGGGAGGCTTGACAAACAAGTGGTAGGTAGCGAGACATAACGATAAAAGCGGGACAACTAGCATGGCAATGATAGTGGTGGTATCCAGGGAAATGTGTCATCTTGCCTGTGATCCCGCTTGGAAGAAGATCGAGTCCATGAAGAAGACGGCCAACGTAGTCGAACGAATCCTCACACTCTGAACGCTTTCGGAACTCTATCGAGAAGAAGCAAACCGAAACAACAATCAACACACGATAACACCACACATATGCATGGTATGATGCGCAGACAATTATGATGCATGTGCGGTTTAATATGCAAGGCATGGCATGGCATGGCAAGAACAACAAACAACTACTACACATTAAGTGAAGTTCAATATGCAAGGCATATTGACGAAACTCCACGTTTAATATTTAGTTCACTCTCATTTAGGTACTCAGCAATATTAAATGTTGTTAGTGATGGAAAGAGGTGAAGCACGAACAACAACAACAACTAGGCATATTAAATGAGGCCGGAAGCAAGCTATAGAACTTGCAAAACAACTTCATATGTAGTTTACAGTTTCGGACAACAACTGAACTAACCACATTTTAGAGTTGTTAAACAGCAAAATGAATGTCACTATGTTATTCTACACATTTTTCTAGCCAAGTTACATATATAAAACATTTACATCGGAGCTATGGTTTATAGTTATGAAATAAATCATATCGGCATGGCAATTATGCAAATTAATGCAAACAGCAATGTTAAACATTTTTCTCACATGTGAGAGTTGGTTATTATGAATCTACATGAAATTCTAGTCACTTTTCATAGATAAAGTTTTTACATACGATGAACGGTTATTTAATTATGAACAATGCAAAATGAGGTTTTTTCTTAAATTTGTAATTCACAGGATAACTAGGAAAATCGCCAGACCGGAAAAAAATGAATCGGGCCGAATCTGGATGGTCCAACAGGGGCATGGGCAACGGATAACTAAACGTTGCACAGGCGGGGAATAGGTGGCGCTCACCCTGGGCCTTGGACTGGCTGGAGCAAAGCGCTGGGCCGCGGGAGCTGCTGGCTGGCGCTGGGCTGGCAGCCCACGTGGGCGCTGGTGCTGGCCAACGCGAGCAGGCAGGCGGAGGCCTTGACCTCCCGCACTACCAAGGAGGCGGCTATGGTGGTCAACGACGACGTGGCTCCGGCAAGAGGCCCGGAGGGCGTCGGGGCGGACGGGAACGGGCGGAGGCGACTGGATCCGGGCGGCTCTGCCCCGGATCTGAGGTGGCGACATCGAGGCGGAGGTATGGCCGGCAGAGCTCCTGTGGGAGAAGAGAGAGAGCGGGGTGAGAGAGATGGAGGAGGGAAGGAGAGGGTGGAGCATGGGCAAGGGCGACGAGGTCTAGCCTGATTTCGGCGGCTGCTGCGGCGGTCGCCGGCGGCTCTCCGGCGAGGGGCCGGTGGTGGCCCTGGCAGCAGGGCTAGTGCGGGGGAGCTTGGCAGGAGCTGCGATCGGGGCTGCTCGCTCAAGCGTCTGCGAGAAGCGGCGGCGATGCCTCGGGCCCGGGGCGGGCCCCGATGGGCTTCGACGGGCCGGCGGCACTGGGAGGAGGGAGGCTGTAGTGGGAGGCTAGCGGCGGCACGGTTTTCAAGGCAAGTTAGGCTAGGGTTGCCCAATTAGGCAGGGAAGGGGGATTAAATAGGGAACTAGGGCTAGATTGGGGGGTTTTAGCCCGTTTTCGGACCCTCCGATCGCGATCGGATGGCTTCGGTCGCGAGGTAGGCTACGATGGGCTAGGTGGGTTGTGTAGAAGGGCTAGGGGGAGATGAGAGGGAGGTATGTGGCTCGTGACATGAGGTTTTAAAACACCGAAAAATTTCCGACGAATAACCGATGACCGCACTGCTACGGTTGACCTATGAGGTATCAAACGAACTCAGAATGCGACGAAATTTGGCAGGCGGTCTACCTACACTATAATAAGACCACACAGCAACTTTCAACCCAATCCAAGAATATTTTAAAGGCACTTTTAAAAACAATATTTTTCAATGCCGCGGGCGCGTGCGTGAGTGATTGGTCTCAAAACGGACAATGGCAAGAACGGAGAGAACCGGCAACTACCAACGGATGCAACTTTTGAAAACAAGTGATGATGCCATGCAGATGATGCGAATGATGCAATGATGAATGCAACAAACAAATGAACCACATGACGAGAATGGAAAAAAAAGGGAATCTTCTGGAGCGTCGGTCCCGGGATGTTACATTCGGCCCCTCGAGATGAGGTAAAAGCCTACGTGATGCTTGTGTTGTATTGATTGGAGTATCGATTAAAAGGGAGCGGATTTGCTTGACCTAGTTATCGATTGATTGGTTTCTGTCTAAGTTGCCCCGGGTCTCGCCCTTATATAGGAGGCCAAGACCACGGGTTACAAGTCTCATACCGACTCTTACAATATATCCGACTCTATCTCTATGTCGCCTTGCCTTCCTGGGCAAGCCATCTCCGGGCGGCTTAACCGCCCGGGTCTTCATGCCTTCTTGGTCTGGGCCTATCCTAGGCCCATCTTGGTAAACCGCCATATGTTTAAGCTTACGTTTCTAGGCCCATCGGCCTTGGTCTGGCTTATGAGCCGCCAGGTATAACCCGGCCCCACCTGGGCGGGTCTCACCATGGGGTTATATCCCCAACATTAGGCTCGAGATTGATTTGAGCTTGCTCATGTCAATCGTCAATTTTACTTGGCGGCGAGTCTCGCCCTTCATCACCCAAAAGTAAAAAATGTTACCCGCCATGATGTCATATTGGATATGCTAAAAATATTCCCTGCCGACCACAACGGATCTTTCATCATTAAACCGATGGCCCAAAAATCGAGGTGTTCATCTCGGTCGGTCAGTTTCGGTCGCTTGGATTCCTGCACCCATTTCCTCTTTCCAGCCTATTAAATAGGACCGCGAACAATCCTTATCATTTCCTCCGCAACTTGCGCCTCTTCTTCTTCCTCTCAATGTCGTCGCCCCCTAGCTCTCTTGCTCCGGTGAATCTCCTGCAGCGTCATCGCCTGAGGCCGCTGCATCGACCTGAACGGACCAGAGCATCTTTCGCGTCCGTCGCATCTCCTCTGGTACGTCCTTCTTTGCCCCTAGATCTGTAGTCTAGGGTATTAAATCCATGGAGTTCCTCAGTCCGCTTAGAACACGAGTTCCTCGTAATGCCCAACGAGATAATACCCCATGAATCTTGTATTGAATCTCTCCCTGACGTGGTAAACCGTAGGAAATCATCAATAATTCAAGTCAGATCGGTAGTTGCTTCCTTTTACTGTCCACGAATATCACCAGTTCCCCTGTTCATCGTTAGGTTTAGAATAAATATGTTTTTTTCTTTGCCCGTATATCTGTTACTGCAATGATAACATGTGCATCCTGTTTTCCACACTTAGCAGTATTTTGCTCCATTGCCCTACAACGTAACTCGCCATTAAAGTTCCGGCTTTCGCCCTGAACTGCACGGGTGGCTTAGCCTCGTAGAATTTAGATTTCATCAGCCGCCCATAGTTGTCTGTCACCTTCTAAATCACCACGCGTTGTTACTTTCCACATCTTTTAAGACGCCATTATGCCTCGTGCGTCCAATTCCTGTAACTAGGTTGGCTCTGCCGTTACTAAAGAGTTTCTGAAGGATTATGTAGACACGAGGACCTTGCCGGCCAAAAACATTATTCATTGGCGGGTTCCAGGCAATGAGAAGAAACCCATCCCCTAAGAAGGTGAAGTGGTTGTATTCACAGATCACCTCTCACATGGTTTCAGCCGCCTGGCTCAAAATTCTTCCGAGACGTCCTTCACTTCTTCAAGCTGCGTCCTCAACACATTGCACCCAATTCCGTTTCGAATATGTGCAACTTTCAAATTTTCAGTGAAGTTTACTTGCAAGAAGAGCCGTCGGTTGATCTCTTCCGTGAGTTCTTCTATGCCAACCGCCAAACAGAAGTTGCAACGGGCCCAAGCTTGGAACTCGGCGGTATCTCCATTCAAAGAAGATGGGACATGGCCTTTCCGGCTGTTCGTATGCCAAGTCATCCTAAGGATTGGAACAAAACCTGGTTTTACTGCAAAGATACCTCTCCAGAAGGAGAGCATCCATTATCGGGTTATCGCCCGTCCCGACTCAAGACCAAAATTGAACTCCCTGACCGGATGTCAGCTTCTGAACGGGCGAAATATGCTCTGGCTTACACCAAAATCAAAGCCCTCATGGCCAACGGTCTGACAAGGATTGATCTGACCCATTGTTGGGTCTCTTGGCGAGTCATGCCTCTAAGCCGGAGAAGCTGCCTTATGTGTGAATATACGAGTGACGCCAACGATCCCCTCTGTTTTAATTCTACCATTTTGTTAGAAAATGACATCATTGATGCCATCAAAAGCCTTATCCATCAATCTCAAGATTCTTGCCACACCATTGGATTATCACCCTTCTGTGCCCCAAACCCGGCCCCGGATGTAAGGGCGACTCTCAATCTCGTGACTTCCGCGTTTAGCTATCCATGTATGTTTTATAATTTTTAACCTCTTTCGGCTGCTTTTACTTCCAGGCTAACTCCAGCTTCTAGAAAAAGAAATACGTTCCTCCTCTGAAGAAGTTGAAGGAGAAGGCCGTCGGCCGAAACAAGAAACCTGCACCTCAAGAGCAGCCTGAAGCTAACGACTCAGAGGTAAACTTGACTCTCTTGGCCGTGTTGTTATACACATTACTGACAATAATAACTTCACAGGACGAGACGAAGACAAGCCACGCCAACGCCCCTGAGGTAACCTATGGCTCATCTGAATCTGGACATCTTGGACCATAGAAGATATGGCGGGTCATCCGAAAAGTCCCATTTTCTCATCCTCTTGCTTACTTAGACCCCAACTTTCTTTTGTTAAAGCAACAGCAAGTCTCCCGGCGCCAGACCCGGAGCACCGGCTCTGAAGATCTTATGGTCGGGTTATCTCACTCGCCGGTTCAATGAAAACGGCTGGCTGAGGTATTTGTTTCACTTGGCTTAATTTTGTCAACCTTGCCTTACAACTTAATTTTGTCTTTATAATGCTTTAACTTCTTTCAGGAATCACCCCCTTCTTTAGGCGACTCTACGGCAACCAAGCTACCGCCTCTGAAGATCAACCCAGAGTACGTGCTTTCATATTTGCATCCTATCCTTTGTCTTCCTTTGGACTTTATATAACAACTTTCTATGCCTTCCAGGGCTCAAGCAAAGCGAAGGAAAACCGTCGGGTCTACCTCGGCCTCCACTGCCCAAGAACCGGAGGCTGCCAAGCCAGACTCTCCGGTTGCACATGCTAACCCTTCTGTTGCCTCAAAGGATGCGCTCGAAGATGCTCGTCGTTCTGCCGAGCCAGCGGCCCATGATACAGCCACTAAGAGCCCTCCGAGGACCAATTCTAAGCCGCCGAGCCCTTCAATGGCTGCTGACGATTCACTTATTCCAGATGTAATCATCATCGGGACCGGCTTTCAAACTCCTGAACCTCGTGTGTTGACAAAGCACACTATGAAAACTGAAGCCTCTGACAAGCTGGACCTTGAGATAACCGTGTTGGAGAAGTTAAATGCTAACAAGCTACACGCCGGATATCTGAACCGCCTCACCACTAGCCGGAACATGGAACTCAAGCTCATCAACCCGATGAAGAAAAAATACGAGGTACTCTTTCCTTTCCTTATATCCTTATGTAGCCCCCAAGAGCCGGTTTAGTATTTGTTAATGGTAAACTGGGTCTTCCAAACCATGCCTTAAGTAGAACCACTTAACCTGTAGCCCCCAAGTATCAGATTATTTTGTAAATATTGAGATGGTGCTCAGTTTTAAGTAGTAGATCAACTTTAGCACCCAAGTTCGGGTCAATATAGAAATAATGGGCCAAACTTCCCCATGGAAAGAGCCAAACATAGCCCCCAAGTGTCGGCTTATCTTTGACAAATATGAGCCGGAACTTCATGGGAGATGTGAACAAAGATCTAACTGTAGCCCCCAAGTGCCGGCTTAACTTGATAAAGATGAGCTGGAACTTACTTGTAGTCTTGGAGAGCAAATAGACATTAGCCCCCAAGTGCCGGCTTAACTTGATAAAGATGAGCCGGAACTTACTTGTAGTCTTGAAGAGAAAATAGACATTATCCCCAATGTGTCAAGTATATTGCTTGCAATCTGCTTGAGACTTGCATTATATTTGTTAATTTAACCATCTGACGACATGCTATCCTGGCGACTTACCTTTCTTGTACCTTTTGTTTGTCACAGGAAGCTTTAAATAATGCCGAGCCTGAACTGACCGGCTTGAAGAGCAATCTGGCCTCCCAACAAGCCGCTAGGAATGCAGCACGAGAGAAGTGGTGGCTTGCGGCCGAAGAGCTTGTAAAAGCTAAAGCTGATTTCGTCGCCTTCAAGAAAGCTGCTGAGATGGAGAAAACTGCCCCAGCTTAGTGTGCAGATAATGCTGACCAGCGGCTCATGGAAGTATCCGATGAACTGCACGCCCTGAAGCGCCATATTGCAAAGATGTCTGCTGCTATCTTTGGTAAGTACTTTAGCCAATATCCTTGTGTGAAGACTTATACAGACGGCTTATAACAAAAAAACGTCTTATACAGGTCCAAGGAGCCGTCAACTCGCCGCTGACAGCCTGTTGTCTCTGAAAGCCATCTATACCCTCTCAGAACAGCTGTACTACGGAACACTTTGCACCATCAAAGCAATGATTAACAAAGAGAGTATCCCCCAGTCCATGAAGGGAGTCATAGAGATGTTGTCCACTCTGCCCAAGCAAATCCAGGAGCTCAAGAAATCATCCGCTAGAAAGGGAGCCATTGCGGCCATAAGCCGGGCTTTAGCCTTCGCCCTAGAGCTAACTCCTGAAGAGATGATGGACGGGTTTCCATCAAAGAAGGACGACGGCTCGGAGTTCACAGAAGCCGACTACGCCCATTGCATGAAGGCCTCCAGAGTCCTTACATCAGTATTAGCGGAAGAAGTGAACCTTTCAACCTATCAGGCGGCTTACAATGCCAAGAACAAGCGAGTGTGCGACCCAACCTTCAAGGCCATGGACTTAATTCCTGCACGCCGTAAGCACTTCTTTGCTCCTGAGCTTGACCCATCTCCCCTCTTTGAAGAGGCAATCTTTGAAGCTTTAACCAACTACAACTAGGACGTGGACAATATCCAGATCGAGGAGGTCGAAGACCCGGTGCAGGGTGACCCGCCGTCTAGCTAAGCCCTTTGATAACGCCATGGATAATCCGGCTCTCGTGACCTGCCGAACTTTGGGGCATGTAAAAAGCTTTAAGTCATTGCTTTTGAGCTCTGTGGAGAGCATTGTAATAGGGTTTTAGTAAAAACTTTGTCTTGCCTGAACGGTGCCATCGTGCACATAGGAAATCACACTGCTTTAACATATTGTGTCTGCCTTGTGCTCCAATTCATACCAGATGTCGTGGCGGCTCTTCTTGAGATAACCAACCTGTGGAAACAGAATATGTTCCATACTATTTAGTAGGGTGTCTTAGAACCGCACAACCCAGAGATGTTATATCTTTCCGGATTTGTTTTATTTTTGAAATTTTTTTGAACTCATGTGTCGGTTCTTCTGGGTGGACTCGCTAATTAAAAATCTTAATCAGTACAGGGTCTCTATCGAGATTGGCCGTCAATTTCTTAGGACAGTTGAGGGTCTCTAAGCGAGATTAACTGATAGGAAGTGTAGCGCCCCACGGAGAGAGACGACAGGGCATGAGTACCCTGGTAGCTCAAAAATTGCCTCTCACGTGACATAAATCCGTCGTTTTAACGTTAAACAGTTCAGGGTCTTCAAAAGATTGACTGTAGTACAAATAGGCCACATAGCGGAGAGTCGGCAGTAGATGAGAGAGTTTATCCTCGCTTTCCGTAAGCCAAACCTCACGTGACAAGAACCGCCAGTTTAACCTTAACCAGTATAGGGTCTCTAACAAGATTGGCCATCAATTTCTTTGAACCGGCTCAGGGTCTCTAAGCGAGATTAACTGGTAAGAGTTCGGCGGGTCACCTGGTGGAGTGGCAAGTTGCAAACGGGCAGGTTTAACTCTGGCGGCTTAAGAGCCGATCAATAGGGTGTGATAAGCTAAACCCGGCAGGTTGCAAGCCCCCTAGACAACTTTTGTTGACGAAATCAACTGTTTAGCTTGAGAGCCAATCGATAGGGTGTGATAAGCTAAACCCAATGGGTTGGAAGCCCCCTAGATGACCTTTGTTGACGAAATCAACTATTTGGCTTGAGAGCCGATCGATATGGTGTGATAAGCTAAAACCAGCGGGTTGGAAGCCCCCTAGACGACCTTTGTTGACGAAATCGACTGTTTGGCTTGAGAGCCGATCAATAGGGTGTGATAAGCTAAACCTAGCGGGTTGGAAGCCCCCTAGACGACCTTTGTTGACGAAATCAACTAAGATATGTGAAATGATAGAGGCCCCGGCTTGTAGGGATGCCAACTTTATTCATACATATATGATATGTACAATTATGGTGTAAAACGTCAAGTCTCAACGACTCAGGTATAGTAAGGCCACAGATGAGCTATGTTCCACGGCCGGCAGGTCTCCTGCCCAGAAGTGCTTGAGTCGTCCCGGACGTCATTGAGGTAATATGAACCGTTGTTGAGATTTTTGCTGACCACGAAAGGCCCATCCCACGGAGGGGACAACTTGTGTGCATCCGCCTGATCTTGAATCAACCGCAACACTAAGTCGCCTTCTTGAAACGTCCAGGTCTTAACTCTGCGGCTATGGTAGCGACGCGGGTCTTGCTGATAGATCGCCGATCGAGCCACCGCTAGATCATGTTCTTCCTCCAAGGCATCCAACGCGTCTTGACATGTTTTTCGTTATCTTCCTCAATGTAAGCCGCCACTTGTGGTGAGTCATGACGGATATCGCTTGGTAATACGGCTTCTGTGCCATAAACCATGAAGAAAGGTGTATAACATGTTGATCTGTTAGGAGTGGTTCTGATGCTCCATAAGACGGACGACAACTCCTCCACCCAACCACCCAGCGTGCGCTGCAAAGGAACCATAAGCTGGGGTTTGATACCTCTCAAGATTTCCTGGTTAGCACGTTCTGCCTGACCATTTGATTGTGGATGAGCCACCGTAGAAACATCAAGTCGGATGTGCTCACTTTCACAGAACACTTGCATAGCCCCCTTGGATAAATTCGTGCCATTATTTGTGATGATACTGTGAGGATAACCGAAGCGGTAGATCAACTTCTTAATAAATTGAACCGTCGTAACCGCGTCACACTTGCTGACCGGCTCAGCTTCCACCCACTCGGTAAATTTGTCCACCGCCACCAAGAGGTGGGTCTTCTTGTCCTTGGACCTCTTGAAAGGCCCGACCATATCAAGCCCCCATACTGGAAATGGACAAGTAATTGGAATCATGCGAAACTCTTGAGCCGGGACGTGAGTACGCCGGTCGAAATTCTAACATCCATCGCACTTGCGAACCAAATCCTCTGCATCTTTATGAGTCGTCAGCCACAAGAAACCATGTCGAAAAGCCTTGGCCATCAGAGATTTTGAGCCGGCATGATGAGCACAATCGCCAGCATGAATTTCACTCAAGATTTCCTTGCCCACTTCAGGTGAAACACAACATTGGAAGACGCTAGTGATGCTGCACTTATGTAACTCACCATTGATTATGGTCATAGACTTAGATTGCCTGGTGATTTGTCTAGCCAGATTTCATCATCAGGTAATTCGTCGCGCGTCAAGTATGCCAAGTAAGGCACGGTCCAGTCAGGAATAGCATGTAGAGCCGCCACCAGCTGCCCCTCCGGGTCAGGTACGGCCAAGTCTTCCTCTGAAGGTAACTTAACCAATGGGTGATGTAATACATCTAAGAAAATGTTTGGCGGTACCGGCTTATGCTGAGAACCTAGCCTTGACAGGGCGTCAGCCGCCTCGTTCCTGCGACGATCAATATGATCCACCTGATAACCCTTGACATGACCAGCGATGACATCCACCGCCTGACGATAAGCCACCATTTGCGGGTCCTTGGAATCCCAAGTCCCTGAAACTTGCTGAACCACCAGGTCTGAGTCGTCGAGACACCTAACCTGGCTCAGGTTCATCTCCTTAGCCACCCGGAGGCCATGAAGCAGAGCTTCGTACTTAGCTGCATTATTAGTACAAGGAAACATCAAAGTTAACATGTAACAGAACTTGTCACCTTTGGGGAGGTTAAGACAACCCCTGCCCCTGATCCTTCCAGCTGCCTGGATCCATCAAAGTGGATTGTCCAATATGTGTTATCCGGCTTTTCCTCGAGCGCCTGACACTCCGTCCAGTCGTTTATGAAATCCACCAGGGCTTGAGACTTGACCGCCGTGCGAGGCACGTATTTCAGATTAAGAGGTCCAAGCTCCAATGCCACTTAGCAATCCTATTGGTGGCCTCTCTGTTTTGAATTATATCTCCCAACAGGGCAGAGCTAACCACTGTGATCAGGTGCCCTAGGAAGTAATGCTTCAGTTTACGATTAGCCATGAACACCCCATATACTAGCTTCTGCAAATATGGATACCTCTACTTCGACTCTGTTAGGACTTCACTGATGTAATAAACCGGCCTTTGAACTAGATATTCCTTCCTTGCCTCCTTACGCTCAACAACGATCGTGGCGCTGACTGCCCTATTATTAGCCACCACGTATAAGAGCAAAGGTTCCTTCTCAGCCAGAGCTGCTAAAACTGGCGGCTCTGTGAGCTGCCTCTTGAGGGCCTCAAATGCTTCACCCATTTCCGCACTCCAGACAAAGTTTTATGTCTTCTTCGTCATCTCGTACCAAGGGATGGCCTTCTGACCCAGGCGGCTTATAAACCAGCTTAACACAGCGATCCGTCCCGACAGGCGCTGAACATCATTGATGCATGCCGGCTCAAACGGGGAAGTGATAGCCTTGATCTTATATGGATTAGCCTCAATGCCATGCTCGGAGAGTACGAAACCCAAGAGCTTTCCTCCAGGAACACAAAAAACACACTTAGCTGGGTTAAGCATCATCTTGTGGACCCATAAGTTGTCAAAGGTCTCCTTCAGGTCATCAAGCAGAGTCTCCTTCTTCCTGGACTTAATCACAATGTCATCCACGTATGCATGAGCATTACGCTCAATTTGGCTGTGAAGACCATTTTGCACACAACGTTGGTAAGTCGCTTGGGCACTCTTGAGCCCGAAAGGCATGGACACACAGCAGAAGGCACCAAAAGGCGTGATGAAAGCCGTCTTCTATTGGTCCTTGACTGCCATCTTGATCTGATGATAGCCAGAATAAGCATCCAGAAAACTTAAACTCTCACAACCCGTCGTTGCATCGATGATCTGATCGATACGGGGGAGAGCAAACGGGTCTGCTAGACAGGCTTTATTAAGATCCGTGTAATCCACACACATACTCCATGTGTCGTTCTTCTTAAGCACTAGTACCGGGTTAGCAAGCCACTCTGGGTGAAACACTTCAACGATGAAACCCGCTGCTAGGAGCCAGGCCACCTCTTCACAAATGGCCCTGCGCCTCTCTTCATTGAACCACCATAGAAACTGTTTGACCGGCTTAAACTTGGGATCCACATTAAGCTGGTGCTCAGCGAACTCTCTCGGTACACCCAGCATGTCAGAAGGCTTCCATGCAAATATGTCCCGATTCTCACGGATGAATTCGATGAGCACGCTTTCCTATTTGGGATCCATATTGGCTCCAATAGTAAAATGTTGCGATGAGTCACCTAGAGTAAAATTCACTAGCTTGGTGTCATCTGCCGAGAACTTGAGGGGCGACTCTGATTCCGCGGTGGTTTTTTTTAGCAGAGTCATGTCCTCCGGGTCAACATTTTCCTTATAGAACTTGAGCTCTGCTTCCGTGCAACTTGACTCTGCATAAGCTGCATCTCCTTCCTCACACTCAATAGCCGTCTCTCGATCACCATGCACCGAAATCGTTCCTTTTAGACCCGACATCTTGAGCTACAAGTACACATAACAAGGCCTAGCCATGAACTTGGCGTAAGCCGGACGTCCAAATAGAGCATGATACGGACTTTTAATCTTGACCACCTCAAAACACAAGGTCTCTACCATGTAGTTGTATTCGTCACCGAAGGCGACTTCCAAGGAAATCCTCCTCACTGGATAAGCTGACTTGATAGGCACCACACCGTGAAAGGCTATTGAGGAAGGCTTAAGATCCTTATCAAGCAACTTCTTCCGACGGAAAGTGTCGTAGTACAAAATATTGATGTTGTTGCCACCATCCATAAGCACCTTGGTAAACACGTATCCTCCAACTTGGGGGCAACTACCAACGCCAGTCGTCCCGGGTCATCAACACACGGAGGGAGATCCTCTTTGCTCCAGGTTATGTCGTACTCTGACCACTTCAAGTACTGGGGAAGAGCTAGTGCGACGGCATTGACCGCCCGCTTGCGCAACTTCTGGTCCTGCCTGTTAAGGCTGGTTGTAAGAACATGATACTGACCCGAGATGAGTTGCTTCGGATTACTCTAATACCCAGACTGGTTATTTTGCTGCTGATTATTGCCATTGATTTGCTGATGATGCCCTCCTTGGCTGCCCTAGCCCTGGTAGCCGGATCCTGAACCGCCAGACCCCAAGCCGGCGCCTGACCCGCCTGGTGGGCCTCCGCCATTGTTGTTATGCTGCCGCACACTGTAATCCAAAAATTTGTGCATAATGTGGCAATTCCTCCATGAGTGATTTGCCACCTTATCGGGCCGGCTATGCTCTGGGCAAGGTTTATTGAGCATCTCCTCCAAATTAAAAGGAGTTTTACCATTATTAAAGGGTTGTCTGAAGTTCCTAGTGCCTTTAGCACGATTGTTCCCGGTGCTGGCGTTGGCCACCAATTCTGACCCGTCATCCGGATTCTTCCTCTTGCCTTGGTTGCCATTGTTTGCTGGACCCTTGCCATTGTTACTCTTCTTGCCCTGACCAGGCTTCTCCTCGTCAGAGCCTGGATCCTTCATGTTGTTAGAGTCGGCGTACTTCGTGAGAGCCACCATGAGCTCCCCCATGTCCTGACATGAGCGCTTGAGCCGACCAAACTTCTACTTCAGAAGTGTAAAGTGGAAATTCTTCTCCAGAATCAAAACTTCTTGAGCCACCGCAATATGTTCAGATGAGTGGATGATGGTTGAGACCTGTCGAACCCAATGATGAGCCGACTCATTCTCCTGCTGCACACAATGATCCAAATCCACAATCGTCATGGGCTGCTTGCATGTTCCCTGGAAACTTTTGATGAACTTCGCCTTTAACTCAGCCCAGGAATTAATGGTGTTGGGTGGAAATCCCTTCAACCACGTGCGAGCCGGCCCTTCCAGCATCATGATAAAATACTTGGCACACACTACATCGCTGATGTCTAGCATCTCCATCGCTAGCTCATAGATCTCAATTCACGCCTCAGGAGGCAGGTCAGCATTATAGTTTGGGACCTTGCGAGGGCCCCTGAAGTCCTTCGGCAGACGTTCGTTCCATAAAGCTAGCACCAAGCACGAGACTCCCACGGCCCTGGTGGTTACTCCTGCTCCTACCGAGATAGAAGGTACCGGTTCTTGATGAGCCGCCGCCGCCAGTAGAGCCGCTTCCTCGTGTTGTGCCCTTGCCCGGTCCACCAGAACCTGAGCATCCAGAACCGCCTAATCGTCTCGCGGCGGGTTCCGGTGTCAGTCACTGCTAGAAACTATCGGCGACTCATAACGCCGGCTGAAGCTGCGGTTGAGGATGTGGGCTGAGTGCACACGACTCTGGTTGTAGGGGTACTTCTCCTGCTGGGCCATCGCCGTCTGCACGTATCCAATAGCGTTCCTCACCTCTTCTGCGAAGGGTGCCTCGTCCGGGATAGGAATCGTACCGAGTTGGGTTACCGCCGCCACCATGTTCTCTATCGGGTTTGAATAGTAACCCGCCAGCGTTGGGAAAGCCATTGGTGAGGGATGGTTCCATCAGGGCGGGTTAGGGCGCTGCTTTCGAGCCGCCGGCCGACTCTCTGGTGCTTCCACGGTCCGTCCCGCACCCGACATGTTAAAAAGATTCCTGGCCTCGAACTGTTCATGCAGACGGGACTGATGTCTCATCCACTGAACCGCCGCCGCGGATTGTTGCTCTGGCTCAAGGCGGAAAGTGATCGCCTTAAGGCGTTCTACCTCCACGTCCATCTGGGCCTTCAGCATGCTGATCCCTTGTTGGACTTCAGTCATGTGGTCCTTTATCCTTGCGATCTCTGTGTTCCGGGCAGCTTGATTCTCTGGCGTGACTTCAGTTGCCATCAGGGCCATGAGCTCATTCATCAGATCCAGGAGAACTTGAGCCAGCGGCGGGTCAGCCCCGACCTGGCTGCCCCAGCGGCTGTACTGCTTGTGCCTGGTGCTGAACCTGCCATGAAGACGGCCACATGCATCGGCGGCCCATAGTCCTCCGACACATGACACTCCAACTCGGGGTAAAGCTCGTCGTAGCCCCCGAGCCTGCCATTGTGAAGCGGGTAGATTGATTCCGTCTCTCCGCTCAAAGATTCATCCTCCGAACAGACTAGAGTTTCCTATGACATGGACCCCTCTAGATCTGCGCCTTGAGTAAAACTGACAAAGACATGCTTCCTGCTCGGGTTAACACGAGCGGGTTGTGTGCGCCGAGCTGGCTCGATGATGTTGGTGCAAACGTCCAGCCTGGGTGTAAATCCGCCGACTATGCCGATGAAAATGTGAATCCCACCAAAGGGGATCCAGAAGCCATACTCGACAGAGTCGTCCTCGGGGCCCCAGCCGGCATCGTCGATGTAGAGCCGGCCGTGGCGACTCTTGTTCATCCTACCGACAATATATCCCTCGATCCCTAGAAGAGAGCCCTTTGAGAACTCAACACCACCGAGCGCAAGCCCCACGCTGGACGCCAACTGTCGTGGTTTTATCATGGTAGATGTCCGAGGACTTATGTTTGAGGCCATCGCTAAGGTGATGGACTCAAAGGGGTTGGTTGGGACGAAGGACACGAGTTTACCCAGGCTGTCCCAGGTTGAATGGAAACAAAAGGGGAATCTTATGGAGCGTCGGTCCCGGGATGTTACATTCGGCCCCTCAAGATGAGGTAAAAGCCTATGTCCTGCTTGTTTTGTATTGGTTGGAGTATCGATTAAAAGGGAGCGGATTCGCTTGACCTAGTTCTCGATTGATTGGTTTCTGTCTAAGTTGCCCCGGGTCTTGCCCTTATATAGGAGTCCAAGACCACGGGTTACAAGTCTCATACCGACTCTTACAATATATCCGACTCTATCTCTATGTCGCCTTGCCTTCCTGGGCAAGCCGTCTCCGGGCGGCTTAACCGCCCGGGTCTTCATGCCTTCTTGGTCTGGGCCTCGCCTAGGCCCATCTTGGTAAACCGCCAAATGTCTAAGCTTACGTCTCCAGGCCCATCGGCCTTGGTCTGGCTTATGAGCCGCCAGGTATAACCCGGCCCCACCTGGGCGGGTATCACCACGGGGTTATATCCCCAACACCCGGTACCGAAACTATGTAGTCTTTTGGGTTTGGAAGGGGTAAGTGTTGAGGTTGCAGTAAGCACTAAGTATATATTTGGTGGCTATCTTACGAGAACATGAATGTAAATATGGTGGTTTACAAAAGACGTTCGAGAACTACCATGATCACTAAGTGATCATGAACACGTACTTACGTCAAACATAACCCCACTGTGTTCTCTCTCGGTTCATGTTCACGAGCAAAGACCATCACGGTTACACACACAGTTGGTGTATTTTATTAGAGTTTACTTCAAGTTGGCAATAATCGGGTGCTAAACAAATATCCAAGTAGCCACATAACTACGGGCATGGCTTTCCAAAAGATTTAACCCTGCAGGGGTGCTCCAACTAATCCATCACAAATTAACCACAAGCCGTGGGAATAACCTCGACCACGGATCTCGTGATCATCCGAGGCAATTCCAAAGAAAATACGACACCTCAAGATAGCCCGAAGAAGATCGGAGTTCCTCACGCAAGACATTCAAGAAAGGTAAAACAAGTCCAGCAAGACCTCCCGGCAGGCCAGATCCCAATAGGAGCACCGCGTATCACTGTCTCAGGGCACTACCAGATGAGCAGTACGTATGGTGCCCTGATAGAAATCCCTCGAGTTTCCCTGAGGTTGCCCCGCAAGTGGCTATGGGTTGGACCTACACTCATGAGGAGCACTGGCCCGGGTTGTTGATTAATTATCCAGGGGGTAGCTAAGCCCTATGAATTTTTATTAAGTTGTTAAGCAAATAGTACCAATGTTGGGTCTTGCCAGACAAGCTTTAATCTCAAATGAATAATAGAGGGGGTCCCCATAACAACCCCGAGCATGTTAGGAACGCAAAATATGGAACACAACACCGGTAACAAGTAACTATGGTGGTAAAAGTGGAACAAAACACCGAGCAAAAGGCCAATCCTTCCACCTTACCAATATATATATATATATGTGCATAAAATTAAATATCAGAAAGTATTGTGATATCTCTCGATATCCATGTTATCACATGGAAACAACCTGTACCTGCATCTAAGAATGCTAAAAGGGGCGCTGAGCAGCGGTAACTTAGCCAAACAAGGTTTGCTAGGTAGTGGAGGGGTTAGAGGCTATCATGGTAATGTAGGAGGCTTGACATTCAAGTGGTAGGTAACGCAAGTGTAACGATAAGAGGGAGACATCTAGCTAAGGATAGCATAGGGTATGGGCAGGGTAGAGAAATACCATACCCATACCCGAATGGTTAGTGGGTAGAAAATTCTACCCATACATGTACCCATGGGTATGAAACTTTACCCATACCCATACCGGATGGGTACCCATACCTATTGGGTACCCAACGGG
Organism: Hordeum marinum; assembly: GCA_022496015.1. Classification (NCBI taxonomy): domain Eukaryota; kingdom Viridiplantae; phylum Streptophyta; class Magnoliopsida; order Poales; family Poaceae; genus Hordeum; species Hordeum marinum. The sequence continues at coordinate 48,613 of JAAAWK010001144.1, read as the reverse complement.
TAGAACAAATAATACACAAGTTGTTCATAATTTTACACTCATTGATAGCACATTTAAAAAAACAATTATCCTAGCTACATAATAGGTAGATAAGTACATAACCACCACCAAAATTTAGAAATCATAACATACTCGTAAGAGAGTAGGAGTAGACGAGTCACAAGAAAAATGATGATTAATTGACAATAATATTTAACATTATTTCACAAGAGAGCAGGGTATGGGTATACCCATGGATACAAGGTTATACCCATACCCTACCCATGACTTAATGGGTAGGGTATGGGTACTACCCATGGGGTATCAAAGTGTGCCCATGTCCGGCCCATGCAGGTATGGTACCCGCGGGTACCCATACCCATGGGCAAAATTGCCATCCTTAATGGGTACCGACCTTGGCTCGACCGCAACAATAGAGGTCGGGAAAGAAACCGGGCCAGAACAAACGCCGACTACCAGCGTGAAATAGCCCGGGTCAGAGATGCTTCCCACCCACTATGCTTCACCGGCAAGGTGATGCAACTTGAGTTCCCGGAAGGATTTAAACCCGTGAACATAGAGCAATACGATGGAACAACTGACCCAACAGTATGGATCGAGGATTTCCTCCTCCACATTCACATGGCACGAGGAGACGATCTCCACGCCTTCAAGTATCTACCCCTAAAACTCAAGGGGCCAGCTTGGCACTAGCTAAACATCCTCCCCAAAAATTCTATCGGATGCTGGGAGGATCTAGAGGATGCATACCAGTTTAACTTCCAAGGCACCTATGTACGGCCGTCGGACTCCTCCGACCTAAGCAATGTCATCCAGAAGGCAAGAGAGTCCGCTTGACAATTCTGGAATCGGTTCTTGACCAAGAAAAACCAGATTGTTTATTGCCCGGATGCCGAGGAAATAGCCTCTTTCAAGCACAGTATTCGGGATGAATGGCTGGCTAGCCAGCTCGATCAGGACAAGCCTAGGACAATGTCCGCCCTTACGTCACTCATGACTCGCTTTTGTGCGGGCGAGGATAACTGGTTAGCTAGACGGAGTCACAACCCCGAAGACCCCGAAACCTCCAAAGTTCGGGACGAAAACGGGAAACCAAGACGCAACAAAAATAAGCTTCGGTACAGCAATAGTGATGCCGACAACACAGCCGTCAATGCTGGTTTCCGCAACCCTCGATCTGGGCAGCGGAAGAAGCCTCCTAAAGGCAATCGAGACGGATCTACCCCACTAGACAAAATAATGGAGAGGCCCTGCCAGATCCATGGCACTCAAGACAAGCCCGCCACCCACACCAACCATGACTGTTGGGTGTTCAAACAAGCTGGCAAACTCGGAGCCGAGAAGCAAGGCAAGGGACCATGCAACAAGGACGATGATGATCCCCGCGGTCCGATCAATGGTGGACAGAAGCAGTTCCCCCCAAAGGTAAAAAGTATGAATATGATATATGCCACTCATATACCCAAAAAGGAGAGGAAGCGCGCCCTTCCCGAGCTCTACGCCGTAGAGCCTGTAGCCCAAAGTATAACCCATGGTCGGCATACCCAATCACCTTCGATCGATGAGACCATCCGACCAGTATCCATCATGGGGGTTCAGCCGCCCTCATCCTAGACCTCATTATCAATGGGTATCACCTCACTAAAGTCCTAATGGACGGAGGAAGTAGCCTCAATCTGATTTACTCAGACACGGTGAAAAAGATGGGTATAGATCCATCAAGGATCAAACCAGCAACACTACCTTTAAAGGAGTGATCCCAGGCGTCGAGGCCCGGTGCACGGGCTCGGTGAGCTTGGAAGCAGTGTTTGGGTCGCCTGATAACTTTTGCAGCAAGGACTTGATCTTCTATATTGTACCTTTCTGCAGCGGTTATCACGCCTTGCTAGCCCGTATAGAATTCGCTCGCTTTAACGTTGTCCCACACTACGCATACCTCAAGCTCAAAATGCCCGGACCCAAGGGGGTCACTACTGCCAATGGAAACACCGAGCGTTCCCTCCGAACTGAGGAACATGCATTGGCCCTGGCGGCCGAATTCCATTACGATGACGATTGGCAAATGCTGGAATGTGCCATAAAGGCACATAAGGTTGACAAACGAGCTCGGTTTCAATCCGAACTCCCAGAACCTTCTTCTCCCCGGAAATAGGGACACACTCCACATTGCACAGCCCTAATACCTATCAAACTCGTGTCGAGAAGAAACAACTTTGCACACAAGATTCCATGGGCAGCAATGGGGAACAACTATCAAAAGGAAAGTGTTTGGCTGGACCGAAATACTGCCGGCACATGTCTTCGGACAAACTTCAGGTACCATCAAGGACCTGCTACAGCATAAAGCTCATACATACTTCAATGACTTCTCAAGACTTCTTTCCAAGGCCCGCTCACCGACACAAATCACCCTCAAAGGAACACAACTCCTTAGGAGGCACCTCAACGGACAGGCGACAGGGCACATCGTAGGACGTCAGGCCACCCATCGAAGACCCTTGGTACAACCCCTCCTGTAAACTTTATATTTTCAACTTCAAGTACCTGTAAATAGTTGCTTCGACAATTTGAGTTACAAGAATCATTGATAAAATAAAAGACCATTATGCTTGGCCACTTCGCTGTATTTTATGATACATACTCCGTTTCTTCCCTCACCAACGCTCCTTGCAAAACTATTCGGTACACATCACGACGCAACCGGCTAATATACCAGGGGCTTGAGTTTAAATACCGCCTTACACATCACACCGGCACAATCGATCGTGTGTTCGGCTTCCTGGATTTCGCTTTATATGCATTGGTTCCGAACTATGTCTTGGTTCAATAGTTTGGTTACCCGACTCCTGTGTTTTCCCTCTTATGTTCCGCTTGTTCGGCTAAAAGGGCAAAGGGAGAACCACTACGATTGTGTTTCCAACTAGAATGGTCAAGCACCTCAGGGGAGAAAGCCGAAAACTGACTGTCATAGTAAGCGAGAGCCGGTCTGCAAATCCGAGCATAAATGCCATATTAAAACTTCGTTACAAGTTATTTCATGTCATACGATGGGTTTCGTACTCGTACAAACCATGTGATGCTGGCTTTAGCCGCGGTTCATCCAAACATCACAACCCACTGGGGGCTAGTCATCAGCCCCCGTGTTCCTTTTCCACGCTCCTACGGCTAAGTGAAAGCGATAAAGCATCATAGTCTGATTGCCTTGTCCCCCTCGCACTACCGCCTTTAGGCACCGATACCTCGGCTAAGGGTCACAGTGCGGAGGCAGAGACACCCCGCGTAGTATCTACGTGGGGGCTGAAGCCGATGACTGGCAACTTTTAGATTAAACGGCCACATGGGAGTCACAGCGAATGCAAAACTTAAAAGACATGATAAACCATGCAATATCGTAATAAAGCATTAAACAGTCTTCAGACATATTACAACACGCTCATTCATAAAACTTATCCTTCGAACATTGAGCCTCTATTGCCCGAGCACCCTCCATCACTGCGCAGAAGTATCGCTCAGGGCACCTATACTCCTTTCCAGGGGCAGAGGTGCGGTGGCCATCTCGGTCGGATTAAGCCTCGGCCAGTGCATCATGGTCCTTGCAAAGGCCATCCGAGCTCTCTCGATGTAGGTAGAACACTTCAGCGCATCAATCCGAGGTGCAGTGTCACTCAGCCTCTGCACCAGGCCGAAGTAGCTGCTCGACAATGGCTCATCGGGCCATAGACGGATACAGAGATCCTTCATGGCCGGCTCCGCCATCTTGTGTATCTCCATCAACTGCTTCATATTCTCGATGAGAAGAGGAGAGCACTCGGGGGGCTTAAAACTATGTGCAAAAGAGCCGAGCCTCATCGCCTTCTTCTTGCAAAGCATAGAATTGGTTCGCATTTGCTATGCTCTTTTGGAGATCCAAACAAGCACCCGAGGAACGCCACACCTAGGTGAGCAATGCGAACCTGCTATCACCAAAGGCACACTGTATTAAATACGGCTTATCGTCTGTGATAGTTTTGACTTGGCGGATCTGTTCTTCAAAGAACCGCCTATCCACTCGCTCCTTTTGGAGCTCGGATTTCATCATGGATAGCTCGGTGGCTTGTTCCTTGCCTTTTTGCTCAAGGCCCTCGCACTTCGTGCTAGCATCCTCAAGCTCCTGTTGCACCTCCTCCACCCGGACTTCATGCTTAGCACTCGTGGTTTTCAACGCGGAGAGCGCGGTTGCTGCTTGTTCGGCTGTTGCCTTCTCGCCCACGGCCGCTTGCTTCATCTTTTTAAGCTCATCCTTGAGCTTCTCGACCTCCTTGGCCGAAGCTGTGTAAGGAATAAATATATAATTACACTGAGTCACCAGTGTGGATCACTTAAACCCGGATATTACAATTCGGCTTACCTTGCGCCTCATCGAACCTCTTGTTCAGGGCGTCGAGCTCTTCTTCGGATCTCTTGAGCTTCCGATTTAGTTCGGCAAGCTCCGCGGCATTAACGGCTGCCGCCAATGATGAGGCCTAAAACAATAAATATATATCAGACTATGTGCGTTCAAACCCCCGAAGTATCAAGAACATGACCCTATGCTCGGTCCTTTTAAGGGCTCTTAGAACAGTATGTGACGAATTATGATATGTGCATCGTTGGTTACTGCTAGGTATTTGACCCCCAGGTGAGTTTTTCCTAAACTCACCCAGGGCTCGGGGGCTGCTATATATAACGATCGCACAAACCTAATAAAATTAAAATTTCAGGAAAAAGGGATTACGTGGCTCACCTAGAAGCCCCTCAAGAGATCATTGATGGCCTCTTTCAGTCCGCTGTCAACAGATCGATTGCCTTGCAAAAACGCACCCACAAGAGTGCAGTGATCTTCGGAGATGAAGGCACTTGATACAGCCTCATCCATGACCGGCCACCCAGTCATCGGTGGCGCCGGTGTTGACCGGCTAACCCAATCTCTAACCAGGGATTGAGCCGGTAGCTCCAAAGGCACATTGCGCTCCGGAGATGACCTCGAAGGGGACTGGACATCCCTTTGTCCTTCCTCCATGGCCGGGAGGGGCTCGTCCCCTGGTCTTCAGCGGACGAGGAATTAACCTCGGCCATGAAGTCATCACCCCCACCGCCTGTGTTCGGCTCCAAAGGAACCTGGCGAGATGACACCTCCATGGCATCCTTGGTGGCCCCTAGAGGTGTGGGGTGTGACGCAGTCCCACTCTCCTCCAGCTCGGCGGGAGGAGACTCCCCATCCGAAACTTGGTTGGTGGGGAGAACGTGTGGTGGGCTGCGGATCAAAAGGCGTTCTTATATCTAAAACATTGAAAACTTAGCATAAATGACCGAGGGAGTATTTGGATTCATACCTTCAAGCTGGGGCTTGACCCTTAGGTTCCTTCCGAGAACCTTATCTAAGTCCTCGAACTCGGCATCAGAGTCCGAGATTTCGTCGGCCAGGATCAACCTTGGCCGACATGCCCTCTTCTCGGCATGAGGAGGTAGGTCCCCCGTGGCATCCGGCGACACAGCCCTCTTTCTTGTGAGTGACGAAACGCCTTCCCCCTCGTCCTCATGAGTGGAGGAGGCATGGTTTCCTCGGACATGACGTCCGGCTAGACCCTTATGCGGAGACCATCTCTATTCTTCTTCTTCTTCTCTGGCACCGTGTATCGCGCCACGACAAGCATTTCCGTCAACAACTCTGACCTGGGGTCTTCGGGCTGCAGGGTCGGGCAGTTAATTCCCGTGGCCTTGCTCAACCATTTATGCAAAGATGGAAGGGAGGCATTTAGTCCCTTTTTGAAAAAATAGAGCCAGGTGATTGAAATTATATCGTATATGGGTAGGAGGGTTATCGGCGCGTAGGCCTCCTTCTCGGCTGGCCAGCTCTTCTGGGGCTTGAACAATGCCTTCCACGGTTTCTTAGGAGTAGTGCGGAAGAGTTGGCGTACGGTAGGCTAGTCATCAAGATGATAAGACCACATGGGGGAATCCCGGCGCTGGCATGGAAGGAGATGGCGATGGAGAATAATCTGGACTACATTTACCAGCTCGATCTTGGCCTTGATCATCGAGGAAATTTTCTTTTGCAGCGATTCCACCTCTGCACCCGACCCCCAGTCAAGGCCCTTCCTGAGCCACAACGTTAATCTCGTAGGGGGTCTGAATCTGAACTCGGCAGGTGCCACCCAGTCCTCGTCCCTTGGTTCGGTGATGTGGAACCACTCCTTCTACCAAATTTTGATTATGTCGATGAAGGTGTCGGTCGGCCACCCAACGCGAGGGAGCTTGTTGATCACCGCCTCGCCACAGTCCGCGTGCTCGCTCGCAATGGTCTTCGGCTTGACGTTCAAGACCTTAAGCCATAGGCCGGAGTGTGGCTTGACCCGTAGGAAGGCTTCACAGACAATAATGAAAGCCGAAATATGCATGAATGAGTTTGGGGGAAGGTCATGGAAGTACAACCCGTAGAAGAACATGAGGCCCTAACGAAGGGGTGGAGCGGGAAGCTTGGTCCCCGGATGAAATGGGGGACGAACACCACCCTCTCACCTGGCTTGGGGGGTGGGGACCATCTGGTTACCCTCTGGGGCATTGTGGAAGACGTTGGCAGGGAGGTAGCCGGCTAGATTTAGGTCCCGGATGTCTTGCTCGGTGGCCATGGAGGCCTCCCACTTGCCATCGAAGCTCGAACCCACCATGGCTAAGCTCGGAGGAGAAGTTGAGGAGGAACTGGATCTGGGCTCTGGAAGCATGGGGAGATTGAGGAAGCAGAGGATGTGAATGGGAAGCGTGAATAGGCCTTGGTTTTTTTCCTTTGTATGAGGCGTGATGCCGCTTAGCCTCACTTATTGCGCCACAAATTTCTCCGCTTCCCAAGACGTGTGTGCCATTATACGCGCGTAAAGTAAGTTGAGATGTCAATCATATCCCATGTGAAACGGAGCATGATTTAATCATTGATGAGTAGTGCCAATGAAAAAACAGCCTCGAACCACGAATCGAGTTTTCATAACTAGTTCAGCGATCATCGTAGGCCACGACCCTTTGTTAGGAAGGTTGTTAGAAAACATTGTTTACACCTTGACGTTTGGCCTTCAGGACTAATAAATTCATGGTGTCCGGACGATCATATGATTGGAAACATTATGCGTCATCGGAAGTCGAACTAATCTCAGTCGATCATTAATGGGAGGAAGAACTCACCCTGCAAGCCAAAGACTCTGATCACATGAAGTTGCCAGAGCTGAGACCTTGGCATTGGGGGCTAGTTCAGGGGCTAATGATGGAGTCCTGGACTAAGGGCTCCTCGGGGTGCTGGCTTGTCTCCTAATAGGCTGGCCTGGTGGGCCGCATTCTGACTATCGCAGGACGGGCCGGATACATCAAGACCCTATGTTCTACAAGAAAGTCACAAAGACGTGTCGTTCACTCCAAGTCAAGATGAAGAAATCGACATCTCCATCCCCAGCAGAAGACCTACCATGTGTAAACCCTTCGTACCACCCCCCGGTGTCTATATAAACCAGGAGGGTTTTAGATTGTGGGACACAGAAACTCATCTAGGGTTTTAGCTATTTGATCTCGAGGTAAATCAACTCTGTAACCTTCATACCATCAATATAATCGAGCACGGCGTAGTGTTTTACCTCCATAGGAGGGCCCGAACCTGGGTAAACATCGTCTCCTTCGTCCCCTGTTACCATTGATCCTAGTCTCACAACTCGGGACCTCCTACCCGAGATCCACCGGTTTTGACACCGACAGCCAATGCCATGGTTCCTCAAATTGCTTACATCCGGCAAGACTTTTGTAGATACCTTTTTCTATAATCCCTTTCAATAGATCATTTTCTTGCTCAAGTGTAACTTGGCTAAGAGAATCATTAGTGGGATCAATAGAACTACTAGAAGCAATATCATTGGATTTATCATTTTTATTACTACTAGTTGAAGAACCTTTCTATCCTTTCTTACTAGTTTGTGTATCCTAAACTTGTGGAATGAATGCAGACAAGAGTAGTTGTTTGGCTGGATAAGAGGAAGTCTTCTTTCGAAGATCATCATTGATAGCTTTAAGGAATTCATGCTCTTGCTCCAAATTGAGCTTCTCGAAGCCGGGCTTCTCATGAGTTCTTACAAGATCTCTATGATCTTCTAGAGTAGATTCATGGGATAACTTAAGATTGTTTAATTCTTTAGTTAGTCACTCTATTTCCATCTTATCTTGACTAGCGTGATTACTAACAAGTTCATTTTTACTAATATCACTAGATTTGTCAAATAGCAACTCATCATCTCCAAGTAAGTCATCCTCATCACTATTAAAGTCAATGTATTCGGGGTGTGATGCCTTGGGGCCTTTAGCCATGAAGCAACTTTCACTCCCTTCATTTGGTGAATCAAATATGTCATAGGAGTTGGAGGAAACGAGTGCAAGTCTAGCAACACCTTCATCTTGATTATAGTAGAGTCGGAGTGATAGTTCTCTTGGAGTGGTTGTCGGATTCGGAGCTGGAAACCCACTCACCAACATGAGCTTGATGTCTTCTTCTTGTGTATCTCTTAGTGTACTTGTCCTTCTTCTCCGAGTCTTCGCTTCTCCAGGAGGGTCGTCGTTCATAACGATCATCTCCACTCCTTCTCTCTCTTCGAGGTGACTCATCTCTTGAGCTCTTTCTTCTAGGTGACTCTTACCTTCTTTTATGGGGGTCGTGCACTCGTTGCAATAGTGTTCAGGCCTTCCACAATTGTAACAATTTCAGTCATGACTAGATGAACGCTTCTCTTCATATCTTGAGTTGGATTTTCTTTCTTTCCCTCTAATCTTGTAGAACTTGTTGAATTTGTTGACCATGAGGCTTATCTATTCATTGGTAACAAGGTTTTCACTTGATGTAGTGGGAGTGTCACTTGAAGCTTTGTAAGTACCGCTTGACTTGTTGTGAAGTTCTTTGTTGTCTTTGAGTGACATCTCATGGGCGACAATCCTTCCGATAACTTCCGTCGGCTTGAGATCTTTGTAATTAGGCATCATTTGGACTAATGTGCACACAGTGTCATACTTTCCATCCAAGGCTCTAAGTATCTTCTTGATGATGAATTTGTCGGTCATCTCTTCGCTTCCCAAGCTGGCAATCTCATTTTTGATGAGAGAAAGCCTAGGGGACATTTCAGAAAATGCTTCACCATCCTTCATCTTGAACTTCTCAAGTTGACTTATCCAACTTTGATTCCCTGACAGAGTCAGTACCTTCATGCATACAACCAAAGTATCCCAAATTTCCTTTGCATTCTCAAGACAGCTGATTTTGTTGAATTCTTTGGGGCATAGGCAGTTGAAGAGAATCTCACATGCTTGAGCATTGTATTGCAACATATTCAATTCTTCTTTGGTCGCTTGACGATTAGGTTCCTTTCCATCACCAAAGAATTCACCTTGCAATCCAACACGAACAACAACCCATACGACGGGGTTATGACCAAGAATAAGCATTTTCATTTTATGTTTTGTACCATCAAAATATGGACCTCTACGGTGATAACTTCCTTCACTAGACGCCATACTCTCCTAGGTTGTGAGACCAATGCAATGGAGACCAAAGCTCTAATACCACTTGTAGGGATCGAAAATAGGTCTAGAGGGTGATTAGACTACTTGACCAAATAAAACCTAACCTTTTCCCAAGTTAATTGGTTGGCAGATTTTAGCAATTCTAGCATGTCAAGTTCACCCTACACATGCATGTCTATGAGTATTGTAGTGGAAAGTAAAGAGAAGCATATAAAAGAGGATAGGGATAAGAAGATCAAATGCAATTTGGAGACAAGAAGATTTTTCCCGTGGTTTCGATAGGTGGCGTGATACGTCTCCAACGTATCTATAATTTTTTGATGATGTCATGCTATTATATTATCTATTTTGGATATTTTATATGCATTAATATGCTATTTTATATTATTGGACTAACCTATTAATCTAGAGCCAAGTGTCAGTTTCTGTTTTTCCTTGCTTTTGAGTTTTACAGATATGGGACATTAAACCGAGTCCAAATGGAATAAAACCTTACAAAGGAATTTTTCTAGAAGGAAACAAGTCAATCAAGCTTGGAATGCATGTCATGGGAGGTGTCAGGGCCCACAAGCCTGCTAGGCGCGGACCCCCCCCCCCCGAGGCTACGCCTAGCAGGCTTGTCTCTCACTAGAAGGTCTCCTAACCCTAATTCTTGGACTATAAATACCCAAATATTCCCCCAACATCATAACGAGCCACGCAAATACTTTTCCGCCATCGGAAGTCTCCATTCCCGAGAGATCCAATCTTGGAGCCTTTTCCGGTAATCTGCCGGAGGGGGTTTCGATCATGGATAGCATCTACATCAACTCCATTGCCCCTCCGATGATGCGTGAGTAGTCCACCATAGACCTACGGGTCCATAGCTAGTAGCTACATGGCTTCTTCTCTCTCTTTGATCTTCAATACCATGTTCTTCATGATCTTCATGGAGGTCTATCCGATGTAATCCTCTTCTGTGGTGTCTTTGTCAAGATCCGGTGAATTGTGAGTTTATGTTCAGATTATCCATGAATCTTATTTGAATCTCCTCTGATTTCTTATATGCATGATTTCATATCCTTGCAAGTCTCTTCGAGTTATTGGTTTGGTTTGGACAACTAGATTGGTAATTATTGCAATGGGAGAAGTGCTTGGTTTTGGGTTCAATCTTGCGGTGTCCTCACCTAGTGACATAGTAGGGGTAGCAAGGCATGTATTGTATTGTTGCCATAAAGGGTAACAAGATGGGATTTTCATCATATTGCTTGAGTTTATCCCTCTACATCATGTCATCTTTGTTAATGTGTTACTCTGTTCTTCATGAACTTAATACTCTAGATGCAGCCAGGAGTCGGACGATGTGTGGAGTAATAGTAGTAGATGCAGAATCGTTTCGGTCTACTTGTCACGGACGTGATGCCTATATGCATGATCATTGCCTTGGATAACTACCTGATTATTCACTTTTGTAACAATTGCTTGAGAGTAATTTGTTTACCCACCATGAAATTTCCTTCAAGAGAGAAGCCTCTAGTGAAACCTATGGCCACGGGGTCTATTTTCCATCATATATTTTCAGATCTATACCTTGCTGCAATTTATTTATCTTTTACTTTCCGCACTCGCTTACATCTACCTCTTTCAGATCTAATCCTTGCAAATAATCATGAAGGGATTGACAACCCCTTTATAGCGTTGGGTGCAAGAGTTTGATTGTTTGTGTAGGTCCAACCATTGGTGACTTGCTTGTTCCTCCTACTGGATTGATACCTTGGTTCTCAACAACTGAGGGAAATACTTATCTACTTTGCTGCATCACTCTTTCCTCTTCAAGGGAAAACCAACGCATGCTCAAGAGGTAGCAAGAAGGATTTCTATAGTCGTTGCCAGGGAGGATACACATCAAGCCTACCAAGTACCCATCACAAACTCATCTCTTGATTTTACTTTATTTGACATTTGCCTCTCGTTTTCCTCTCCCACACTTCTAAAATGATTTTCAAAAAATACCAAAATGATTCGCCTCTCTATTCCCCCTCTTTTGGTTGTTTCCTTCTTGCTGGACTACTATGTCTAGTATTACCATGTCCCCCTTGTCACCAGATTTTGAAGTTCTTTACTTCAAACAAAACAAGGGGAAAATTTGAAAGATGATTGGTATAGGCTAATAGAATCCTATCGATTTCCAATCTAAAAGGGGATGTGAAAGTTTTGCTTAGAAATGTTTACATTGGTTTAGCTTTACATCATAGGGAGCTTCTAGATTTCACCTTTAAAGGAAATTTTATTGATCTTGACACGAATGCCGCTTATGAAGTTTTACAAGGGATTTTGGGGGTTCTTCCACCAAAAAAGGGGGTTTTCTTTCTCACAAGAGGGAGCTCAAGTTCTAGACAAATTGGGTGATTTACATAAGCACTTGGTCGAGTTACAACAATATCACGAACCCCTCAAACATATCAACGGGAATCTTAATCGCTTGAATACTTTGATTACCCTTTGCAATAAGCGTTTGGACATTTTGGACACCAAGATGGACCCTCCCCATACAAATGGGGGAAATAGGAAATAACCCCTTGGATTCAAGAAGGTCCTCACAAAATTTGCCAATACCAAAGATGACAATACCTAGATCTATTGCATTTTGCCTAGCTAGGGGCGTTAAACAATAGCGCTTGTTGGGAGGCAACGCTATTTTATTTTTGTGTTATGTTTTGCTTCTGTTTTTGAGTGTTTCCCACATTATTAATTCTGTAGTAATTATGTTTTGGTGTTTTAGTTATTTTTTGAGCCAAGCAAAACCTTTGGGTGATCTATGGTAGTTGTTGATTTCATCTTGCTGAAAAACAGAAACTTTTGCACTAAGTCTACGAATTTTCTAATTTTTTCAGAGCGTTGAATTGATCTGAAATTTGTACACAAGATTTATATATAAATTTCCCAGGTATTAATAAAAAATTTCATAATTTTTTGGGTTACATAAATAAACAAAGTTTCCATATTGCTACAGACTGTTCTGTTTTTGACAGATTATGTTTTCTTTGAGTTGTTTGCCTATTTTGATGAATATATGGGGTGTATCATGTGGTATGAGCCATGGAGAAGTTAGATAACATTAGGTATAACACCAATATAAATAAATAATGAGTTCACAACAATACCTAAAGTGGTGATTTATTTCTTTATACTAACGGATCTCGCGAGTTTTCTATTAAGTTTTGTGTTGTGAAGTTTTCATGTTTTGGGTAAGGATTTAATGGACTATGGAATAAGGTGTGGCAAGAGCATAAGCTTGGGGATGCCCAAGGCACCCCCAAGTCATATTCAATGATGCAAACAAGACTATGCTTGGGGATGCCCCGGAAGGCATCCCCTCTTTTGTCTTCAATCCATCGGTAAATTTACTTGAGGCTATATTTTTATTCACCACGTGATATGGGTTTTGCTTGGAGCGTCTTGTATGATATGAGTCTTTACTTGTTATTTTGCAAAAATAATCCTTGATGCACACATATTTTGAGAGAGAGACGCTGAATTGTGAATTTATAAGAATACTCTATGTGCTTCACTTACATCTTTTGAGTAGGGCAATTTTGCTCTATGTGCTTCACTTATATCTTTTAGAGCACGGTGGTGTTTGCGTTTTATAGAAATACTTGAACTCTAGTACCTCATATATATTATTTTTAGAGTTTCTAAAACATCATGGTAATTGTTCTAGGTTATGAATTTAGTCCTAATGTGATAGGCATCCAAAAGGGATATAATAAAAAACTTCCATATTAAGTGCATTGAGTATTTATGAGAAGTTTGATTCCTTGCATAAAGTTTTGAGATATAAAGATGGTAATGTTAAGAGACATGTTAGGAAGTAAATTGTGATTTTTTAAAAATACTTTTGTAAAGGTTTGTGATTCCCGTAGCATGCATGTATGGTGAACCACTATGTAAGGAAGTCGGAGCATGACTTGTTTATAGATTGCTGACCTTTGTGTGAGGGTCGGGGGCGTGCGATGGTTAACTCCTACCAAACTCCCCCCTAGGAGCATGCATTTAATGCTTTGCTTCAATGACTAATAGACTTTTTCAATAAGTATGTGAGTTCTTTATGACTAATGTTGAGTCCATGGATTATATGCATTCTCACCCTTCCACTTTTGCTAGCCTTTCTAGTACCGCGCAACTTTCGCTGGTGAAACAAACACTTTCCTCAAAACAGCCACCATAGACCTTCCTCAAAACAGACACCATATATATTTCCTCAAAACAGCCACCATACCTACCTATTATGGAATTTCCATGGCCATTCCGAGATATATTGCCATGCAACTTCCATCGTTTCTTTTTATGACATGCACCATCACTTCCATATTGCATATAGAGTCATATTTCATCATAGGTATCGATTTGCAATTTTCTTTTGAGTGTTAAGTAAATAAAAGTGTGATGATTATCATTATTAAAGCATGTCCCATGTGAGTAAAGGATGATGGAAGATATGATTCCCTCACAAATGGGGATGAGATTCCGAACTTTATGAAAAATAAAAGAGGCCAGTGATGCCCAAATAAAAAAATGAATAAAAGAGGCCTTATATGCCCACAAAAAAGGGGGGAAATGAGAGAAAATAGAGAAGGGACATTGCTACTACCTTTTTCCACACTTGTGCTTCAAAGTAGCACCATGATCTTCATGATAGAGAGTCTCCTATTTTGTCACTTTCATATAGCTAGTGGAATTTTTCCTCCTGATGCACATCCACTTAGTTTCCTTTTCGGCTTTCATACACTTATAGATTTGATACGTCTCCAATGTATCTATAATTTTTTATTGTTCCATGCTATTATATTATCTGTTTTGGATGTTTTATATGCATTAAAATGCTATTTTATACTATTTTTGGGACTAACCTATTAATCTAGAGCCTAGTGCCAGTTTCTGTTTTTCCTTGTTTTTGAGTATTGCAGATAAGGAATATTAAATGGATTCCAAACGGAATATAATCTTCAGAATAATTTTTCTTGGACCAGAAGCAACCCATGAGACTTGGAGATGAAGTCAGGAGAGCCACCATGTGGCCACAAGCCACAGGAGCGTGTCCAGGGGGGTAGGGCGCGCCCCCCAGGCTTGTGGGCAAATGGCAGCTCCCCTAACCCTATTTCTCGGCCTATAAATTTACAAATATTCCCTGTATACCAGAGGAAGCCACAAAACTCCGTTCTCGAGAGATCCAATCTTGGAGCCTTTTTCGATAATCTGTCGGGGGGGTCGATCACGGAGGGCATCTACATCAACTCCATTTCCCCTCCGATGATCCGTGAGTAGTTCAACACAGACTTCGGGTCCATAGCTAGTAGCTAGATGGCTTCTTCTCTCTCTTTGCTCTTCAATACCATGATCTTCATGGAGATCAATCCGATGTAATACTCTTTTGCGGTGTGTTTGTCGAGATCCAATGAATTGTGGGTTTATTTTCAGATTATCTATGAATATTATTTGAGTCTTTTCTAAATTATTATATGCATGATTTCATATCTTTCCAAGACTCTTCGAGTTATTGGTTTGGTTTGGCCAACTAGATTGGTAATTCTTTCAATTGGAGAAGTGCTTAGTTTTGGGTTCAATCTTGTGGTGTCCTCACCCAGTGACAAAGTAGGTGTAGCGAGGCACGTATTGTATTGTTGCCATCGCGGATAAAAATATGGGGTTTTCACCATATTTCTTGAGTTTATCCCTCTACATCATGTCATCTTACCTAATGTGTTACTCTATTCTTCATGAACTTAATACTCTAGGTGCAGGCAGGAGTCGGTCGATATGTGGAGTAATAGTAGTAGATGCAGAATCGTTTCGGTATACTTGACACGGACGTGATGCCTATATGCATAATCATTGCCTTGGATATCTTCATAATTAATCGCTTTTCTATCGCTCGACAATAATTTGTTCACCCACCGTAATACTTGCCATCATGAGAGAAGCCTCTAGTGAAACCTATGGCCCCCGGGTCTATTTTCCATCTTATACTTCAGATCTAAAACCAAAAATACCAAAATACTTTGCTGCATTATTTTTACCTTTTCTTTTACTTTCCATTCAAGCAATCTATTCTATCTATCTCTATCAGATCTAATCCTTGTAAGTAACCGTGAAGGGATTGACAACCCCTTTATAGCGTTGGGTGCAAGTGTTTGATTCTTTGTGTAGGTACATCTATTGGGGACTTGCTTGTATCTCCTACTGGATTGATACCTTGGTTCTCAACAACTGAAGGAAATACTTATCTACTTTGCTGCATCATTTGTTCCTCTTCATGAAAACCAATGCATGCTCGAGAAGGATTTCTGGTGCCGTTGCCGGGGAGATACATAGCAAGACGGGATAAGAATTCTCCCATCAACTTGCCAATTTCTGGCGCCGTTGCCGAGAAGATCTACATCAAGCCTACCAAGTACCCATCACAAACTCATCTCTTGCATTCACTTTCTTTGCCATTTGCCTCTCGTTTTCCTCTCCCCCACTTCTAAAACTATTTTGAGAAAATACCAAAAAGATTTTCCTTTTTATTCGCCCTAATCCCGTTCGCCTTTTCGTTGCTATGTTTGCTTGTGTTGCCATGTGCCTTCTATTTGCTTGTATCTTCGCTTGCTAAAAATATATTTAAATGGATCCTCATACACTTGCTAATCTTGTCAAAAGACCAAATCATGATGAACCAATTGCTAGTGAGTTGAGTGCACTTGATTATCTCTATGATATTTTGTTTGAAAATCATGAATCTGGAAATCTTGATGAAGTGTGGAAAGAAGAAATTTGTAAGGAGATTCATTATAGTTCCTTGAATGAAAAGCATGATTTCCATGTTGTTAGTATGAATTCTCTAAATATCCATGATGCTAATGATATGCAAAACCACAAGCTTGGGGATGCTATGCTTGATGAATATGATATTCTTTGTTCCCCAAGTTTTAATGATGACACGTATGCTATAATTGATCATGAAAAGAATGCTTTGTGTGATAGTTATATTGTGAGATTCCTTCATGATGTTACTAAAAATTACTATGATAGAGGAACATATACTTTCTCATATTGCAATAATATCAATTTTCCTCTCTATGTGTTCAAAGTTTGTAAGTTATGCTTGTTTTGCCTTCCTATGTTAGTTGATTTTTGTTCCCATAATTTGTTTGCTCACAAAATCCCTATGCATAGGAAGTGGGTTAGACTTAAATATACTTTCCATGTGATTCATGATGTTCCTATTGCTACAAATAGGAATTATGTGCCCACAGATTTCATTGTTCTTGATATAGAATGCAATCCTACATGTCGTATTATTCTTGGTAGACCTTTCTTTAGAATGATTGGTGCAATTATTGACATGAAAGAAGGAAATGCTAGATTACAATCTCTATTAAGGAAAGGCATGGAACACTTCCCTAGAAAGAAGATAAGACTGCCTTATGAATCTATTATGATATCTACTTTTGGATTACATACCAAAGATGACAATACCTAGATCTATTGCGTTTTTCCTAGCTAGGGGCATTAAACAATAGCGGTTGTTGGGAGGCAACCCAATTTTATTTTGTTTTATGTCTTTTTGTTTATGTTTTGGTGTTTTTTGAACATTATTACTTCTGTAATAATTGTGTTTTGGTGTTTTAATTAGTGTTTGAGCCAAGTACAACCTTTGGGGTGATCTATGGTAGTTGTTGATTTGATCTTGCTAAAAAACAGAAACTTTTATGCTCAGTCCAAGAATTTTATAATTTTTTCAGAGAGTGTAATTGATCTAAAAATTTTACACAAGATTTATATACAAATATCCCTAACTTTAATAATTGTTAATAATTTTTATAGTTCCAAAAGTATTCGAAGTCTACAGATTGCTACAAACTGTTCTGTTTTTGACAGATTCTGTTTTCTTTGTGTTGTTTGCTTATTTTGATGTGTCTATGGGTTGTATTGGGGGGTATGAACCATGGAGAAGTTAGGATACAGTAGGTATTGCACAAATATAAATAAATAATGAGTTCACAACATTACCTAAAGTGGTGATTTATTTTTCTTGTACTAACGGATCTCATGAGTTTTCTATTGAGTTTTGTGTTGTGAAGTTTTTAAGTTTTGGGTGAAGATTTGATGGACTATGGAATTAGGAGTGGCAAGAGCCTAAGCTTGGGGATGCCCAAGGCACCCCAAGCCATTCAAGGATACCAAAAGGCCTAATCTTGGGGATGCCCCGGAAGGCATCCCCTCTTTCGTCTTCAACCCATCGGTAAATTTACTTGAGGTTATATTTTTATTCACCACATGATATGTGTTTTGCTTGGAGCGTCTTGTATGATATGAGTCTTTGTATTTTTTTAGTTTGCCACAATCATACTTGCTTCACACATCTTTTGAGAGAGACACTCTGAATCGTGAATTTATTAGAATACTCTATGTGCTTCACTTATATCTTTTGAGCTAGGCAATGTTGTTGTAGTGCTTCACTTATATCTTTTTAGAGCATGGTGGTGTTGTATTTTGTAGAAATTATTGAACTATGTTACCTCACTTATATTATTTTGAGAGTTTCTTAAAATAGTATGGTAATTGGTTTAGGTTATGAATTTAGTCCTAATATAATGGGCATCCAAGAGGGATATAATAAAAACTTTCATATTTAGCGCATTGAATAGTATGAGAAGTTTAATTCCTTGCATATAGTTTTGAGATAATAGAGATGGTAATACGAGAGTCATGCTAGTGAGTAGTTGTGAATTGGAAGATATACTTGTGTTAAAGTTTTTGATTCTCGTAGCATGCACGTATGATGAACCATTATGTAACGAAGTTGGAGCATGATTTGTTTAATGATTGTCAACCTTTGTGTGAGGGTCGGGAGCGCGCGATGGTTAACTCCTACCAACCTATCCCCTAGGAGCATGCGTCTAATGCTTTTTTTGATAACTAATAGACTTTTGCAATAAGTATGTGAGTTATTTATGACTAATGTTGAGTCCATGGATTATACACACTCTCACCCTTCCACCTTTGCTATCCTCTCTAGTACCGCGCAACTTTCGCCGGTACATCAAACCCACCTTCCTCAAAACAGCCACCATATATTTTCCTCAAAACAGCCATCATATCTACCTATTATGGCATTTCCATAGCCATTCCGAGATATATTGCCATGCAACTTCCACCATTCAGTTTTTCATGACATGCACCATCACTTCAACTTGCATATAGAGTCATATTTGTTTTGGGTATCGAGTTGTAAGTAAATAAAAGTGTGATGATTTTCACTAATAGAGCATTGCCCCGTGTGAGAAAAGGATGATGGAATCCATGACTCCCTCACAAGTTGGGATGAGTATCCGGACTTTACAAAAAATAAAAGAGGCCAGCGAAGCCCAAATAAAAAAAGGTCAAAGATGCCCACCAAAATAAAAAAAATGAGTGACAGAGAGAATGGACAATTGCTACTATCTTTTCCACACTTGTGCTTCAAAGTAGCACCATGATCTTCATGATAGAGAGTCTCCTATTTTGTCACTTTCATATAACTAGTGGATATTCATCTTGCATGACCACTTAGTTTTCTTTTTGAGCTTTCATACACTTATAGCTCTAAGTGCATTTGTTGCATGGCGATCCCTACTCACTCACATTGATATCTATCGATGGGCATCTCCATAGCCCGTTGATACGCCTATTGGATGTGAGACTATCTTCTCCCTTTTTCCTTGCACCTCCTCCATATTCTATTCTACCTATAGTGTTATATCCATGGCTCACGCTCATGTATTGCATGAGAGTTGAAAAGGTTTGAGAACACCAAAAGTGTGAAACAATTGCTTGATTTGTTCATCGGGGTTGT
Organism: Hordeum marinum; assembly: GCA_022496015.1. Lineage (NCBI taxonomy): Eukaryota > Viridiplantae > Streptophyta > Magnoliopsida > Poales > Poaceae > Hordeum > Hordeum marinum. The sequence continues at coordinate 29,196 of JAAAWK010001144.1, read as the reverse complement.
GCATGATTTAGATACTTTGTGTGGGGAAGATGGAGCATAGCCAGACCATATGATTTTGTAGGGATAAATTTCTAAGGCCACGTTATTTTGAAAGGACACGATTGCCTTGTTGGTGTGCTCCAAGTATTACTGTTTTTATGTCAATATTAGACTATTTTTTTTTTGAATCTTATGGATCTGAATATTCGTGCCACAATAAAGAATATTACATGGATAAATATGTTAGGTAGCATTCCACATCAAAAATTCTGTTTTTATCATTTACCTACTCGAGGACGAGCAGGAATTAAGCTTGGGGATGCTTGATATGTCTCCAATGTATCTATAATTTTTGATTGTTACATGCTATTATATTATCTGTTTTGGATGTTTTATATGCATTAATATGCTATTTTATACTATTTTTGGGACTAACCTATTAATCTAGAGCCTACTGTCAGTTTCTGTTTTTTCCTTGTTTTTGAGTATTGCAGATAAGGAATATTAAACGGATTTCAAACGGAATAAAATCTTTCGAATAATTTTTCTTGGACCAGAAGCAACCCAGGAGACTTGGAGATGAAGTCGGGAGAGCCGCCATGTGGCCACAAGCCACAAGGGCGTGCCCAGGGGGTAGGGCACGCCCCCTAGGCTTGTGGGCCCATGGCAGCTCCCCTAACCCTATTTCTCATCCTATAAATTCACAAATATTCCTTGTATACCAAAGGGATCCACGAAAACACTTTTCCGCTGTCGGAAGCCTCCGTTCCCGAGAAATCCAATCTTGGAGCCTTTTCCAGTAATCTGCCTAAGGGGGATTCGATCACGGAGGGCATTTACATCAACTCCATTGCCCCTCCGATGATGCGTGAGTAGTTCACCACAGACCTTCGGGTCCATAGCTAGTAGCTAGATGGATTATTCTCTCTCTTTTCACTTCAATACCATGTTCTTCATGATCTTCATGGAGATCTATCCGATGTAATACTATTTTGAAGTGTGTTTGTCGAGATCCGATGAATTGTGGGTTTATGTTCAGATTATTTATGAATATTATTTGAGTCCTTTCTGAATTCTTATATGCATGATTTCATATCTGTAACATCCCAAAATTCCATTTTGGAATGTTATGATATAGCTATGCATCTATCCTCATCATTTCTTGAATGTATGTGTTTGTTGAAATGCCTTCTCTAAATTTCTGAAAGTCCCTTCTACTTTTCCCTATGTTGCTTTCACCTATTGGAAATTTTGGTTAAATGTTCAAAATAAGAGGGGAGTAACATGACACTCCACACCAGGGACAAATTGGTGACCTATTTGAACAAAAATAACCAGGAGTTATTTTGAAAATATTTGCAAAAAGGGTTTAAAAACAATTAGGCAATTTCTGAAAATATCAATTTTTTCAGAGTGTTCAAATGACAGAATAAAAATGTTCATTAAATATCATTTATTATTCTGTTAATTTTGATATATAATACCCCTATATTTATAAACGGTTTGAATGCTTTAAAAGCTTTTGAATGTCTCTGGAAAATCATTAAAGGAAAAACGGTAACGGTTAGTATTAAACGGGCCGGCCCACGGCAGTTATTCGCGCATTTATTACCGACCGGCCGACCGACGCGCAACGGACACCTCCTCTCTCACTGACGCTGGACCCCACCCCGACCGACCATTTCTCCCGCGCGGTCGCCCTCTTCCTCCCGCACGCGCCGGACCTCGCCGGCAGTTTCACCCCACCCCGGATCTCTCTCCTCTCTTAACTCCCTCTCGCTCCCCGCACTCCTATATAAGCCGGCCACTCCCCGCATCCATTTCCCCCCGAGCCCCCTCTGTCCCTCGCCTAGATGCGGCGCAATTCCTCGCCGGAATTCCCACCTCCACCGGAGCTCCCGTCGACCGTAGCCACCGATTCCGTCCACCGCTCGCCCCACCGTTGCCACCAGTCGACTCCGGAGACCCGTCGCCGTCGCCCGGACCATTTCGTTGCCTCCCTCGACCACCGGAGCACCTCGCCGTCGTCTTTGCCGCTTCCGGACTCGCCGGAGATCCCTCGTCGGCGACCTCTTAACACTGTGAGCATCCCCACTCGTTCGATCTGGATCTGACGATCCAGATTAGAACGGATTTAAATCCGAACCGGTATCCTCTACCGACCGGTCGCCCGCCCGTAACCCTCGCGCGCACACACCCCCTTAGCCACTCGCGTGCTGCCACGTAGCCCCCTGACCGTCGCAAATCAATTTTTCCTTTTCTGTTTTTGTTTTAATTAACAAAATGATTTCAAAATTTGTTTTAGCTATATCTTTTAATATATTTAGTTTTTTGAGTTGATTCTTTTTGCAATATCTCACATTTTTCATGTAGTATCACCCTGTACTTTTAAATTTCAAATTTGAACTATAAAATTTGAATTTAATCAAATTTTCTCAAAATCTTCAAATCTGAATAACTAGAGTTTGAAAATAGATTTTGATATGAATCTTTTTGCTACTGTTTGGTATTATTTAGGACTATCTTCATGTTTAGTTTGAGGATTTTCAGGATATATTTGATTAGTGTTTTAACCAAAAACAGAATCTGCCTAGTATTATAATATAGTTTTATATACTTAGTTTTAATTAGTTTAAATTTAGAATTTGGTTTTATTTGTTTATTAGGTTCTGTTAGTAAACATTCAGTGTTTTCACTCACTGTTAATAAAAATATAAATTTGCTTAGTTTAATTTTATTTAACATAGGAATCACAACTGCTTTTCAAATAGGCATAATTTGATTAAAACAACTAACTAGTAATAGTTTTGCTTTCAAACAAAGTTTTATATAATTTAATTCTGCTTTCTAAGACAGGTTTAATTGTAAATTATTTTCTGTTAAGAACATGTTTTGCTAATAAATAATAAGTTTAGTTTTTCATTCTTTTTGTTAGTATAACTATAGTTGATTCATATAGTGCTTATCAAAACTTTTATAAACTTTACTAAACTTTTCCCAACAAACTTAAATTGATTTTATTCTGTTTATTAATAAAATATTCTATTGTTTCCTTGATGTTAACAATTGTTTTGTTATTTCAAAATAGTTTTATTACGTAGTAGTGTTGTATCAATCATCTCCTAGTAAGCAAAACTTTGTGTGTTTCACTTACTTGTCAATTGTGCATTGTTTTGTCTTGATTTTTTTTACTAGTTCTTGGTTGGTGTTTGTGAGTTACAATATTTTGGTTGTATGCTTATTTGAGTGCTCTTGTTTGCTTAGTTAGATTATCCGGAGTGCGAAGCTTGTTACTTAGAGTCACTCACGTACGAAGATCATCAATCAGGCAAGTCACTTTGATCATGATTACCCATGTTTTATATGCATTAGTTCTACCATCTCCCCAAATTGCATGCAAGATAGGTTAGTTGGAAACTTGGTTACATTGTAGTAGTATCATGTGGTAGGTACCCCCCTCAAACTCTTTGACACATTGGCCCCGGGAAACGTTGTTTTACTTTTTGCTATGCTATTAGTAGACGGGGTTGGTTGTGTGATTCATGAGAGTTGAGAGAGTTAATAATTTCAAGACCTACATAATGATCAAGATTTAAGACTCCGAGTTTTCAACATACCTCTGGGTGGATGATGGTTGAACGGCACCCTGGAGAAACCAGTGGATTTGCCTAGGTGATGCTGGAGATGGCCAGTATTCACGCGGAAAGGTCCACCCAGGCACAAAGAGATGGATGGATGCTTTAAAACCCAAGGCTTACCTGCACAGCCACAAGTCATTATGGGCTCTGGCTTGGTTGGATATCGTGGTGACCCTGGACAGGCGGTGCTATGAGAGGTAGAAGAACGGTAGGAAAGGATGGGCACCGACAGAGTCGTAGGGAAACCCTTTGGAAGACCATGTTTTGGTCATCTGTTTCTCAAACACCCTGAAGTGCGAGAAATCAAACGGAGGCGACCAAATCTTGTGGGGAACGTGTGCAAAACTCTACAGAGTACTCAAACCTAATCGATTAGCCGTGTCCACGGTCATGGACGACTTGAGCCAAAGGAACTGAAACTTCCGGAACTCTCAACACAATTAATAATGAGGATGTGGGTATTAATAATTTGGGAATGAGAATTGGTTGGTGGAACCATCTCATTAATCAACCAACTTAGTAATATTTTTGCGTATTCCTCTCTTGATGTAGGAAAAATTGGCTTTACGCAAAAACTTACCACCCCACCTGCCATATATGCATATAGACTAGATGATTATCTTTTCACCCCTCTCTTGTGACTTTGCCGGCATATTCCATATGCTCACCTACATGGCTGCAACGTATCATGTTGCAGAGTACTTTTCCGACCAGGAGTGAGGACACGTTCTATGCTCAGTGAGATGCCCTTGGAGTCAGATGGACTCATCTACCTTCGACGCTTCCGCAAGATTTAGATATTCTCATGAGTTGGCTTTTAGCCACTTTATTGTAATTTTTATTGTAATAAAGGACTCGAAATGAGATTTCGATTAATATATTTGTTGTGTGATTTCCCTTTGATATATACATTGATGTACCATGTGTGTACCAGCATGATCTTGGGATGGTACGGAAACACCGGAGACTTGACCTTTCAGGTCGGGTCGTTACAATATCTTTGCAAGTATCTTCGAGTTATTGGTTTGGTTTGGCCAACTAGATTGGTAATTCTTGCAATAGGAGAAGTGCTTAGTTTTTGGGTTCAATCTTGCGGTTTCCTCACCCAGTCACAGAGTAGGGGTAGCGAGGCACGTATTGTATTGTTTCCATCGAGGATAAAAAAGATGGGGTTTTCATCATATTTCTTGATATTATCCCTCTACATCATGTCATCTTACCTAATGCGTTACTCTGCTCTTCATGAACTTAACACTCTAGATGCAGGTAGGAGTCGGTCGATGTGTGGAGTAATAGTAGTAGATGCAGAATCGTTTCGGTCTACTTGACATGGATGTGTGCCTATATGCATAATCATTGCCTTGGATATCTTCATAATTATTCGCTTTTCTATCAACTGCTCGATAGTAATTTGTTCATCCACCGTAATACTTGCCATCATGAGAGAAGCCTCTAGTGAAACCTATGGCCCCCGGGTCTATTTTCCATCTTATACTTTCAGATCTAAAACCAAAAATACCAAAAATACCTTGTTGTATTATTTTATACCTTTTGTTTTACTTTCCGTTCAAGCAATCTATTCTATCTATCTCTATCAGATATAATCCTTGCAAGTAACCGTGAAGCGACTGACAACCCCTTTATAGCATTGGGTGCAAGTGTTTGATTCTTTGTGTAGGCACATATATTGGGGACTTGCTTGTATCTCCTACTGGATTGATACATTGGTTCTCAACAACTAAGGGAAATACTTATCTACTTTGCTGCATCACCCGTTCCTCTTCACGGAAACCAACGCATGCTCGAGAAGTAGCAAGCTCTAGTGCATCTGTTGCATGGCAATCCCTACTCATTCACATTGATATCTATTGATGGGCATCTCCATAGCCCGTTGATATGCCTAGTTGATGTGAGACTATCTTCTCCCTTTCCTTGACAACCTCCACCATATTCTATTCCACCTATAGTGCTATATCCATGGCTCGCGCTCAAGTATTGCGTGAGAGTTAAAAAAGTTTGAGAAAATAAAGGTGTTAAAACAATTGCTTGACTTTTCATCGGGGTTGTGCATGATATAAATAGTTTGTGCGGGGAAAATGGAGCATAGCCATACCATATGATATTGTAGGGATAACTTTCTTTTGCCATTATATTTTGAAGAGATACAATTGCTTTGCTAGTATGCTTGAAATGTTATTGTTTCTATATCAATATTAAGATTTTGTTTTGAGTCTTACAGATCTGAATATTCATGCCACAATAAATAATATTACATGGATAAATATGTTAGGTAGCACTCCACATCAAAAATTCTGTTTTTATCATTTACCTACTCGGGGACGAGCAGGAATTAAGCCTGGAGATGATGATATGTCTCCAACGTATCTATAATTTTTGATGATAGCATGCTATTATATTATCTGTTTTGGATGTTTTATATGCATTAATATGCTATTTTATATTATTTTTGGAACTAACCTATTAATATAGAGCCAAGTGTCAATTTCTGTTTTTTCCTTGTTTTTTGAGTTTTGCAGATATGGGACATTAAATGGAGTCCAAATGGAATAAAACCTTTGCAAGGAATTTTTCTAGAAGGAAACAAGTCGATCAAGCTTGGAGTGCACTTAATGGGAGGTGCCAGGGCCCACAAGCCTGCTAGCCGTGAACCCCCCTGGTCGCGCCTAGCAGGCTTGTCGCTCCCTCGCAGGTCTCCTAACCCTAATTCTTGGCCTATAAATACCCAAATATTCCCCCAACATCATAACGAGCCATGCAAATACTTTTCCGTCGTTGGAAGCCTCCGTTCCCGAGAGATCCAATCTTGGAGCCTTTTCCGGTAATCTGCCAGAGGGGGTTTCGATCATGGAGGGCATCTACATCAACTCCAGTGCCCCTCTGATGATGCGTGAGTAGTCCACCACAGAACTATGTGTCCATAGCTAGTAGCTAGATGGCTTCTTCTCTCTCTTTAATCTTCAATACCATGTTCTTCATGATCTTCATGGAGATCTATCCGATGTAATCCTGTTTCGTGGTGTGTTTGTCAAGATACGATGAATTGTGAGTTTATATTCATATTATCCATGAATCTTATTTGAATCTCCTCTTATTTCTTATATGCATGATTTCATATCCTTGCAAGTCTCTTCGAGTTATTGGTTTGGTTTGGCCAACTAGATTTGTAATTCTTGCAATAGGAGAAGTGCTTGGTTTTGGGTTCAATCTTGCGATGTCCTCACACACTAACATAGTAGGGGTAGCAAGGCACATATTGTATTGTTGCCATCAAGGGTAATAATATGGGGTTTTCATCATATTGCTTGAGTTTATCCCTCTACATCATGTCATCTTTCTTAATGCGTTACTTTGTTCTTCATGAACTTAATACTCTAGATGCAGCCAGGCGTAGGTCGATGTGTGGAGTAATAGTAGTAGATGCAGAATCGTTTTGGTCTACTTGTCACAGACATGATGCCTATATGCATGATCATTGCCTTGGATAACTACATGATTATTCGCTTTTCTATCAATTGCTTGACAGTAATTTGTTTAGCCACCATGATATTTGCCTTCAAGAGAGAAGCCTCTAGTGAAACCTATGGCCCCCGGGTCTATTTTCCATAATATATTTTCAAATCCATACCTTGCTGCAATTTATTTATCTTTTACTTTCCGCACTCGCTTACATCTATCTCTTTCAGATCTAATCCTTGCAAATAATCATGAAGGGATTGAATACCCGTATTGATACCTTGGTTCTCAACAACTAAGGGAAATACTTATCTACTTTGCTGCATCACTCTTTCCTCTTCAAGGGAAAAGCAATGCATGCTCAAGAGGTAGCAAGAAGGATTTCTGGCATCGTTGCGAGGAGGATACTGTTGGGAGACGTAGTAGTAAATCCAAAAATTTCCTACGATCACCAAGATCTATCCATGGAGAAACCAGCAAAAAGTGGAAGAGATTGCATCTTCATACCTTTGAAGATCGCTAAGCGAAAGCGTTACAAGTACGCGGTTGGTGGAGTCGTACTCGCGGCGATTCAGATCGCGGTGGATTCCGATCTCAGCGCCAAACAACGGAGCCTCCGCATTCAACACACATGCAGCGCTATGACGTCTCCTATGCCTTGATCTAGCAAGGAGGAAGGAGAGGTTGAGGGAGAGCTCCGGCAGCACGACGGCGTGGTGCGGTGGAGCTACGTGAACTCCGGCAGGGCTTCGCCAAGCGCTACGGAGAACGAGGAAGAGGAAGGGTAGGGTTGCGCCGAGAGAGAGAGAAGTCGTGTCTCAAATCAGCCCAAACCCTTGCATATATATAGGAGGAGGGAGAGGGAGGGCTGCCTTGGCCCCTCCTCCAAGGAGGAGGGCTTCGGCCGAAGCTAGGGAACAGTCCACCTCCCACAAGGGAGGTGGATCTCCCTCCTTTCAAACTCCTTTTGCCTTATCCCTTGATCTCCAGTCGCATGGGCCTTTCTAGAAGGTCTTGACCAGCACAATAAGGACTGGCACACCTCCTCTAAGGGCCCACAAAGTCATATGGTCCTCACACCCCTCCCGGGGGTCCTCCGGCACCCTCCCGGCACTCCCGGTACACTACCAATGAGCCCGAAAACTTTTCGGTGACCAAAACTGGACTTCCTATATATCAATCTTCACCTATGGACCATTCCGGAGCTCCTCGTGACGTCCAGGGTCTCATCCGGGACTCCAAACAACCTTCGGTAATCACGTATACCATTTCCCTATAACCCTAGCGTCATCGAACCTTAAGTGTGTATACCCTACGGGTTCGGGAGACACGTAGACATGACCGAGACACCTCTCTGGTTAATAACCAACAGCGGGATCTGGATACCCATGTTGGCTCCCACATGCTCCACGATGATCTCATCGGATGAACCACGATGTCGGGGATTCAGTCAATCCCGTATACAATTCCCTTTGTCTATCGGTATGATACTTGCCCGAGATTCGATCGTCGGTATCTCTATACCTTGTTCAATCTCGTTACCGGCAAGTCTCTTTACTAGTTCCGTAATACATCATCCCGTGGCTAACTCCTTAGTCACATTGAGCTCATTATGATGATGTCTTACCGAGTGGGCCCAGAGATACCTCTCCGTCACACGGAGTGACAAATCCCAGTCTCAATTCATGTCAACCCAACAGACACCTTCGGAGATACCCGTAGTGCACCTTTATAGCCACCCAGTTACGTTGTGACGTTTGGCACACCCAAAGCATTCCTACGGTATCCGGGAGTTGCACAATCTCATGGTCTAAGAAAACGATACTTGACATTGAAAAGCTTTAGCAGATGAACTACACGATCTTGTGCTATGCTTAGGATTGGGTCTTGTCCATCACATCATTCTCCTAATGATGTGATCCCGTTATCAATGACATCCAATGTCCATGGTCATGAAACCGTGACTATCTATTGATCAACGAGCTAGTCAACTAGAGGCTCACTAGGGACTTGTTGTGGTCTATGTATTCACACATGTATTACGGCTTCTGGTTAACACAATTATAGCATGAACAATAGACAATTATCATGAACTAGGAAATACAATAATAACCATTTTATTATTGCCTCTAGGGCATATTTCCAACAGTCTCCCACTTGCACTAGAGTCAATAATCTAGTTACATTGTGATGAATCGAACAACCATAACATTCTGGTGTTGATCATGTTTTGCTTGTGAGAGAGGTTTAGTCAATGGATATGCGACATTCAGATCCGTATGCACTTTACAAATATCTATATCTCCCTCCAGAATGTAATCACGGATGGAGTTGAAGCGGCGCTTGATGTGTCTTGTCTTCTTGTGAAACCTAGGCTCCTTCGCAAGGGCAATAGCTCCAGTGTTGTCACATAATAGAGTCATCGGGCCCGACACGCTTGGAATTACTCCTAGGTCGGTGATGAACTCCTTCATCTAGAATCCTTACTTTGCTGCTTCCGAAGCAGCTATGTACTCCGCTTCACATGTAGATGCCGCCACGACGCTTTGCTTGCTGCTGCACCAGCTGACTGCCCCTCCATTCAAAACATACACATATCTGGTTTGCGACTTGGAGTCATCCGGATCTGTGTCGAAGCTAGCATCGACGTAACCCTTTATGACGAGCTCTTCGGCACCTCCATATACGAGAAACATGTCCTTTGTCCTTTTCAGGTACTTCAGGATATTCTTGACTGTTGTCCAGTGTTCCACTCCGGGATCACTTTGGTACCTCCCTACCAAACTTATCGCAAGGTTCACATTAGGTCTGGTACACAGCATGGCATACATAATAGAGCCTATGGCTGAAGCATAGGGGATGACACTCATCTCTTCTCTATCTTTTGCCGTGGTCGGGCATTGAGTTGTACTCAATCTCACACCCTGTAACACAGGCAAGAACCCCTTCTTGGACTGATCCATATTGAACTTCTTCAATATCTTTTCAAGGTATGTGCTCTGTGAAAGACCTATGAGGCGTCTCGATCTATCTCTATAGATCTTAATGCCTCATATGTAAGCAGCTTCTCCAAGGTCCTTCATTGAAAAACACTTATTCAAGTAGGCCTTTCTACTTTCCAAGAGTTCTATATCATTTCCCATTATCAGTATGTCATCCACATATAATATGAGAAATGCTACAGAGCTCCCACTCACTTTCTTGTAAATACAAGGTTCTCCATAAACCTGTATAAACCCAAACACTTTAATCACTTCATTAAAGCGAATGTTCCAACTCCGAGATGCTTGCACCAGCCCATAGATGGAGCGCTAGAGCTTGCATACCTTGTTAGCATGTTTAGGATCGACAAAACCTTCCGGCTGCATCATATACAGTTCTTCCTTGAGGAAGCCATTAAGGAATGCCATTTTGACGTCCATTTGCCAGATCTCATAATCGTAAAATGCGGCAATTGCTAACATGATTTGGATAGACTTCAGCATCGCTACAGGTGAGAAAGTCTCATCGTAGTCAACTCCTTGAACTTGTCGATAACCCTTAGCGACAAGTCGAGCCTTATAGATGGTCACATTACCATCCACGTCAGTCTTCTTCTTAAAGATCCATTTATTTCAATGGCTCGCTTATCATCAGGCAAGTCCACCAAAGTCCACACTTTGTTCTCAACATGGATCCTATCTCGGATTTCATGGCTTCAAGCCATTTGTTGGAATCCGGGCCTGCCATTGCTTCTTCATAGTTCGAAGGTTCGCCATTGTCCAACAACATGATCTCCAGGACAGGGCTGCCGTACCACTCTGGTGCGGAACATGTCCTAGTGGACCTTCGACATTCAACAGCAACTTGATCTGAAGTTTCATGATCATCATCATTTACTTCCTCTCCAGCCGGGGCTCCACAGAAACAACTTCCTATGCTGCGCTACTCTCCGGTTCGAGTGGAGGTACAATTACCTCATCAATTTCTATTTTCCTCCCACTTACTTCTTTCTAGAGAAACTCTTTCTCGAGAAAGGATCCATTCTTGGCAACAAAGACTTTGCCCTCTGATCGTAGGTAGAAGGTATACCCAATAGTCTCTTTGGGATATCCTATGAAGACGCACTTTTCCGCTTTGGGTTCGAGCTTCTCAGGTTGAAGTTTCTTCACATAAGCATCGCATCCCCAAACTTTTAGAAACGACAGCTTAGGTTTCTTTCCAAACCATAATTCATATGGTGTTGTCTCAACGGATTTTGACGGTGCCCTATTTAAAGTGAATGCAGTAGTCTCTAATGCATATCCCCAAAATGATAGCGGTAAGTCGGTAAGAGACATCATAGATCGTACCATATCTAATAGAGTGCGATTACGACGTTCAGACGCACCATTTCGCTGAGGTGTGCCAGGCGGCGTGAGTTGTGAAACAATTCCACATTTCCTTAGGTGTGTGCCAAACTCGTGACTTAAATATTCTCCGCCACGATCAGGTCGTAGGCACTTTATTTTCCTGTCACGTTGATTCTCTACCTCACTCTGAAATTCCTTGAACCTTTCAAAAGTTTTAGACTTATGTTTCATTAAGTAGACATACCCATATCTACTCAAGTCATCAGTGAGGGTGAGAACATAACGATAGCCACCACGAGCCTCGACACTCATTGGACCGCATACATTGGTATGTATTATTTCCAACAAGTCAGTTGCTCGCTGCATTGTTCCGAAGAACAGAGTCTTGGTCATCTTGCCCATGAGGTATGGTTCGCACGTGTCAAATGATTCGAAATCAAGAGACTCCAAAAGTCCATCAGTATGGAGCTTCTTCATGCGTTTGGAACCAATATGACCATGGCGGCAGTGCCACATGTAAGTGGGACTATCGTTATCAACCTTACACTTTTTGGTACTCACACTATGGACATGTGTAACATCACGTTCGAGATTCATCAAAAATAAACCATTGACCAACGGTTCATGACCATAAAACATTTCTCTCATATAAATAGAACAACCATTATTCTCAGATTTAAATGAGTAGCCATCTCGCATCAAGCAAGATCCAGATACAATGTTCATGCTCAAAGCTGGTACTAAATAACAATTATTAAGGTTTAACACTAATCCCGAAGGTAGATGTAGAGGTAGCGTGCCGACGGCGATCACATCGACCTTGGAACCATTCCCGACGCGCATCGTCACCTCGTCCTTTGCCAGCCTTCGCTTATTCCTCAGCTCCTGCTTGGAGTTACAAATGTGAGCAACTGCACCGGTATCAAATACCCAGGAGCTACTAAGAGCGCTGGTTAGGTACACATCAATAACAAGTATATCACATATACCTTTAATGTTGTCGTCCTTCTTATCCGCTAAGTACTTGGGGCAGTTCCGCTTCCAGTGACCGGTACCCTTGCAACAAAAACACTCAGTCTCAGGCTTGGGTCCATTCTTGTTCTTCTTCTTCCCGGCAACTTGCTTACCGGGCGCGGCAACAGCTTTGTCATCCTTCTTGAAGTTCTTCTTACCCTTGCCTTTCTTGAAACTAGTGGTCTTATTCACCATCAACACTTGATGCTCCTTTTTGATCTCGACATCTGCTGATTTCAGCATCGAGTACAACTCAGGAATGGACTTCTCCATCCCTTGCATGTTGTAGTTCATCACAAAGCTCTTGTAGCTAGGTGGAAGCGACTGGAGGATTCTATCAATGACCGAGTCATCCGGGAGATTAACTCCCAGCTGAGTCAAGCGGTTGTGTAGCCCAGACATCTTGAGGATGTGCTCACTGCCAGAACTATTCTCCTCCATCTTACAACTAAAGAACTTGTCGGAGACGTCATATCTCTCGACCCGGGCATGAGCTTGGAAAACCAGTTTCAGCTCTCAGAACATCTCATATGCTCCGTGTTGCTCAAAACACTTTTGGAGCCCCGGTTCTAAACTATAAAGCATGCCACACTGAACAAGGGAATAATCATCGCAGCGAGAATGCCAAGCGTTCGCAACGTCTTGCTCTGCTGGGAGAAGGGGTGGGTCACCTAGTGGTGCATCAAGGACATACAATTTCTTGGAAGCTATGAGGATGATCCTCAAGCCACGGACCCAGTCCGCATAGTTGCTTCCATCATCTTTCATCTTGGTTTTCTCTAGGAACGCGTTGAAATTGAGGGTGACATTCGCGTTGGCCATTGGATCTACAATATAGATTGTAAAGATAATTTTAGACTAAGTTCATGATAATTAAGTTCACATAATCAAATTATTTAATGAACTCCCACTTAGATAGACATCTCTCTAGTCATCCAAGTGACACATGATCCATGTCAACTAGCCCGTGTCCGATCATCATGTGAGACGGACTAGTCATCCATGGTGAACATCTCCATGTTGATCGTATCTTCTATACGACTCATGTTCGACCTTTCGGTCTTCCGTGTTCCGAGGCCATGTCTGTACATGCTAGGCTCGTCAAATCAACCTAAGTGTTCCGCGTGTGTAAATCTGGCTTACACCCGTTGTATGCAAACCTTAGAACCTATCACACCCGATCATCACGTGGTGCTTCAGAACGACGATCCTTAGCAACGGTGCACAGTTAGGGTGAACACTTCTTCTTGAAATTTTATTGAGAGATCATCTTATTTACTACCGTCATTCTAAGCAAATAAGATGTAAACATGATAAACATCACATGCAATCAATATACTGATATGATATGGCCAATATCATCTTTCTCCTTTGATCTCCATCTTCGGGGCACCATGATCATCACTGTCACCGGCACAACACCATGATCTCCATCATCATGATCTCCATCATTGTGTCTTCATGAAGTTGTCTCACCAACTATTACTTCTACTACTATGGCTAACGTTTAGCAATAAAGTAAAGTAATTACATGGCGTTTATGATTGACACGCATGTCATACAATAAAATAAGACAACTCCTATGGCTCCTGCCGACTGTCATACTCATCGACATGCAAGTCATGAATCCTATTACAAGAACATGATCAATCTCATACATCACAATGCATCACATCACATTCTTTGCCCATATCACATCACAAGGCATATGCTGCAAAAACAAATTAGACGTCCTCTAATTTGTAGTTGCAAGTTTTTACGTGGCTGCTATAGGTTTCTAGAAAGAACGTTTCTTACCTACGCCAAAACCACAATGTGATATGCCAATTGCTATTTACCCTTCATAAGGACCCTTTTCATCGAATCCAATCCGACTAAGGTGGGAGAGATAGACACCCGCTAGCCACCTTATGCAACAAGTGCATGGCAGGCGGTGGAACCAGTCTCACGTAAGCGTACGTGTAAAGTCGGTCCGGGCCGCTTCATCCCACAATACCGCCGAATCAAGATAAGACTAGTAGTCGTAAGAAAATTAACAAGATCGACACCCACAACTGCTTTGTATTCTACTCGTGCATAGATTCTACGCATAGACCTAGCTGTGATACCACTGTTGGGAGACGTAGTAGTAAATCAAAAAAATTCCTACGATCACCAAGATCTATCCATGGAGAAACCAGCAACGAGTGGGGAGAGATTGCATCTTCATACCTTTGAAGATCGCTAAGCAGAAGCGTTACAAGAACGCCGTTGGTGGAGTCATACTCGCCAGCGATTCAGATCACAGTGGATTCCGAGCTCAGCGCCGAACAACGACGCCTCTACGTTCAACACACGTGCAGCCCAACGACGTCTCCTACGCCTTGATCCAGCAAGGAGGAAGGAGAGGTTGAGGGAGAGCTCCGGCAGCACGACGGCGTGGTGATGGTGGAGCTACGTGAACTCTGGCAAGGCTTCGCCAAGCGCTAAGGAGAACGAGGAAGAGGAAGGGTAGTGGTGCGCCGACAGAGATAGAAGTCGTGTCTCAATTCAGACCAAACCCTTGCATATATATATAGGAGGAGGGAGAGGGAGGGCTGCCTTGGCCCCTCCTCCAAGAAGGAGGGATTCGGCCGAAGCTAGGGAAGAGTCCACCTCCCACAAGGGAGGTGGATCTCCCTCCTTTCAAACTCCTTTTGCCTTATCCCTTGATCTCTAGCCGCATGGGACTTTCTAGAAGGTCTTGGCCAGCCCAATAAGGGCTGGCACACCTCCTCTAAGGGCCCACAAAGTCCTATGGTCGTCACACCCCTCCCGAGGGTCCTCCGGCACCCTCCCGGCACTCCCGGTACACTACCGATGAGCCCGAAAACTTTTCGGTGACCAAAACTAGACTTCCTGTATATCAATCTTTACCTCCGGACCATTCCGGAGCTCCTCGTGACATCCGGGATCTCATCTAGGACTCCTAACAACCTTCGGTAATCACGTATACCATTTCCCTATAACCCTAGCGTCATTGAACCTTAAGTGTGTAGACCCTACGGGTTCGGGAGACACGTAGACATGACCGAGACACCTCTCCGATCAATAACCAGCAGCAAGATCTGGATACCCATGTTGGCTCCCACATGCTCCACGATGATCTCATCGAATGAACCACGATGTCGGGGATTCAGTCAATCCCGTATACAATTCCTTTGTCTATCGGTATGATACTTGCCCGAGATTCGATCGTCGGTATCTCTATACCTTGTTCAATCTCGTTACCGGAAGATCTCTTTACTCGTTCTGTAATACATCATCCCGTGGATAACTCCTTAGTCACATTGAGCTCATTATGATGATGTCTTATCGAGTGGGCCCAGAGATACCTCTCCGTCACACGGAGTGACAAATCCTAGTCTCGATTCGTGTCAACCCAACAGACACCTTCGGAGATACCCATAGTGCACCTTTATAGCCACCCAGTTACGTTGTGACGTTTGGCACACCCAAAGCATTCCTACGGTATCCGAGAGTTGCACAATCTCATGGTCTAAGGAAACGATACTTGACATTGAAAAGCTTTAGCAGACGAACTACATGATCTTGTGCTATGCTGAGGATTGGGTCTTGTCCATCACATCATTCTCCTAATGATGTGATCCCGTTATCAATGACATCCAATGTCCATGGTCATGAAACCGTGACCATCTATTGATCAACGAGCTAGTCAACTAGAGGCTCACTAGGGACATGTTGTGGTCTATGTATTCACACATGTATTACGGTTTCTGGTTAACACAATTATAGCATGAACAATAGACAATTATCATGAACTAGGAAATACAATAATAACCATTTTATTATTACCTCTAGGGCATATTTCCAACAGATACACATCAAGCCTACCAAGTACCCATCACAAACTCATCTCTTGCTTTTACTTTATTTGACATTTGCCTCTCGTTTTCCTCTCCCCCACTTCTAAAATGATTTTCAGAAAATGCCAAAAAGATTTGCCACAAACCACCTCAAAGTTATTTTTTCCGATCTATATATTGGGCTATTCGTATAAGTGTCACAAACAGCCCTAGAGTTTGTAGTAAAATAACACCAATGATACATATCAATCCACCCTAATGTCACCTAGATACTCTAATGTCACCTGAAGTATCCGTGGGTAAATTATGTGACATGCATCAAACAATTTCAGATCTGTCATATTCAATCCAACACAAAGAACTTCAAGGAGCACCCCAAGATTTCTATCGGAGAACTTGGTATGAAAACATGCAATCCACCTTTATGCCTAGATCCCCAAGGTCACCGGAGTCCGCAAGTTGATGCCTTAACATATATCAAGTGAATCAATAGAATACCCCAATCTAACTATGGGTATCCCAAGCAAGACATACATCAAGTGTTCTCAAACCATAATACTCAATCCAACATAATGAGATCTCAAAGGTAAAGATTCAATTCACCACAACAAGGTAGCAAGGGAATAAAATCATATGATCCGACTGTATTAACAAAGCCCATGATACATCAAGATTGTGACATCTCAAGAACACAAGAGAGAGAGAGATTGAACACATAGCTACAAGTACATACCCTCAGCGTCGTGGGTGAACTACTCGCCACTCGTCATGGCCCCCATCAGGATGATGAAGATGGCCACCAGAGATGAATTACCCCCTCCGGTAGGGTACTGGAACGCCTCCAGATTGGTTTTTCATTGATACAGAGAGTTGTGGAGATGGAACGAGGAGTCTCTCTTTTTGGGAATTCTGGGATTTATAGGATTTTTTTAGTGTTGGAAACACGTGCAATGGATCCACGAAGGGCGCACCACATATCAGGTCGCCACCTAGGCGGCCGGCGTCCAGATGGTTGTGGCCCAAGGGTGGTCCCCCTCTGGTGGTTCTTCGCTCCAATGTGGCTTATTTCCTCCACAAAAAATCACAAAAAAGTTTTGGGCGATTCTAAGAACTTTCATTTTCTGCACAAAAACAACACCACGATAATTCTGCTGAAAACAACGTTAGTCTGGGTTAGTTCTACATAAATAATATAAAGTGCATCAAACTATAGAAAAGTATTGTAAACATAGGCAAATATGGCATGAATACTTCATAAATTATTGATATGTTGGAGACGTATCAGCATTCCCAAGCTTAATCACTACTCGTCCTTGAGTAGGTAAATGATAAAAGAAATAATTTATGAACTGTGAATGCTAGCATAGTGAATAGTTTTTATCATTGATAATTTCATTCACTTTTCTAGCATCATAGCCAGCAACTTTTTCTCATAAAAATCATCGTGATGGAGTAGCAATCAATTCACGTGTCATGGTTCAAACAATGCATCCTATTAAAACTTAACAATCTATGCTCTTGGTCACCAAACAATTTCAATGCTCCACATAGTCAATTATCCTATAGTCTTTCATGATTTCTAATAATCAAGGAATGTTTTTAGAACAAACAACATCCATCGAACACATAGAAAGATAGGGGCTTAATGTTTCGCCTCCCAACATACTTATCATAAAGATAATTGTCACCAATAATGAATCATGATCAAATATATTTGAGTGGGTATATATGTTTGGATCTTTCCCCACAACATGATGCTTGCCAACTAATAGATTGAGGTTGGAATAGGAAGTTGACTCAACATTAAAGTAAGTAACATGAAAGTAAATAGATTGTCCCTTCGCAGAGGGAAGCGGGGATTTGCATATGTGCCAGAGCTCATTGTTTAAAACAGAGATGAATATGTAATTTTGAGTGGTGTGCCTTTCCTGTCAACATCACAACAGAGTATTCAATATCTTCCATGATAATCACATTATTGGCGGTTCCCAAATAGAATTTAAATTTGTACTCCCCCTCCACCATTCAAACACATTCCATGGCTAGCCGAATCCACGGTTGCCCTCCAAACAATCAACTTTCTAGGGGGGTTATTTATTTATTTGTGTGTTATGCAGGAGTGGGAATCCTTTTTACTATACTCTCTTATTCAATGACAAGTGAATGAACACTCATCTTGAGAATAACTCGATTAGCATGGAACATAATGACCGCCCCATCGCTCCATAAGCGGTACGAGCACACAAAATGGATGTTTATTAGAATGTTTAGAAGTTGCACATGCAAATTTACTTGGAATGGCAGTGAAATACCATATATATAGGTAGGTATGGTGGACTCTAATGGAAGAAACTTGGCTCGAGGATTTGGATGCACAAGTAGTATCTCTACTTAGTATGAGGTTTGACTAGCAAAAGGATATAAACAAGCACCACATGTTGGAGGATCCATAACAATATAACTTCTATGCAAATATACCCAAACATAACCATTACGTTGTTTTTCTTGTCCAACTTCAACTATTTGCCCAAGTTTGAAAATAATCTATGGGTATTCACAATGTAGGTGCACTAGAGTTTTGGGCTCTCTAGTGCCCCTTACTCGTGCACGAGCAGTAGTAGCCACCCTGACAACAAGGCCCAATAGGGACTTACCAGATACCAGCACAGGAAATTCAAGACTACCGGCAAGGTCTTGCTGGGAGGGATATTGAACCCCCAGGCGAAGCAAGGCCCCGACAAGGTGAAGCCCTGGCAAGACCCCGCCATCGCACAGCGCGGGTGTCAATCCACCTGGATGCATGTCGCGGTATCGACGTTGGAGGGAGCTAAGCAACGCTGATGGGACGTGTTCCCGTCCCATCCCATAGACGGGCAGAGATGCCTGACGGTGCATTAAATGCGCTTGTCCTACTCCGTCAGTGTTAGGTATGATAGCACTGTAGCTCTGTATACCCCGTGTACACACTGTATGCCACTTTTGGGATCCCCTTCGGAGTATAAAAGGAGGCACAGGGCGATACGGTAGAGGACTTTTCGACTTTTGGGCTTTTGCTGTCTTGACTTGTGGGACATTCTAGCCCACATACATGGCAGTTGCTCATAGGACCCCTGTAGCTAGAACCCTAAGAACACTCTCAATACAACGAAGCAGGAGTAGGGTTTTACGCATCCATGCGGCCCGAACCTGGGTAAAGATCCCCGTGTGTTGTTCATCAGACTGGCTTTTTGTGCGATCCTTCCCCCCACTGAACCGAAATGGGTCTCCATGATCCCATAGGTGTTTGTTCCCATGACATCTTTGGCGCGCCAGGTAGGGGGAAGCTAGGTCGTGGGAACCCGTTCTGGTAATCAGCGCGCCAGTTTCTTCGCGCTCATCATCGCCATGGCCCCCAAGAAGAAGGGCCTGGCAACAGTTGGCCCGTCCACATCCGCCATCCCTGTATCTGCATAGACAGGAGACGGCATAGACGCGGGTGGAGGAGGAGGATGCGGAGGTTCGGAACTTCCACGACGCTCCAGTGACCAAGACCAAGCAAGCAGCGACGCTCGCCGTGGAGACGCCCATGGCAGAAGTGGGAACCCCCGAGCCCCTAGATGTCCACATTGGTTCCTACATATTCTACGAAGATTTTTATCGGTCGAACCTCTATGTCAAGGATTCAGTTAATCCCGTATGATGTTCCCTTTGTTCTTCGGTATGTTACTTGCCCGAGATTCGATCGTCGGTATCTCCATACCTAGTTCAACCTCGTTACCGGCAAGTCTCTTTACTCGTTCCGTAATACAAGATCTCGTGACTAACACTTAGTCACATTGCTTGCAAGGCTTATTGTGATGTTGTATTACCGAGTGGGCCTTGACATACCTCTCCGTTACACGGAGTAACAAATCCTAGTCTTGATCCATGCCAACTCAACAAACACCCTCGGAGACACCTGTAGAGCACCTTTATAATCACCCAGTTACGTTGCGACGTTTGATACACACAAGGTACTCCTCCGATATCTGTGAGTTGCATGATCTCATGGTCATAGGAACATATACTTGACATGTAGAAAACAGTAGCAATAAACTGACACGATCATATGCTACGTTTGTAGTTTGGGTCTTGTCCATCACATCATTCTCCTAATGATGTGATCCCATTATCAAATAACATCTCATGTCCATGGCTAGGAAAGCTTAACCATCTTTTATCAACGAGCTAGTCCATTAGAGGCATACTAGGGACATGATTTGTCTATGTATCCACACATGCATCTAAGTCTCCGATCAATATAATTTATAGCATGGATAATAAACGATTATCATGAACAAGAAAATATGATAATAACTAATTTATTATTGCCTCTAGGGCATATTTCCAACAGTCTCCCACTTGCACTAGAGTCAATAATCTAGTTCACATCACCATGTGATTCGCATTGTTATGAATCTAACACCCAATGAGTTTTTGGGCTCGATCATGCTTTGCATGTGAGAGAGGTCTTATAGTCAACGGGTCTGCGACATTCAGATCCGTGTGTACTTTGCAAATTTCTATGTCAAACCGTAAACACTGCTACCACACTCCACTTGGTACTATTCCAAATGGCTACTCCACTATACGTATCCAGATTGCTACTACGAGTCATCCGGATTGGTGTTAAAAGCGTGCATCGACGTAACTCTTTACGACGAACTCTTTATCACCTCCATAATCGAGAAACATCTCCTTAGTCTTTTAGTTACTAAGGATAATCTTGACCGCTGTCCAGTGCTCCATTCCAGGATCACTTTGAAACCTTCTGGCCATATATATGGCAAGGCTGACATCGGGTCTTGTGCATAGCATTGCATACATGATAGAGCCTATGGATGAAGCATAGGGGATGACACTCATCTTTTCTTTATCTTCTGCAATCACTGGGCATTGAGTCTTACTCAACTTTATACCTTACAAATCAGGCGAGAACTCTTTCTCTGACTGATCCATTTTGAACTCTTTCAAAATCTTGTCAAGGTATGTACTCATTGAAAGTCTCATCAAGTATCTTGATCTATCTCTATAGATCTTGATGCTCAACAATTAGGTAGCTTTATCCAGGTCTTCCTTTGAAAAACTCTTTTCAAACACCCGTTTATGCTCTCCAGAAATTCTACATCATTTCCGAATAGCAATATGTCATCCACATATACTTATCAGAAACTCCATAGTGCTCCCACTCACTTTATTGCAAATACAAGTTTCTCGTAAACTTTGTATAGACTCAAAAAACTTTGATCACCTCATCGAAGTGTATATTCCAACTCCGAGATGCTTGCTTCAGTTCATAGAAGAATCACTGAAGCTCGCACATCTTTTAACATCCTTAGGACTGACAAAACCTTCTGGTTGTATCTCATACAACCTTTCCTTAAGGAAGGAAACGATGTTTCGGCATCCATCTGTCAGATTTCATAATTGAAAAATGCAGCAACTGCTAACATAATTCCAACAGACTTTTAGCATCGCTACGAGTGAGAAAGTTTCATCGCAGTCAATTCTTTGAACTTGTCGTAAACTACTTTGCAACAAGTCGAGCTTTACAAATGGTAACATTTACCATCAGCGTCTGTCTTCATTTTAAAGATCCATTTGTACTTAACGACATGCCGTCCAATGAGCAAGTCCACCATAGTCTATACTTGGTTTTCATACATGGATCCTTTCTCGAATTTCATGGCCTCTAACCATCTGTTGGTTTCCGGGCCCTTCATCACTTCTCCATAGTTCGTAGGTTCATCGTTGTCCAACAACATGACCTCCAAGACAGGGTTGTCATACCGCTCAGTAGCAGTACACATCCTTCTCGACCTACGAAGTTTGATAGTAACTTGATCCAAAGCTTCATGATCATCATCATTGACTTCCTCTTCAACTGACATATGCTTCATAGAAACATCTTTCTGCGCTACGCCACTTTCTGGTTGAAGTGAAGGTTCAATAACCTCATCAAGTTCTATTTTCCTCGTAGGTCGATAGTAACTTGACCCGAAGCTTTCATGATCATCATCATTAACTTCCTTTTCAACTGATGTAGGCTTCACAGAAACATCTTTCTGCGCGGCGCTACTTTCTCGTTGAAGCAGAGGTTCAATAACCTCATCAAGTTCTATCCTCCTCCCACTCAATTCTTTCAAGAGAAACCTTTTCTCGAGAAAGGACCCAGTTTTAGCAATAAACATTTTATGCTTGGATCTGAGATAGAAGGTTCACCCGACTGTTCTTTAGGGTATTCTATGAAGATGCATTTGTCCACTTTGGGTTCGAGCTCATTAGGTGAAAACATTTTCCACACAAGCGTCGCAGCCCCAAACATTAAGAAATGACACCTTAGGTTTCTATCAAACCATAGTTCACACGGTGTCATCTCAACGGATTTAGATGGTGCCCTATTTAAAGTGAATGTAGTTGTCTCCAATGCATAACCCCAAAATTATAGTAGCAAAACAATAATAGACATCATAGCACGCACCATATCCAATAAAGCACGACTATGACGTTCGGACACACCATCACACTATGGTGTTCCAGGTGGCGTGAGTTGTGAAACAACTTTCACGTTGTCTAAAGTTGTATGCCAAATTCGTAACTTAGATATTCACCTCCACGATCATATCGCAAACATATATATCTTCTTGTCACGATGATCTTAAACTTCACTCTGAATTTGCTTCAACCTTTCAAACGATTCAGATTTGTGTTTCATTAAGTAAATATACACTATATCTACTCAAATTATCAGTGAAGGTAAGAAAATAACGATATCCACCGCACGCTACAAGACTTATTGGATTGCATACATCAACATGTATCATTTCCAATAAATCACTTTCTCGCTTCATCAAAACAGAAAACGGGGTCCTTAGTCATCTTGACCAAGAGGCATGGTTCGCATGTCTCAACCGATTCGAAATCGAATGAGTCCAAAGATCCATCAGCATGGAGTTTCTTCATGCGTTTTATACCAATATGACATTTAGCGGCAGTGCCACAAGTATGTGGTACTATCATTATTAACTTTGCATCTTTTTGGCATCAGTGTTATGAACATGTGTATTACTACGATCAAGTTTCAACAAACCATTCTTACTGGGTGCATGACCATTGAAGGTATTATTCATGTAAATAGAATAACCATTATTCTCTAACTTAAATGAATAACTGTGTTGCAATGAACATGATCTAATCACGTTCGCTCAACGCAAAAAACACCAAATAACATTTATTTTAGGTCCGACACTAATCTCGAAGGTAGAGAGAGCGTGCGATGTTGATCACATCAACCTTGGAGACATTTCCAACACACATCATCACCTCACAATTAGCTAGTTCTCCATTTATTTCGTAGCTTTTATTTCGAGTTACTAACATTTAGCAACCGAACCGGTATCCAATACCCAGGTGCTACTAGGAGTACTAGCAAGGTACACATCAATAACACGTATATCAAATATACTTCTGTTGACATTTGCCAGCCTTCTTATCTACCAAGTATCTAGGGTTGTTCCGCTTCAGCGACCGCTCTCCTCATAATCGAAGCACTTAGTCTCGGGTTTGAGTTCAACTTTGGGTTGCTTCACTGGAGCAGCAACTGACTTGCTATCCATGAAGTTTCCCTCCTTGCTCTTGCCCTTCTCGAAGCTAGTGGTTTTAACTAACCATCAACACTTTGACGCTCCTTCTCGATTTCTACCTTCGCGGTGTCACGGATCATTATTTCTATCCCCGGCGTTTTATAGTTCATCACCAAGTTCTAGTAGCTTTAGTGACAGTGACTTGGAGAACTATATCAATCACTATCTTATCTGGAAGATCAACTCCCACTCGATTCAAGCGATTGTAGCACCCAGACAATCTGAGCACATGTTCAACGATTGAGCTATTCTCTTTCATCTTACAGGCAAAGAATCTTGTTGGAGATCTCATATCTCGCAACACCGGCACGAGCCTAAGATCCTAATTTCAGCTCTTAGAACATCTCATATGTTCCATGACGTTCAAAACGTTTTTGGAGCCTCAATTCTAAGCTGTAATGCATGACGCACTAAACTATCAAGTAGTTATCAAAATGTGCCTATCAGATGTTCACAACATCTACAAACAACGCTAGAGGGGTTGGTGCACCGAGTGGTGCATTAAGGACATAAGCCTTCCGTGCAGCAATGAGGACAATCCTCAGATCACGGAGCCAGTCCGCAATATTGCTACCATCATCTTTCAACTCTATTTCTCTAGGAACATATAAAATTCAAGGGAGCTATAGTGTGAGCTAGTAATCTACAACA
This sequence comes from Hordeum marinum, assembly GCA_022496015.1. Taxonomy (NCBI): domain Eukaryota; kingdom Viridiplantae; phylum Streptophyta; class Magnoliopsida; order Poales; family Poaceae; genus Hordeum; species Hordeum marinum. The sequence goes on along the minus strand of JAAAWK010001144.1, from coordinate 4,603 downwards.
TAATTTTGCAAAGACACTACTAACTATGTTCATGATAATGAGTTCAATTAATCATATTACTTAAGAACTCCCACTCAAATTGACATCCCTTCGGTCATCCGAGTGATACATGATCCAAATTCACCAACTCAAGTCCGATCATCACGTGAGTTGAGGTGGTTACAATGGTGAACATCATCATGTTGATCATATCTACTATATGACTCATTCGGTCTCTTGTGTTCCGAGGCCATGTCTGTACATGCTAGGCTCATCAAGTTTAACCCGAGTGTTCTGCGCGTGCAACACTGGCTTGCACCCGTTGTATGTGAACGTAGAGTCTATCACACCCGATCATCACATGGTGTCTCAACACGACGAACTTTCGCAACGGTGCACACTCAGGGAGAACACAATTTATCTTGAAATTTAAGTGAGGGATCACCTTATAATGCTACTGTCGTACTAAGCAAAACAAGGTGCATAAAAGGATTAACATCACATGCAATTCATAAGTGACATGATATGGCCATGAACTTGTGCTTTAGATCTCCATCTTGAAAGCACCGGCATGATCTCCATCATCACCGGCACGACACCATGATCTCCATCATCTGGATCTCCATCAACGTGTCGCCATCGAGGTTGTAACGCCCTGCATGCTTCTACTACTATTGCTACCGTTTAGCGATAATGTAAAGCATTACATAGCGCTTAATGATTGACACGCAGGTCATACAATAATTAAAGACAACCCTATGGCTCCTGCCGGTTGCCGTACTCACCGACATGCAAGTCGTGAAATTCTATACATCACATGATCATCTCATACATCACATATATCACATCATGTAATTGGCCATTCACATCACAACATACCCTGCAAAAACAAGTTAGACGTCCTCTAATTGTTGTTGCATGTTTTATGTGGCTGCTACGGGTTTCTAGCAAGAACGATTCTCACCTACGCACAAACCACAACGGTGATACATAATTTGCTTTTCAACCTTCTCAAGGACCGCCTTTGTCGAATTCGATCCAACTAAAGTGAGAGAAACTGCCACCCGCAAGCCATCTAGGCAACAAGTTGCGTCGAGGGAACTGGTCTCTCGTAAGCGTACGAGTAATGTTGGTCCGGGCCGCTTCATCTCACAATACCGCTGAACCAAAATCCGACCAAGGGAGGAAGCAATCTAAGCATCAACGCCCACAAACCTTTTGTGTTCTACTCGAGATCTCATCTACACATAGACCTAGCTCATGATGCCACTGTTGGGAAACATTGCATGGGAAACAAAAAATTTCCTACGCACACGCAAAATCTATCCATGGTGATGAGCATCTACGAGAGGGAGAGTGGACCTACATACCCTTGTAGATCGCTAAGCGAGAAGCATTAAGAAACGCGGTTGGTGTAATCGAACATCTTCGCGATCCAAATCGCCGAGCGTCCCGCGATCACATCACGATCCGTCCCGCGATCCAATCACGATCCGTCCCGCGAACTCATCACGATTCGTCCCGCGATCTCATCACAATCTGTCCCGCGATCTCATCACGATCCGTCCCATGAACTCATCACGAACTGTCTCGCGATCTTGTTCACAGTCCTTCCGATCTAGCGCCGAACGGACGGCACCTCCGCGTTCAGCACACGTGCAGCTTGATGACGATCTCCATCGTCTTGATCCAGCAAGAGGAAGTGGAGAGGGAGAAGAGTTCACCGGCAGCGTGACGGCGCTCCAGTGATGGTGGTGGAGCAATTCTGGCAGGGCTTCGCCTAAGCACTACAGAAATCTGATCTAGAGGAGCACCGGTGGAACGGGTAGCACGTGGTCGTAAATTCTGTGCAAAACCCTTCTCTTCCACCAGTATATATAGGAGGAGAGGAGGAGGAGGGCTGGCGCAGGGCTGAGCCCCTCTTGGAGTCGGCCGAAGCCAAGGGGGAGGAGTCCTACTCCTCCAGTCCTAGTAGGAGTAGGACTCTCCCTTTTTGCCTTTTTCCACTCTTTTTCCTTTGGGACTCTTCCCCCAGCCGCATGGGCCTGTTGTGGCTATTCCACAAGCCCACTAAGGGATGGTTAATACTCTCCCACAGCCCATGAAGCCTCTTGGGTCGAAATACCCCTCTCGGAGGTCTCCCGGTACACTACTGGCACTCCCGGTACACTACCGATGAGCCCGAAACTTTTTCGGCGACCAAACTGGGACTTCCTATATATGAATCTTTACCTCCGGACCATTCCGGAACTCCTCGTGACGTCCGAGATCTCATCCGGGACTCCGAAAAACCTTCGGTCACCACCATATATAACTCTACACTACCGAAACGTCACCAAACCTTAAGTGTGCAGACCCTGCGGGTTCGAGAACTATGTAGACATGACCGAGACACCTCTACGGTCAATAACCAATGGCGGGACCTGGATGTCCACATTGGTTCCTACATATTCTACGAAGATCTTTATCGGTCGAACCTCTATGTCAAGGATTCAGTTAATCCCGTATGATGTTCCCTTTGTTCTTCGGTATGTTACTTGCCCGTGATTCGATCGTCGGTATCTCCATACCTAGTTCAACCTCGTTACCGGAAAGTCTCTTTACTCATTCCGTAATACAAGATCCCGTGAATAACAATTAGTCACATTGCTTGCAAGGCTTATTGTGATGTTGTATTACCGAGTGGGCCCTGAGATACCTCTCCGTTACACGGAGTAACAAATCCCAGTCTTGATCCATGCCAACTCAACAGACACCCTCCGAGACACCTGTAGAGCACCTTTATAACCACCCAGTTACGTTGCGACGTTTGATACACACAAGGTACTCCTCCGATATCTGTGAGTTGCATGATCTCATGGTCATAGGAACATATACTTGACATGCAGAAAACAGTAGCAATAAATTGACATGATCATATGCTACGTTTGTAGCTTGGGTCTTGTCCATCGCATCATTCTCCTAATGATGTGATCCCATTATCAAATAACATCTCATGTCCATGGCTAGGAAAGCTTAACCATCTTTTATCAACGAGCTAGTCCATTAGAGGCATACTAGGGACATGATTTGTCTATGTATCCACACATGCATCTAAGTCTCCGATCAATATAATTTATAGCATGGATAATAAACGATTATCATGAACAAGAAAATATGATAATAACTAATTTATTATTGCCTCTAGGGCATATTTCCAACAGAATGCCACCATGCCGGCAACTCCCCAGTTCATGCACTGGTCGGAGAAGCCGGTCACCTGGAGCCAGGCAGACCACCGAGCTGTGATGCCGAGTCCTAGCAGTTACGCCCTGGTCCTCGACCCCACCATCGCCACCGAGAAGCGCACCTGCCGCTTCACGCGAGTGATGATTGATGGTGGCAGAAGCATCAACATCCTCTACCTCGACACGATGCGCAAGCTGGGGCTGAAAATAGAAGACCTGCACGCGAGCCGAACGGTTTTCGATGGCATCGTCCCAGGAAAGTCCTGCTCCCCTGTCGGCAAGATCAAGCTTGACGTCCTCTTCGGCAGCCTCGGTCACTTTCTCCGCGAGCCGGTATGGTTTGAGGTGGTGGACCTCAAAAGTCCCTACCACGCACTGCTGGGCCGACCGGATCTTGTCAAGTTCATGGCGGTCCCCCACTATGCCTACCTCAAGCTCAAGATGTCGGGTCCCAAGGGGATCATCACCATCGTGGGAGACTACAAGATGTCGATCGAGTGCACTCGAGACGGCAGTCGGCTGGCTGAGGCCTTGGAGATAGCCGAGGAAAAGCGGCAGCTCGACCGACTCGTGGCCCTTGCTGCCAGCCAGCTGGCCGTGTTGGCTCCTCCCTCGCAATCAGTCGGCAAGGCCTCCTTCCAGCCGTCCAAGGACACCAAGCAGATCCCGCTCGACCCGGCCAACCCCGCGCAGTGCGTCACCATCGACTCTCACCTCCACAGCAAATAGGAAGGCAAGCTCGTCGACTTCCTTCGTGAGAATCGGGACAAATTTGCATGGTCCCCCAAGGACATGCCGGATGTTCCGAGGAAGTTCGGCGAGCACAAGCTTCACGTCCGTCCGGATGCTAAATCGGTCAAGCAACCCCTATGCCATTTCTCTGAGGAGAAGCGGCGCACTGTAGGAGAAGAGATCGCCCGGCTGCTCGCAGCTGGCTTCATCATGGAAGTTTTCCACCCGGACTGGCTGGCCAACCCAGTCCTGGTGCTGAAGAAGAACAACACCTAGCGCATGTGCATCGACTACACTAGCCTGAACAAGGCGTGCCCCAAGGACCCGTTCGCCCTGCCACGGATCGATCAGGTCATCGACTCCACGGCCGGCTGCGATCTGCTGACCTTCTTGGACGCCTACTCCGACTACCACCAAATTAAGCTGGACCCGAACGACCGGCTCAAGACCTCCTTCATCACTCACTTCGGGGCCTACTGCTACATCACCATGTCCTTCGGCTTGAAGAATGCCAGTGCTACCTTTCAGCGCTGCATGCAGAAGTGTCTCTTGCCTCAGATAGGCAAGAACGTCCACGTCTACATCTGCGACATCGTCGTCAAGACCAAGAAGCACTTCAGCCTCCTCGACGATCTTCGGGAGACATTCGTGAACCTACACGAATA
>JAAAWK010000121.1:0-99354 GCA_022496015.1 Hordeum marinum | reverse complement strand
GCTCGGTGCGCCAACCCCTCTAGCGTTGTTTGTAGATGTTGTGAACATCTGACAGGCACGTTCTGATAACTACTTTATAGTTTAGTGTGTCATGCATTATAGCTTAGAATTTAGGCTCCGAAACGTTTTGAATGTCATGGAACATATGAGATGTTCTAAGAGCTGAAATTAGGATCTCAGGCTCGTGCCCGTGTTGCGAGATATGAGATCTCCAACAAGATTCTTTGCCTGTAAGATGAAGGAGAATAGCTCAATCGTTGAGCATGTGCTCAGATTATCTGGGTGCTACTATCGCTTGAATCGAGTGGGAGTTGATCTTCCAGATAAGATAGTGATTGATATTGTTCTCCAAGTCACTGTCACTAAGCTACTAGAACTTGGTGATGAACTATAAACGCCAGGGATAGAGATAATGATCCCTGAGCTATTCGCGATGTTTGACACCGTGAAGGTAGAAATCAAGAAGGAGCATCAAGTGTTGATGGTTAGTAAAACCACTAGTTTCGAGAAGGGCAAGGGCAAAGAGGGAAACTTCATGGATAGCAAGTCAGTTGCTGCTCCGGTGAAGCAACCCAAAGTTGAACCCAAACCCGAGACTAAGTGCTTCGATTATGAGGAGAGCGCTCGCTGAAGCGGAACAACCCTAGATACTTGGTAGATAAGAAGGCTGGCAACGTCGACAGAAGTATATTTGATATATGTGTTATTGATGTGTACCTTACTAGTACTCCTAGTAGCACCTGGGTATTGGATACCGGTTCGGTTGCTAAATGTTAGTAACTCAAAATGAAAGCTACGGAATAAACGGAGAACTAGCTAAGGGTGAGGTGATGATGTGTGTTGGAAATGTTTCCAAGGTTGATGTGATCAACATCGCATGCTCTCTCTACCTCCGGGATTAGTGACAAACCTAAATAAATGTTATTTGGTGTTTTGCGTTGAGCATGAACGTGATTGGATCATGTTTATTGCAACACGGTTATTCATTTAAGTTAGAGAATAATGGTTATTCTGTTTACATGAATAATACCTTCAATGGTCAAGCACCCAGTGAGAATGGTTTGTTGAATCTTGATCGTAGTAATACACATGTTCATAACATTGATGCCAAAAGATACAAAGTTAATAATAATACCACATACTTGTGGCACTGCCGCTAAATGTCATATTGGTATAAAACGCATGAAGAAACACCAAGCTGATGGATCTTTGGACTCATTCGATTTCGAATCAGTTGGGACATGCGAACCATGCCTCTTGGTCAAGATGACTAAGGACTCCGTTTTCTGGTTTGATGGAGCGGGCAAGTGACTTATTGGAAATGATACAAGTTGATGTATGCAATCCAATGAGTCTTATAGAGTGCGGTGGATATCATTATTTTCTTACCTTCACTAATGATTTGAGTAGATATAGTGTATATTTTCTTAATGAAACACAAGTCTAAATCGTTTGAAAGGTTCAAGCAAATTCAGAGTGAAGTTTAAGATCATCGTGACAAGAAGATAAAAATGTCTACGATATGATCGTCGAGATGAATATCTGAGTTGTGAGTTTGGCATACAACTTTAGAAAATGTGAAAATTGTTTCACAACTCACGCCACCTGGAACACCATCGTGTGATGGTGTGTCCGAACGTCATAGTCGTGCTCTATTGGATATGGTGCATGCTATGATGTCTCTTATCGTTTTGTTAGTATAATTTTGGGGTTATGCATTAGAGACAACTACATTCACTTTAAATTGGGCACCATCTAAATCCGTTGAGATGACACCATGTGAATTATGGTTCGATAGAAACCTAAGCTGTCATTTCTTAATGTTTGGGACTGTGATGCTTGTGTGGAAAATGTTTTCACCTAATGAGCTTGAACCCAAAGCGGACAAATGCATCTTCATAGAATACCCTAAGAACAGTTGGGTGAACCGTCTATCTCAGATCCAAGCATAAAAGGTTTGTTGCTAAAACCGGGTCCTTTCTCGAGAAAAAGTTTCTCTTGAAAGAATTGAGTGGGAGGAGGATAGAACTTGATGAGGTTATTGAACCTCTGTTTCAACCAGAGAGTAGCGCAGCGCAGGAAGTTGTTTCTGTGAAGCCTGCGTTAGTTGAAGAGGAAGTTAATGATGATGATCATGAAGCTTCGGATCAAGTTACTATCAAACCTCGTAGGTCGACAAGGACGTGTACTGCTCCTGAGTGGTGCGGCAACCCTGTCTTAGAGGTCAAGTTGTTGGACAACGATGAACCTACGAACTATGGAGAAGCGATGATGGGCCCGGAAACCAACAAATGGTTAGAGGCCATGAAATCCGAGAAAGGATCCATGTATGAAAACCAAGTATAGACTTTGGTGGACTTGCTCGTTGGACGGCAGGTCGTTAAGTACAAATGGATTTTTGAAATGAAGACAGATGCTGATGGTAAATGTCACCATTTGTAAAGCTCGACTTGTTGCAAAGAAGTTTACGACAGTTCAAGGAGTTGACTGCGATGAGACTTTCTCACTCGTGGCAATGCTAAAGTCTGTTGAAATTATGTTAGCAGTTTCTACACTTTCAATTATGAAATCTGGCAGATGGATGTCAAAACATCATTTCCTTAATGGTTTACTTGAGGAAAGGTTGTATGTGATACAACCAGAAGGTTTTGTCAGTCCTAAGGATGCTAAAAGGTGTGCCAGCTTCAGTGATCCTTTTATAGACTGAAGCAAGCATCTCGAAGTTAAAATGTACACTTTGATGAGGTGATCAAAGTTTTTGAGTCTGTACAAAGTTTATGAGAAACTTGTATTTGCAATAAAGTGAGTGGGAGCACCATAGAGTTTCTGTTAAGTATATGTGGATGACATATTGCTATTCAGAAATAATGTGGAATTTTTGGAAAGCATAAACGGTTGTTTGAACAGTGATTTTCAAAGGAAGACCTGAATAAAGCTACCTAATTGTTGATCATCAAGATCTATAAAGATAGATCAAGATGTTTGATAAGACTTTCAATGAGTACATACCTTGACAAGATTTTGAAAGAGTTCAAAATGGATTAGTCAGAGAGAAGTCTTCTCGCCTGCTTTGTAATGTGTGAAGTTGAGTGAGACTCAAAGCTCAACCACGACAGAAGAAATAGAAAGGACGAATGTCATCCCCTATGCCTTAGCCATAGGCTCTATATAGTATGCCATGTTGTGTACCGCACCTGTGTGTGCCTTGCCATGAGTCCGTCAAGGGGTACAAGAGTGATCCAGGAGTGGATCACTGGACAACGGTCAAGATTATCCTTAGTAAGTAAAATACTAAGGAGATGTTTCTCGATTATGGAGGTGATAAAGAGTTCGTCGTAAAGAGTTACATCGATGCAAGCTTTAACACCAATTCGGATGACCCTTAGTAGCAATCAGGATACATATAGTGGAGCAGCCATTTGGAATAGTACCAAGTGGAGTGTGGTAGCAGTGTTTACGGTTTGCATTAGATATTTGCAAAGTACACACGGATCTGAATGTCGCAGACCCGTTGACTATAAGACCTCTCTCACATGCAAAGCATGATCGAGCCCCAGAACTCATTGGGTGTTAGATTCATAACAATGCGAATCACATGGTGATGTGAACTAGATTATTGACTCTAGTACAAGTGGGAGACTGATGGAAATATGCCCTAGAGGCAATAATAAATTAGTTATTATCATATTTCCTTGTTCATGATAATAGTTTATTATCCTATCTATAATTGTATTGATCGGAGACTTAGATGCATGTGTGGATACATAGAGAAAACCATGTCCCTAGTATGCCTCTAATAGACTAGCTCGTTGATCAAAGATGGTTAAGGTTTCCTAGCCATGGACATGAGATGTCATTTGATAAACGAGATCACATCATTAGGAGAATGGTGTGATGGACAAGACCCAAACTACAAACGTAGCATATGATCGTGTCAGTTTATTACTACTATTTTCTGCATGTCAAGTATATGTTCCTATGACCATGAGATCATGCAACTCACGGATACCGGAGGAGTGCCTTGTGTGTATCAAACTTCGCAACGTAACTGGGTGACTATAAAGGTGCTCTACAGGTATCTCCGAGGGTGTCTGTTGAGTTGGCATGGATCAAGACTGGCATTTGTTACTCCGTGTGACGGAGAGGTATCTCAGGGCCCACTCGGTAATACAACATCACAATAAGCCTTGCAAGCAATGTGACTAAGTGTTAGTCACAGGATCTTGTATTATGGAACGAGTAAAGAGACTTGCTGGTAACGAGGTTGAACTAGGTATGGAGATACCAACGATCGAATCTTGGGAAAGTAACATACCGAAGAACAAAGGGACATCATACGGGATTAACTGAATCCTTGACATGGAGGGTCTACACACTTAAGGTTCGGTGACGTTTCGGTAGTATAGAGTTATGCATGGTGGTGACCGAAGGTTGTTCGGAGTCCCGGATGAGATCCCGGATGTCACGAGGAGCTCCAGAATGGTCCGGAGGTAAAGATTGATATATATGAAGTCCTATTTTGGTCGTCGGAAAAGTTTCGGGCTCATTGGTAGTGTACAGGGAATACCGGTAGTGTACCGGGAGACCATCGGGAGGGGTATTTCGATCCAAGAGGCTACATGGGATGTGGGAGGATGAATACCAGCCCTTAGTGGGCTGGTGGAAGTCCCACACAAGGCCCATGCGGCTGGGAAGAAAAGCCCAAAAGGAATAAGGTGGAAAAAGGCAAAAAGGGCTGAATTAGGAAGGAGTCCTAATCCTACTAGGAGTGGAGGAGGACTACTCCTCCCTCCTAGTTCGGCCGACCCAAGGGCTACCTCCTTGGGAGGAAAGCCTCCTCCTCCTCTCGTCCTATATATACTAGAAGGTTTTAGGGTTTTGGCATAAGATTTTCAGCCACGTGCTACCTGTTCCTCTAGTGCATAGTTTCTCCTCTAGATCGGATTTCTGCAGTGCTTAGGCGAAGCCCTGCCAGAATAGCTCCACCACCATCGCCGGAGCGCCATCGTGCTGCCGGAGAACTCTTCTACCTCTCTGCTCCCTCTTGCTGGATCAAGAAGGCGGAGATCATCATCAAGCTGTACGTGTGCTGAACGCGGAGGTGCCGTCCGTTCGGCGCTAGATCGGAAGGATCGTGATCAAGATCGCGAGACGGATTGTGATGAGATCGCGGGACGGATCATGATGAGTTTGCAGGATGGATCGTGATGAGATTGCGGGGACGGACCATGATGAGTTCGCGGGACGGATCATGATGAGTTCGCGGGACGGATCGTGATTGGATCGCGGGACGAATCGTGATGAGCTCGCGGGACGCTCAGCGATTTGGATCGCGAAGATGTTCGACTACACCAACCGCGTTTCTTAACGCTTCCCGCTTAGCGATCTACAAGGGTATGTAGATCCACTCTCCCTCTCGTAGATGCTCATCACCATGGATAGATCTGCGTGTGCATAGGAAAAAATTTGTTTCCCATGCGACGTTCCCATCACTGCCTACCCATCTTCGTTTTGTCGAGTTATCTTTGGTTAATACCACACCCTTGTGTATAAACCACATGAAGATTGTAATTCTAAGCGGTACTTTGATTCTCCAAATATGCAATGATCTCGATAGTGGCCCAATGTTTATCATATCCGTGTACATTTACTTTACAGAGAATATACCATTCGTAGCTAAAGTCCAACGCACACTATCCGTTTGGTCAGAAAGCTGAACATGCATCAGCCGCCTAAGCAGGTGTAACCACGAGTTCCAGCATGCTCCCACTAAAGCTCGCCGGAATTGCATATTGAGAGGTACGGATTGTAGAACAGTGGCCACATAATCTTCCTTGCGTTGTGCGATATTATAAAGGGAAGGATATTGAAGTGCTAATGGAGTATACCCAAGCCAGGTATCTTCCCAAAATCTTGTAGTGGCACCATCCCCAACTACAAATTTCACCCTCTGAAAGAAAGTTACCTTCATCTTCATTAACCCCTTCCAAAAAGGTGAATCATTTATCTAGCTATAACCTGGGCCAATGTTTTGGATTGTAGGTATTTATTCTTCAGTATTTGAATCCACATCCATTCGGTCTCCGTAGATAACCTATATAGCCATTTGTTAAGCAAACATCTGTTCTTCACTTCTAGATTTTCAATGCCAAGACCCCCTTGATCTTTGGGTCTGCATATAATATCCCACCATTCCAATCTATATTTCTTCTTAGCCTCATCACTTTGCCAAAAGAAACAAGATCGGTAAAAGTCTAATCCTTTTTGTACCCCTACCGGTATATCAAAGAAAGACAAGAGGAACATCGGCAGACTTGTTAAAACCAAATTTATTAACACTAGCCTCCCTCCATAAGACATAAGCTTGCCCTTCCAGCAACTTAGTCTTTTTTTTTGAATTGATCCTCGATACATTTCCATTCCTTATTCGTCAATCGTCTATGATGAATAGGAATCCCAAGGTAGCTAAAGGGTAGTGATCCCATTTCACATCCAAATAGCTGTCTATAAGCATCTTGTTCCTCCTTCGCCTTCCCAAAGCAGAAAAATTCGCTTTTGTTGAAATTAATTTTTAGCCCAGATAGTTGTTCGAATAAACAAAGAACAAGTCTCATATTCCTTGCTTTTGCCATATCGTGTTCCATGAAGATGATCGTATCATCAGTGTATTGTGTTATGGACACTCCCCCATCTACCAGATGAGGAACAAGTCCACCTACTTGGCCTTTTTCTTTAGCCCTACCAATAAGTATTGCCAACATATTTGCTACTATGTTAAACAACACCGGAGACATGGAGTCACCCTGTCTCAATCCCTTGTGTGTTTGAAATAAATGACCTACGTCATCGTTGACTTTAACCCCCACACTTACTTTATGAATGAAAGCATCCACCTGATCCCTCCAGGATTCGTTGAACCCTTTCATACGCAGGGCGTGTTGAAGAAATGGCCATTTGACTTTATCATACGCTTTCTCGAAATCCACCTTAAAGATAACCCCATTAAGTTTCTTGGTATGAATTTCGTGCAACGTTTCATGTAAGACAACAACTCCCTCTAGGATGTGTCTCCCGGACATAAACGTTGTCTGTGTTGGTTGGACTACCGAATGAGCTATCTGTGTCAATCTATTCGTGCCCACCTTTGTGAAAATCTTGAAATTAACATTGAGCAAACAAATAGGTTTGAACTGCTCAATACGAACAGCCTCCACCTTCTTTGGCAACAACGTTATTGTTCCAAAATTGAGGTGGAAGAGCTGTTTTTGACCGTTAAATAAATCATGGAACATAGGCAGATCACCCTTAATGATATGCCAGTATTTTTTGTAGAATTCTACGGGAAATCCATCTGGCCCTAGTGCCTTGTTCTGTTTCATTTGCGCTGCTGCATCAAACACCTCTTTCTTAGTAAATGGAGCTGATAATACCTCATTCTCAGCAGAATTTAGCTGAGGTATGTCATGTGTTGTGGTCTCATCCAAAGAGACAAAATTCTCTTCGGGTTTGCCAAATAATTTCTTATAATACTCAAAGATGTACAATTTTAGGTTCTCATGTCCTACAAGTGTACCCTCATCTTGCTCCAGTTGAATTATTATTTTTCTTCCTATGTTTCCCATTTGCAATCATATGAAAGAATTGTGTGTTATCATATCCCTGAACCACCATCGGCACCTTAGCTCGAGGTGCCCATTTCATCTCTTCCTCTCTCAGAAGAGTTTGCAAATTCTTCTCAGCCTCAATCTTATTATTCCGATCTGACATGTTGAGAAGAGTAGACTCGGCTTTCACATCTAACTCAGTGATCAGCCGAGTAAGTCTATCTCTCTCCACTATGTATATTCCGCTTTGATTCTTGGCTCATCCTCTCAAGAACTGACGCAAGTGTTGGATTTTGTTTTGACATCTTTCCATGTTGGAAGATCCACCAGATTCCCTAGCCCATTCGGTGGCTATGAGATCCATGAATCCTTCTCTCTCAAACCAACTTAATTCAAAAGAGAAGATATTTCTATTACCCCCATGATTCGGTTCCCCAAAATCAACCATGAGTGGTGTGTGATCTGAGATGGCTCTCCCTAGAGCATGTACTGAAACTAGCGGATACTTCTATTCCCATTCTACACAAGTCAGTACCCGGTCCAACTTCTCGTATGTTGGTACCGGTAGTGAGTTTTCCCATGTGAATTGTCTACCAGTGAGGTCAATCTCCCTCAAATCGAGACTCTCAATAACCATGTTAAACATAAGTGACCATCTTCCATCGAAGTTGTCATTATTTTTTCCGTCTTGTCTTCTAATGATATTAAAGTCTCCCCCAACCATCTCCACATATTCTCACTAAATCTACGAGTGAGGGATCACTATAAGAGTGTCTAGAGGGGGTGAATAGACTACTAGCAGAAAATTAAAACCTAACCTTTTCCCAAGTTAATTGGTTGGCAGATTTTAACAGTTTTAGCAAGGCTAACAAGTATATATACCCTACACATGCATGTCAATAAGAATAGCAGCGGAGGGTAAAGACATTGCACATGAAGTAAAGAGATGAGATATGGAGATCAAATGCAATTGGAGACGCAAGGATTTTTCCCGTGGTTCCGATAGGTGGTGCTATCGTACATCCACGTTCATGGAGTCTTCAACCCACGGAGGGTAACGGTCGTGAGAGTCCATGGAGGGCTTTACCCACGGAGGGTTCCACGAAGAAGCAACCTTGACTATACCATGATGGCCTACATCCACGGAGGACTAGCCTTACTCGGGGTAGATCTTCACGAAGTAGGCGATCTCCTTGGCCTTACAAACTTCTTGGTTCACTCCACAACACGAAGTAGGAGGCTCCCAAGCGACACCTAACCAATCTAGGAGGCACCACCCTCCAAAAGGTAATAGGCTCGGTAATGTCGATGAACTCCTTGATCTTCTGCTTCAAGATGATAGACTCCTCAACACACAATCACTCTCTCACATATATGGCTTGGTAGAAGATATGTGATTGGTGGAAAGCAACTTGGGGAGGCTAGAAATCAAGATCCATATGGTTGGAGTGGAAGATCTTGACCTCAATACAAGGGTAGGTGGTTCTCTCTTAGAAAACTGATAGGATAGGTTTGGAATGGTTCTGAGTGCTTCTCTTTCGAGTAGGTGATGGTGAAGGGGTATATATAGGTGTCCCCAAAAATCCAACCGTTACACACAAAATGACCAACTCGGTGACATCGATGTATTAATCTTGGTGGTACCGGAGTGACCAAAAGGTGGCAACTTCTGAATCTTGGAGGGACCGATATAGAAAACTCAGTTGCACCGATAAGGTGACCAACGATCAGAATACCCATTTTCGGTGACGCCGATTCAACAATCTCGGAGGGACCGAAATTGTGAACTTGCGTAATAGAAAGTTGGCAGCCCAACTCAATGGCACCGAAAGCAGTATCGTCTGTACCGAAGGGTTAGGGTTTGGCTGAGTCTGTCTAGGGTTTGGAATCGGTGGCATCGAATGTGGAATGTTGGTTGCACAAATTTTGAGTGTTTGGCTTAGAACAGACTTTGGTGGGAGAGTTTTTGGGTGAATTTGGTGACTATCACTTGTGCACGTATGAGGTTTTTGTTCACCAACAAATTTTTACCTCCTTTTAATAGTATCGTCTTTCCTATGGACTCAAAGTGATTTCTCACAAATATAAAATGTAGAGTCCTCTTCCTTGAAGCTTTGCCAATCTATTTCATTGCATCTTAGGGTATTCCACAATCTCTTTTTTGCCAACCCAACTGTCCATGGACTATTATCTGAAACACACTCGATAAAAGTATTAGTCCAAGAGACAATGTATGTTGTCATGAATTATCAAAACCACCAAGGAAGCATGTTGTGCTTTCAATCTCCCTATTTTTGGTAATTGATGACAACATACAATCAAAGCTTCAAATAAATATATGCATGAATATAATGAAGACTTTGAGAGACACATGACTTAGATTTGCTCCCCCTAAGTATGTACAGTCCTTTAAAGGATAGTTGCTTTGGAGTGCATGGACACACATATGGATGAAGGGATAAAAGGAGTCATGTGTATCTTGGCTATATGCATCAAAATATATGAATGAGATGTATCCTCGTTCAAGACTTCGCTCTTGCAAACAATATGTGCAAGAAGCAAGAGATCATCTTGATCAAAGATATGATACATATACTTACCATGAGTTCGTGAGCATTCTAGTAGTACAAACACACTTGAGAAAACAATGTTAAAAAACACAAGAGTATTCTACTAATCAAAAGCAATAGAATTAAAAAGATACCAAGATATGGAGAACATATTAAATATGATAATCCTTAAGATTAATATGTCTCCTCCTTTAGCAGAAATCTATTAGAGCTTTTCTCCCCTCAGATATGAAAGTGGTAGTTCATCCTCCCCCCCCCCCTCGAATCTCAGCATGTAGATATTGGGATTGGATAGGGTGAGAAAAGTCTAAAGTGAATCAGAATATTATTAAGAGCTTGGAATTTTCTCCCCCTTACTTTGGTATTCTCCCCTTGTTTAGCATGAAGCTTTGTTCTTCTCCCCTTTGTTTAGGAATATGTAACTTTTGATATTCTCGTCTCCCCCTAAATCATATCTCCCCCTTTGCATAAGCATGTAACTCTCCCTTTAGCATGAAGCTTTGTTCTTCTCCCCCTTTGGCATTAATTTCCAAAAAGGTCAAAGATAGGAGTAGGTACAGGGATCATTGACAAGGAAGGGATCCTTGAGAACAAGGGTCATTGATAGTAGGGTTCATATAAAAGAACTGAGGGAATCATTGAATGTAACTTCTCTCCCTATGGCAAATATTAGTCTTATTTTTCTTGGAGCTAGGGATCCTTGAATAAAGAATTTCTCCCCATAAGTGTTATTTGTTCTTCTCCCCCTGATTTTTTATGAGGGATCATCAAAGTAACAAAAAGCAGATAAGATAAGAAAAAAAAATCAGTGACTCCGAGCCAGATAGATCGGTGCTACCAAGATTTTGTAGTGCAACTTGTCTGCAATTTCGGTAGAACCGAGATATCCAAGTCGGCGACTCCGAGGCTAAATCGGAAAGAAAAGAATAAGGCACCAAGCTTTTATTTAAATAAAATGAGATCATCGAAGAATTGATAAATCACATGAGGAACACAAGGATTTATAGATTCAAACATAGACTGAAACATGATAGAAAGTCAGTGGCTCTGAGACAAATTTGTGGGTGATATCGTTATGATGTTGTGTAGCTTATCTGCTGAATCGGTAGAACCGAGTCCTTTGTATCGGAGGCTCCAAGGCTTTAAAACAAAAGCTTGGTAACATTTCAGAAACTTGCAAATAATTTACAAGATATATCGACTAGAGAAGATTTGAATGATTCCACGAAGTTGTACAATAGAGAATGAACCAACCAAGATTCTTAACTAGATGATGGGTGGTGACTAGGTCACCTATATTAGAGTATATTAACTTCGGAGTCAAGCAAGAATACTTGATCATAGGTCATACTCTACGTTAAGATCAAAATGGGGTTACCATTTTTCGATTAAGCATTTTAATGTCTTCATATCACTTGAGTTGCTTTAGCTCATGACTTGGAGTAAAGCCTTTTCAAGGATATGAGAGCATACCTTTGAGTGATGTTGATGACATTGCTCGTAGGTGAACTTGCTGAGGATGCTCGAGGTTGATGAAGAACATCTAGAGTTGGGAGCAATCCTTCTTGTTCTAGTACACTTGTTACCTACAAGGGTTAGTCATGCAAGGAAGAATAATGGGTATATCCATTTTACATGATACCAACTGAGACTTTGTAATAAAGATCAAGTAAATGTCAAGGATATGTTTTTGTTGTCTTCTTCCTTCCATCATCAAGAGGGGTTGTGGATACTTGGTCAAGACAAGATTGCTTATAATTGGAGTTGGTTGTAATCTCATGGAATGAAGTTCTTCCAAGTACCTACAAGGGGTTAGATGCAATACAAGGGAGCATAGGATTCCATGGCATAAGATATCATGTTAGCAATATCATGGTAATATCAAGAAATCTCATGCCCTTGCAAGCATTCGAGCAAGTCTAGCTCAAGTTTGAAGCATCAATGATGTTCCACTCACTCCTCAAGTGACAAAAAAAATTCTCATCAAGTGGCTTAGTAAAGATATCGGCCAATTGCTTGTTAGTGCGAACATGCTTAAGATAAATGTCTCCTTTGGCAACATGATCACGAATGAAATGATGTCGAACTTGAATATGCTTAGTTCGAGAATGTTGCACGGGATTATGACCAATCTTAATAGCACTTTCATTATCACAAAGTAATGGAACATTTTTAACATGGATTCCATAATCCTTAAGCATTTGCGTCATCCATAGTAATTACACACAACAAGATCCGACAACAATATACTCAGCTTCGGCAGTAGATAGAGATACCGAGTTTTGTTTCTTGGAGGACCAAGACACAAGAGATCTACCTAGAAATTGACAAGTACCCGAGGTGGATTTTCTATCAACCTTTTCACCGGCATAGTTCGAATCGAAATAGCCAACAAGGTTAAAATAAGATCCCTTGGGATACCAAATGCCAAAGTTTGGTGTTTGTATCAAGTATCTCACAATACGTTTCACGGCCAAAAGATGACACTCCTTAGGTGCAGCTTGATATTTAGCACACATGCAAAATCTCAACATAATATCGGGTCGAGATGCACATAGATATAGCAATGAACCAATCGTAGATCGATAAACTTTTTGATCAACCGGTTCATCTTCCTTGGTTAGATCAACATGTCCACTAGTTGGCATGGGAGTTTTCATACCTTTGCACTCTTGCATGTTGAATTTCTTGATCAAGTCCATGGTATACTTAGTTTGAGAGATGAAAGTTCCTTCTCTTGATTGCTTGATTTGCAATCCAAGAAAGAATTTCAGCTCACACATCATAGACATCTCATACTTCTCGGACATCAACCTTCCAAATCTTTCACTAAATTGAGGGTTAGTGAAACCAAAGATAATATCATTCACATAGATTTGGCACACAAATAGTTCTCCATTAACTCTCTTAGTGAACAAGGTGGCATCAATGTTTCCAATTTCAAAATCTTTTTCAATGAGAAACTTCGTTAAGCATTTGTACCAAGCACAAGGGGCTTGCTTAATACCATAAAGGGCTTTACGAAGCTTGTAGACATGATTAGGTTTCCTAGGGTTCACAAAACCAGGTGGTTTCTTAACATAAACCTCTTCTTCAATTACACCATTTAAAAAGGCACTTTTAATGTCCATTTGATAAAGTGTGATATCATGGTGATTAGCAAAGGCAAGAAGAATTCAAATAGCTTCTAGTCTAGCAACGGGGGCATAAGTCTCACCATAGTCCATACCTTCGACTTGTGTATATCCTTGGGCTACGAGATGTGCCTTGTTGCGTATGACTTGACCGTATTCATCTTGCTTGTTTCAAAACACCCATTTGGTTCCGATGATGTTGTGCTCATCTTCGGGATTCTCCATGAGTGTCCACACTTTGTTCCTCTCGAAGTTGTGAATCTCTTCATGCATAGCGTTCACCCAATCCGCGTCTTCAAGAGCTCGTTCTACCTTCAAAGTCTCAATGCTAGATATGAATAAATAATGCTAACAGAAGTTAGCTAGACGAGTTTTAGAGCGAGTGATTCTCCCGGTTTGGATATCTCCAAAGATTTCATTTAGGGGATGGTTCTTGGTTACTTGTGCTTGAACTCGGGTCATCTTCCGATTGTTGGATGGTGGAGCTTCTTCTTCATCGTCGTTTCCTTCGTCTTCATTGTTGTCAACTTGATCATCTCCTTGAGGTGGTGATGAAGGAGGTTGTGGTGGATCTTCATGATTTACTTCCTCCTCCTCTTCATCTTGCCGTGTACCGCTTGTGGATGCCTCCTTGTCATGTTGTGGTTCACCTTGTCATGAAGTAGGGGCTTCCACTTGAGTTGATGAAATACTTTCCTTCACCTCCATGGGACGAATCTTGTCGATGGGTAGATCTAGGATAGCTTCCAAAGGGTCCTTATTACCTACACCATTTGGCAATTGTTTGACTTGCGAACCATTAGATTCATCAAACTTCACATCTATCGTCTCTTCAACTTTTCGAGTGAAGTTGTTTTAGACAAGGTAGGTTTGAGAGTTCGATCCATAACCAAGTAGGAATCCTTCATGAGATTTAGGAACAAATTTAGTACGACGATGTTTGTCAAGAATGTAGCACTTGGAGCCGAATACCCGAAAGTATCCAACTTAGGGTTTGTTACCGGTGAGTAGCTCATATGCCGTTTTAGCGAGAAGCTTGTGCAAGTAAAGTTTGTTTGTGGCATGACATGCTATTTCCACTGCTTTTTTCCAAAAGTGTCTTGGCATCTTGTATTCGTCAAGCATCATTCTAGCCATCTCAATAAGCGTTCGTTTCTTCCTCTCAACCACTCCATTTTGTTGAGGCATGTACGTAGCCGAGAACTCATGTGAGACACCTTCTTTGTCAAGAAAGGTATCCCCATGGGTGTTCTTGAACTCTGATCCGTTATCGCTTTGAACCTTCTTGATCTTCACTTCAAACTGATTTTGCGCTTTGTGAACGAAGTTCTTGAAGATCTTTCGAACCTGCGACTTATCATCAAGGAAAAATACCCACATAAATCTAGAAAAATCATCAACTATAACTATACCATAGGAATTTCCACTAAGACTCTTGTAAGCATTGGGACCGAAAAGATCCATGTGAAGTAACTCGAGTGGTCTCCTAGTAGTCATGATATTCTTAACGGGATGACTTCCACCTACTTGTTTTCCTGCTTGACAAGCACTACAAAGTCTATCTTTGTCAAAGATAACATCTTTAACACCAAGTATATGATCACCTTTTATTAGCTTATCTAGATTGTGCATGCCTACATGTCCAAGTCTTCTATGCCAAAGCCAACCTTTAGAAGATTTTGCAATTAAACAAGTGCGAGGCTTGGATCTCTTAGTGAAATCAATAATGTATAGATCACCTCTACGGAAACCGGTAAAGACCATTTTATGATTGTCTTGACGAAACACTTGGCAATCTACTTTCGTGAATAACACATTGAAACCGAAGTCGGCAAGTCTAGACACGGAAAGAAGATTGTAGCCAAGGGATTCAACAAGCATAACATTTTGAATAGAGCTATCATGAGATATGGCCACCTTACCAAGGCCAAGTACCTTACCCTTAGAGTTGTCTCCAAAGGTCACGTACCTTCGAGGACCTTGATTACGTGTGATCTCTTGCAACATGTATTTATCACCAGTCATATGATCCGTACATCCACTGTCGAGAATCCACTCTTTTCCTCCGGGCATATAATCCTTGAAGTTTGCCATGAGACTTAGATTCTTCATGATCTTCTCATACTCGATGTCGAACAACTCATCTTCACAAAGGTAGCCATGTTCCACATTGTCATCATCAAGTGGGAAATCCTCGTCATAAAGAACAAGAGATTCATTAGAATTGTGATTATGACAATGTTCAAGTTTATGAATGTGAATGGCTTCAAAGACAATGTTGTTGATAGTGGTGACATCTCCTTTAGCACACATAAGATCATGGAGCTCAAATACGCATTTCTCAAAGTTTGGATCACTAAGCTTCATTTTATGGAAATCAATAGTTTTATGAAGAATTTCATCAAGATTTCCTAAAGAAAGATTTGGATATCGGTTTTCCAAATCAGTCCACAAGGTATAGGCACATTCAAAGTTCTTCAATTGAGAAAGCACGAATCTTGGTAAACCTTTAACAATAAGATTGACAGTTCTTACGTTACCAAGCATGTTAATTTCCTCTTCGTGTGTGGGATGCAATTCATCAATAGGAGGCTCATAGGGGCGTATAACATATTTGCTCAATTGAAATTCATTAAACATCTCAAGCATCAAAGTTTTCCATTGATTATAATACTCTCCATCAAGGATAGGCACTCTACAACTCAAACTCCGTATACTAGACACATCCATCTTCCTCCTCGGTGATTAAACCAATGCGATGGAGACCAAAGCTCTTATACCAATTGAGGGATCACTAGAAGAGTGTCTAGAGTGGGAGTGAATAGACTACTAGCAGAAAATTAAAACCTAACCTTTTCCCAAGTTAATTGGTTGGCAGATTTTAACAGTTTTAGCAAGGCTAACAAGTCTATATACCCTACACATGCATGTCAACAAGAATAGCAGCGGAAAGTAAAGACATTGCACATGAAGTAAAGAGATGAGATATGAAGATCAAACACAATTGGAGACGCGAGGATTTTTCCTGTGGTTCCGATAGGTGGTGCTATCGTACATCCACGTTCATGGAGTCTTCAACCCACAGAGGGTAACGATCGCGAGAGTCCACGGAGGGCTCTACCCACGGTGGGTTCCACGAAGAAGCAACCTTGACTATACCATGACGGCCTACGTCCACGGAGGACTAGCCTTACTCGGGGTAGATCTTCACGAAGTAGGCAATCCTTGCCCTTACAAACTTCTTGGTTCACTCCAAAACACGAAGTAGGAGGCTCCCAAGCGACACCTAACCAATCTAGGAGGCACCACCCTCCAAAAGGTAATAGGCTCGGTAATGTCAATGAACTCCTTGCTCTTGTGCTTCAAGATGATAGACTCCTCAACACACAATCACTCTCTCACATATATGGCTTGGTAGAAGAGATGGGATTGGTGGAAAGCAACTTGGGGAGGCTAGAAATCAAGATCCATATGGTTGGAGTGGAAGATCTTGACATCAACACAAGGGTAGGTGGTTCTCTCTCAGAAAAATGATAGTATAGTTATGGAATGGTTCCGAGTGCTTCTCTTCCGAGTAGGTGGTGGTGAAGGGGTATATATAGACATCCCCAAAAATCCAACTGTTACACACAAAATGACCAACTCAGTGACACCGATATGTTAATCTCGGTGGTACCAAAGTGACCAAAAGGTGGCAACTTTTCAATCTCGGAGGGACCGATATAGGAAACTCGGTTGCACTGATAAGGTGACCAACGGTCAGAATGCCCATTCTCGGTGACGCCGATTCAACAATGTCGGAGTGACCGAAACTGTGAACTTGCATAACAGAAAGTTGGCAGCCCAACCCAGTGGCACCGAAAGTAGTATCGGTTGTACCGAAGGGTTAGGGTTTGGCTGAGTCTTTCTAGGGTGTGGAATCGGTGGCACCGAATGTGGAATGTTGGTTGCATTGATTTTGAGTGTTTGGCTTAGAACAGACTTTGGTGGGAGAGTTTGTGGGCAACTTTGGTGACTATCACTTGTGCGTATGAGCTTTTTGTTCACCAACAAAACTTTACCCCCTTTCAATAGTATTGGATTTCCTATGGACTCAAAGTGATTTCTCACAAATATAAAATGCAGAGTCCTCTTGCTTGAAGCTTTGCCAATCTATTTCCTTGCATCTTGGGGTATTCCACAATCTCTTTTTTTGCCAAGCCAACTCTCCATGGACTATTATGTGAAACACACTCGATAAAAGTATTAGTCCAAGAGACAATGTATGTTGTCATGAATTATCAAAACCACCAAGGGAGCATGTTGTGCTTTCAGCGAGGAACTCAGATTTTAGCTCAGGTTGCCGCCCGATATACGGGCACCAAAGCCCACCTGAATCCATCAACTTTCGACCTCACACGAAATTTGACGGAAAACTCACCATATACCACACTCAACACCTCTAATGTTTCACATTTTATCCCAAGTAAGATTCCTCCAGATCTACCCCTTGGAGGCAAACAATGCCAATCAAAATCAACTCCTCCTGATAAAGTGTTGATAAATTGTGATGTGAAGTTATCTCTACCTGTCTCTTGTAAATCCATGAAATCGAGCTTATGCTCTAACGATGTATCTCTAAGGAACCTCCTTTTAGCCAAGTCTGCTAGACCTCTGCTATTCCAAAAGATTCCTTTCATATTTCATCATGGAATTTTTCTTTTGCTTCACTCTCGCACTTCTCCGTACCGCTGATACGGGGTAAACCTTCCTTTTCCAAGGTCTCTTAGGTTTATCTTGTATGTTTACTGTATTACTCTGTGGTGATGTTTCGTGCAATTGAATCTGATTCAGTTACATGTCTAGTGAAATGGATTCATTGATACCATTTACTTAAAATTATGATATTTTACATGTATATAATGAGTAACTATGTTATTAGACACTGGAGTTTGAACAAATCTTGATTACAAAATATCCTAAGTTTTTGAAATAAATCCTCTTCATATCTCTAACCTCAGTCCCAAGATATGTTGGTGCCATTATTCAAATTTACAATAATGATTGCTCACATGGGAGATGGTTTTTAACATGGTTTCCCACCATTGTGTGAGGAGACAAGGAGTAATTCCTCTATATCAATTGGCAAACCAAGACTAGCCTACATGCATTAGGGTCTCCGCAATGATAGAGAAATTTTACCAGCTTGTGCTCGACCTCCTATTATGTTGTGGTGGGTGGCATAATGAATGGTGATTGAGTCGCCCGTTAGGTGATGCGTGTTATTACTTTTGGAAAACACCATTGTTCTATTTTTTTGGTTAAAAACTAGCTCTTTTTCATGCGCCTCGGACGATTCTCTTCTTTTACATACAATAGGTGCAAAGTGGTTTATGACTAAACCTCAGAGCCGATCCAAATCCATACCCCATTTCAGGTTCACTCAGAGCTTTGGCAACCACTAGAAGGTGTGATGTACAAAGGGTTCAACACTTCTTAGTTTGGGCCTAATATTTGTCCTTTATAGCATATGTTCACATGGTGTTGTTGTTGATCTCTTTTGGCTATTGGGGTGTGGTAGAGAACCCCCCAAAATCATTGAGGAATGGCACCGTAGTCAATATGGCACCCCCTCCCCCATAGCCTATTTTTGGTTCACTCGGAGCTTTGACAACCAGTACAAGGTGTGATGTACATGCATTTATTTCAAAGGGGTGCAACACTTCCCAATTTGGGCCTAATATTTGCCCTTTATACCATGTTCACATGGTGTTGTTGTTGATCTTTTTTGGCAATTGGGGTTTGATAGAGAAGCACCATGAAAATCACTAAGGAATGACACCATAGTCAATATGACACCCTTTTCCCCCAACAAAAAAAATAACATGACAAAAAACCATGGTTTTGTAACAATGAAGGCATATTTCAAACTAATGCAAACTTTGAATGGTATATTTGGATCCCTGATTCTTATTTTGGTGGCATAACCATAACTAAATACTAGCGGTATTATATATAGAAGTCTATCTTGGGTTTTATGCAAGACGGGCGAGTGGATCGAAAGGACTCGTCCATAGTCTGTGTCGTGTTGTTAGTTTTGCATACACAACCGCTAACCCGATTATCCCAAACCTAAAACCATCTACACGATGAGTATCCAAAAACGAGTGACGGGAGGAAGACACGGTTAATTTATTTCAAAAGAATACCGATAATACTTTGGAGAGCAGCATCTAAGGACGGAGCACAACCTCATTCACGTCAAGTACTCATTGGAAACCACCTCATGCAGGAGAATGGATTGACAAAGTTAACAAGAGACAGAAACATAACAACAACCTGCTGCCTTGCTACCACCGATAATAGTATATAGCTGAATTATAAAGAGTAGCAGTGATAACATCTGAACTTAAGCAGTGACAAGAAAACAAGCAAAACATTTCAGCCATGTTGCCGATTTCGCTGAGTCTAGTGTTGTCACCGATGCCACCTGATAGCTTGATGTACTACTTCCCCTACCTGCGACCAAGGAAAAGAAAATTACAAAGAAAGTTTTAGCGTGCTAGATTTTGTGAGTATTTAGAACGCTTAATTTGGTCTAACGAACATACACAGCTTAATTGACGTATCCTGTTAAGAAGTTAACCCTGCTTCTCATTCCCCATTCTCGCCTCACAGCTCGTCATTAACTACACCCTCGGTCTTGTTTGCTGAACCTTCAAAGGCAGAGCATATTATGTTAGGGAAGTCATACATGCTTCAGCTCATTTGATCATCTAATGCTTCTATGGATTTCTGACATTAGATAAATACAACAACTATGTTGTTCCCATGTCCAATAGCTGCATCATTATGGTCATTCATGACTATATACCTTTTATTACAGCAATGGCACGTACAAGCATTCTGATAGCACTACAAAACAAAAACATTCTGATACCAAGTAGTCTGGTGTACAAACAAAAGGGAAAGATAACTGCTTCATTCTGTTTAAAGAGCTAGCAATTGTGGAGCGTATGCATATTCTCTGAACCCATACATGTCTTGAAAATAGAAAAACTAGCACATGGTCATTATAACCCCTAGTACACTACATACAAGTAATAGAGAAGGATGCTATGTTAGAAAACCAAGCACTCCTGTATGGATCCTTGGAGACAATTTATACCAGAAATGTGCATGCATATGGTGAAGTACTCGGAGGGAGTTTCTTTGGAAACGTTAAAACTATATTCAATGTTGAAGCTGCATCTTACTCCAGCCTCAAGGAAGCACAAGAAACCCATGGATGGACACCTGATGTAGTTTTGTCTATGCATAGTGTTTGACAGAATAATTTTTTGGGAACGTTAAATCAATATAGGTATCTAAGTTAGAGCTGACTGGATGTGTTCTCTGATCCATCTAACACCACGACAAATAATTTTAGCAAGAAAAATATGTAATCCTATAAGAGAGATGTTATTTCAAAGAAATATAAATCCATTTTAAACTAGGAATACTTGGGCAGTAAGAATCCATTGATCCTAGGAGTACTCAGTATAAGACTCAACAATTTTGTTGATGACAATACAATAGTTTCATATGGTGGTGCTGATTACAGTGCCTAGCATTTATTGAAAAACAAAACATATATAATGACATGTAGTAATTAAAGATGTGTAACCAATTGCGCCTCTTAGCAGGCACATGAAAGAAAAATAGGAATAGTTGTAGCTGTTAACGATCTTATTACCTTACATAGAAACCCATAGAAAGAATATATCTATCCTGTGCCTCGGGTAACTAAAATGTATATTGGAGTATTGGACACATGCTAAGGCAAAACTTGCAAAATATTTGATTAGCATGAGTCCTACTTCAGCAGGCACATGAAAGAAAGAAAAAGAATATAAATATGTAGCAGTTAACAATCTTATTATTGTAAACAGAAACCCATAGCAAGCATATAGACCTATCCAGTGCCTAACATAATAAAACCTAAAATGTATATTGGAGTATTGGAGATATGCCAAGCAAAATTGTCAGAATATTTAATTAGCATTAGCACTGCTTCCATAAGTGGTACTCTAAAAGTGCTTTACTCTATAAGATCATTTACGCATTGGAATAAGTAAGAGTGCATTACTTTAAAAGCCCCAATTCTAAGAAGCCCCAGTTCTATAAAACAAAAGCCCTCCCGGCAAGGTTGCAACATCACAACAAACAAGGTAGCCTAACATAGCCTGTTAGCCCAACATCTGCATATCTTCTCTCCCACAACTGAGATGTTAGACAATTGGACATCACACGCAATATATCTCTGATGTCTCACTATGTTACAAAGAAAACACCATTTACGATCACTAAACAAGTAACAAGCAACTACAATCAAAGAAGGTTGACGGTAGAATTAATTACCTGAGCTGAGAGCCGGTGGCAGCTGCCAAGCGTGAATGAAATGGGTGGCGACGTGTTCGCTAGGCGGCGCAACCAGCTCGTAGACCTCACACTCCACAACCTTGCGAGCACGCACGTCCACACCGAGCAGATGCTCGTCGAGGAAGAAGTAGACCACGTCGGGGTTGGTGGAGTGGATGAGCACAAGCATGGGGATCTTCCTGGGCAGACCAGTCGCCTTGTAGCTCGCGTCGTCCCAGATCTCCGTAAACGTGGCCTCGTACTCCAGCTTCCACTCCGTGGTGTCCGGATCGGCGAGCGTCCAGACGCTGACCCGTGTAGTGCCGTTCCTGGAGTACATGTCGACGAACCGCAGCTTCCCGCCACTGACACGCACGCAATGGTACTTGTCAAGCAGTCCCCAAGCTTCCTTGGACTTGAGCGCCTTGCCCTCCGGGAGCGGAATGACCCTCAGCACCGGTGTGTCGGCGAAGGGGTCGCACGTGAGGAGGCACCAGGAGAGGTCGACCCACCAGAGCCTCCCGGAGTGCGAGACCACGCCGTTGGGGCAGAGAATCCTGGCAGGAAGCGGGTAGCCGATGTACTTGCTGACCCACTCCCCGGCTTCCGACGATAAGCGTGGGAGGATGGCCTGGTGACCGCCGATGAACGGCTGGAGCTCGGCGACCATGTAGTGGCCGCCACCCGCCGGGGAAGAGATGAGGCCAAGGTGACCCCGGTCCAGGATGAGCTCAGGTTTCGGGAGCAGGAGGACCGAGGCGGTGGTAGCGTCGAGGACGAAGTAGCCCGGGACGAAGGTGGACCAGTGGAACTCCGAAACAGCGGATGTTTTTGTTGTACCCACTAGATCATATGGGTTGATGGTTTTCGGTAGAAGGGATGGGATATATGGAGATTACCTGCTCCCTGTCCAAAGGAGATTGAGCCACCTTTTATATCGTCGAGGTGGCGGTGGTGACGATGGCAGAGAGATCGAGGGGTGGCAGTGGTACTTCCCGTGAGCACTGCGATGACCCTAGATCGGAAGGGGATTTCGGTGGGGAGACTGGCGGCACGGTGAACCTCGTATCGTGTGCCCCGGGCCCCACCTCTCTATATATCGTAGGTCACAGGGGCCCACCAACCATAAGAGGGTTGGGCGCCCCCGATCAGGGCGAATAGATCAAGGTCTGATGGGCCGTTGGGCCCACTCGGTGGAGAGATCAACCTAACATTCTCCCCCTTGATCTCAACTTTTACTTTTAACTTTATACTTTCTAGTTTATTCGTTTCATCGCATATTGATACATTGAGCATGTCTCATCGTCACAGCTTGATTGCCGATAGAATCATATAGCTACAACATACGTTTAGTTTAGAAACAAATTTTGTTTTTTTTGGGCCTCTCATGATCCAGGAATCATAGGCTTTCCCTTATACCGATGCCGGCTAAGTGTTCCTTGAACACATTGGGTGGTAAGCCTTTCGTTAGCGGATCCGCAAGCATATCCTTTGTCTTTATATTGTTGAGACTTATAGTCTGATCCTGGATTTTATCTTTCACAACATAGTACTTTATCTCTATTGTTTTGGCAGCATTACTCGGCTTGTTGTTGTGAGCATAGAATATTGCGGGCTGGTTGTCATAGTACATCTTTAGTGGTTTGTGAATACAATCTACCACTTTCAAGTCGGGTACAAATTTCTTTAGCCATATCGCCTGCCCCGTGGCTTCGAAGCATGCTATGAATTCTGCATACATCGTGGATGATGAACTATTGATTGTTTGGAGCTTTTCCACGAAATAGCCCCTCCCGCGAGAGTGAAGACGTATCGTGACGTGGATTTTCTATCATCTCTGTCCCCCGCAAAATCTGCGTCTGAATACCGTTTTATCTCTAGGGAGTCAGACCTCCTGTATGTTAGCATGTAGTGCTTCGTGCCTTGCGCATAACGCAATGCCTTCTTTGCCATTTTCCAGTGGTCCATGTCTGGATTCTCTTGATATCTACCGAGTACCCCGGTAACAAAAGCTAAGTCAGGGCGGGTGCACACTTGTGCATACTGTAAGCTTCCAACAGCCGAAGCATATGGTACTGGTTTCATGAGATCGATCTCGTACTAGTTTTTGGGACATTGGAATTTTCCAAAACTATCGCCCTTGACTATAGGAGTAGGTGCGGCTTTACTCGCATGCATATTATACTTTTGAAGAACCTTCTCCAAATATGCCTTCTACGATAGTCCTAAGACTCCACTGTTCCTATCTTGGTGAATTTCTATGCCCAAAACATAGGATGCTTCACCAAGATCTGTGATATCAAAATTTGAGGATAAGAACTTCTTTGTCTCTATTAGTAGACTAACATCACTGCTAGCAAGCAGGATATCATCCACATACAAGATTAGGAAAATATATTTACCATTTTTAAACTTTGCATAAATGTAATTATCCTCAATATTTTCTTTGAACCCAAAACTTTTAACCGTTTGATTAAACTTTAGATACCACTGTCTAGAGGCTTGTCTTAATCCATAAATGGATTTCTTTAGGCGGCATCCCATACTTTCCTTGCCTTCCATGATAAAACCCTTTGGTTGTTTCATGTAGACTTTTTCTTTTAAATCACCATTCAGAAATGTCATCTTGACATCCATTTGATGTAACTCTAAATCAAAATGAGCAACTAATGCCATTATGATTCTGAAGGAATCCTTACATGAGACTGGAGAAAAAGTCTCATTGTAATCTATCCCTTCTCTTTGTGTAAATCCTTTAGCTACAAGTCTTGCTTTATACTTTTCTACATTGCCACTAGGATCATACTTGGTTTTGTAGACCCATTTGCAGCCTACTGTTTTGGCTCCTTTAGGAATTTCCACTAAGTCCCAAACATCTTTGGAACTCATAGAATTCATCTCATCTTCCATTGCTTGTAGCCATTTTGATGAGTTAGGGCTTTTAATGGCTTCTTCGTATGTAGCGGGATCACCTTCCATATGAACCATTTCTGTATTATAAACTTTATAATCAGTAGAAATAGCAGATCTTCTTGTTCTATTAGATCTTCTAAGTGCCTCATTTTTTGGCACATTGTGTGCCTCAACTTGCGGCACATCTTCTACTGTTGACTACTGTACCTCCCTTTCATGCTCAATAACGGGTTCAGTCGGCTCCTGGCGGACAGGTTCCCGGTCTTCCCCCATAGTTGTCATGGGTGGAGTTACAGATGGTAGTGCGAAAAATGGCTCCTGGATCATCGGATTAGGTGCATGGACCCTGTTCTCCTCACGATCAATTTTCCGAGCTACCATGCTCCCCCTCATCATTTCATCCTCTAAGAAGACCGCGTGTCTCGTTTCTACAAACTTTGTATATCTGTCTGGGCAGTAGAAACGAAAACCTTTTGATCTGTCTGGATAGCCAATGAAGCGGCAACTCATTGTTTTGGGATTTAACTTTGCAATGTTTGGATTAAACATTTTGGCCTCAGCGGGGCACCCCCACACCCTGAAGTGTTTTAAAGAGGGCACTCTTCCTGTCCACAGCTCGTACGGTGTTTTGGGCACCGACTTGCTTGGCACTCTGTTGAGAATGTGAATGGCGGTTTTCAGTGCCTCCATCCATAATCCCAATGGCAATGTGGAGTAACTCATCATGCTACGCACCATATCCATCAGAGTACGGTTACGCCTTTCAGCTACTCCATTTTGCTATGGCTCGTCCGGCATTGAATACTGGGCTACTATGCCAGTCTCCTGTAAGAACTTTGCAAAAGGTCCAGGGACTTGGCCATATGGGGTGTGGCGACCGTAGTACTCTCCCCCACGATCGGACCTTACTATCTTTATTCTTTTATCATGCTGATTTTCAACTTCAGCTTTGAATATCTTAAACTTATCCAATGCTTCAGATCTTTCTTTGATTGGATAAATATAACCAAAATGAGAGTAATCATCTGTGAAGGTTATGAACGAGTCATATCCATCCACACTTTTCACTGGAAATGGTCCACAAATGTCGGTGTGGATAACTTCCAGTGTGCATGTGTTATGAATTGCACCCTTTTTGATTTGTTTGACATACTTTCCTTTAATGCAATCCACGCATTGTTCTAAGTCTGAAAACTCTAATAGAGGAAGAATTTCACTTTTTACTAATCTTTCTATTCTCCCCCTGGAAATATGGCCCAAGCGATAGTGCCATAATTTCGATGAGTCATCAGTTCCTTTTCTTTTCTTTTGTTGTTTGTTCGATGAGGTAGCTTGAGCATTCACATTGGACACATGATGCACTTTTTCACAGAGTGATAGCAAATAAAGCTCATTATGAAGCAAAGCATCACCAACATAAGCTTTATTACACCATATGGCACACTTGCCATGTCCAAAGTAACACTCATAATTGTCTTTATCTAAACAAGAAACACTAATTAAGTTTCTATTACATGAGGGAACAAATAAGACATCACGAAGAAGAAGGTTGAATCCATCAGCTAACTCCAAAGAGACATCGCCAACAGCTTCAACTTCTGCTTGGACTCCATTAGCTACCTCAATGCATCTTTCTCTTCTTTCCATAGTTCTTGTCGAACGGAATCCGTGTAAGGAGTTCGCAACGTGAACAATTGCTCCAGAGTCAATCCACCAAGTAGATTTTGAAAACTTTACATACAAGGATTCATTTACGAAGGAAACGATGTTGTTACCTCTCTTTGCCATAACAGACTTTAGCCAAGCAGGGCAGTCCTTCTTGTAGTGCCCTGTCTGCTTGCAGTGGACACAAGTGTCTTTGTCCACTGGAAAGAACTTCTGCTGATTCTGATGCTGATAGGGTGCTTTTCCATGTGGCTTAGAAGGAGAACCTTTGCCGTTTGGATTGAAGTTCTTCTTCTTTTGCTCCTTCACATAGTTGATAGAACCACTATTTGAGGCTTTCAATCTGTCCTCTTCTTGGACGCACATGGCTATTGTCTTTTCTATGTCCCACTTTTTAGGCGACATGTTATAATTCACAACAAATGTGTCAAACTCTTTAGGCAACGAGGCCATGATCAGGTGGACGAGGAGCGCAGGTTTGAGCTCCAAGTCTGCATCCATGGGCTTGAGTTTTGCAGCCATGTTGCTCATCCTGAGAATGTGCTCTCGAATGCCATGACCACCACCAGTGTAGTTCTCTGTGACCAGCTATTTTATCAACTGGGTGGCATATGTCTTTGAAGAACCAGTGAACTGGCTCTTTATCTTTTTCAGCAACTCCCCTACGGAAGTGCACTCTGCAATCGAGCCCACAATTGCGTTCTCAATTGTGTTCTTTATAAACGCCATACACTTTTTGTTGGCATTTACCCACTTTTGATTGTTGAGAGTGTAGGAGAACTCTAATGGAGCATAGTCACTCCTCTTTTTACTCCATGCAACATCATCATCAGTGGCTGCTCTGACTGGCTCTGTAGGCTTGACCGGCTATGGTTCATCCACAACCCAGTCAACCTCAGCACAAACAAAGGCCAAATCAACTTTCTTCCTCCACTCGGTGTAATTATCACCTCTGAGTGTTGGAACTTCTTTTAAACAACTCATCAAGTTGAAACCTCCTGCAAATTATAACAACCATATGTTAATCTAACTATGGTCAAATTAAACATATAATTGTCTATGCAATTAAATCTATATCACCGTTGGGCAAAATAATAGAAATAAAAGCACCTTTAAAAAACATGACCATGTTATTAACAACGTTGGTTATAAAAATAACATAATCATATTAATTCGAATAATCACTTTGATGTGCTCTATAAAAAATAATTCTCTCTAAACTTTATTTCTTTATAAAAGCACACTATTTAAATATTTACGCAGCGGAAAACATGAAAATAAATTCTTGAACTTTTAATACTTGACAGAAACTTTTCTTTATTAAATAAAAAATTCACGAACTTTATTATATTTTTCTTCATCAAATTCATGAACTTTTCTTTTCTAAAAATTTTTCTTTTATTTTCAGAGACTTTTCTATTTTTCCTTTTCAGAAACTTTTCAACTTTTTCTTTTCTATTTTCTAAACATAATTTTCGCTGGAAAATAATGCATAAAAAATATTTAAAACTGTTTAATGTCCTACCTAAAACTGGACAAAACTTAAAAGGAGAAAAAAACAGCCACAAGCCCAAACCCCGTGCCGCTTTGGGCCGAAACCGGCCAAGCCGCAGCGTTACTAGCCCGGTGGAGGCTAGGGTTAACCCCGCCGGCCCATCCTGGCCGTCGATTTGCATCGGACGGTCGTCCGACCTTTTCGCCAGATCAAAATAGCCAGGCCGTCGGGAGACCAAGGAAACCCTCGTCAATCTTTCCCTCTGACTCGCCGCTGTCATCTGGTGCTGCCGCACCTGTCGCTTGCCTTCTTTGACTGCTCCGGCGGGGAGGACTACACCGGCTGGCCGAAGACAGAGGTGAAAAACCACCGTCGCCGCCGCGCCAGCCCCTCCCCTGCCTTTCCCCTCCCCTGACCACTCCACCAGCCCGCACCTCCCACTGCC
Organism: Hordeum marinum; assembly: GCA_022496015.1. NCBI lineage: Eukaryota > Viridiplantae > Streptophyta > Magnoliopsida > Poales > Poaceae > Hordeum > Hordeum marinum. The sequence goes on along the minus strand of JAAAWK010000121.1, from coordinate 71,149 downwards.
AAAGACAGAGGGAGAGGCTAGGGGTAACCCCTCCGGCCCCTTCGCCGGTCGCGCGAGCTACCGAGGGAGAGCGTGCCGCCATCGAATGGCCCGGTGATGGTGCCTCTTTTTTTTCTTTGTTTCGGATTCTATCCGATCTGGTTTGTGGAGGGTTTCTTTGCTCTGTTTCTGCCCAAATCCAATTGATTGCGGCGGTTCCCCCCTTGTTTCCCTTTGCTGTTTTTGCTCTTTGCCCTGTTTGGGGTTGGTTCTTCTTCCCAGTCGCCTCGGCTTGTCGATACGCGACGGGATCGAGAGGAACGGCGCGACCGGAACAGCGGTGCAACTTTTCCGGCAAGCCCGAGGGCCTCTCTGGTGGTTTTCTTTGCCCTGTCCTTTAGGGATCGAGGGGAGGGGGTCTTTATTTGTTGCTTTCTTTTCTTACCGAAAATCCAACTAGAACCCAGTGGCTCTGATACCATTGTTGTACCCACTAGATTGTATGGGTTGATGGTTTTCGATAGAAGGGATGGGAGATATGGAGATTACCTGCTACCTGTCCAGAGGAGCTCGAGCCACCTTCCATGTCGTCGAGCCGGCGGTGGTGACGATGGCAGAGAGATCGAGGGGTGGCAGCGGTGCTTCTCGTGAGCACTGCGATGACCCTAGATCGGAAGGGATTTCGGTGGGAAGGCTGGTGGCACGATGAACCTCGTACCGTGTGCCCTGACCCCCACCTCTCTATATATTGCAGGTCATAGGGGGCCACCAACCATAAGAGGGTTGGGCGCCCCCGATCAAGGGCGCGAATAGATCAGGGTCTGATGGGCCGTTGCGCCCACTCGGTGGAGAGATCAACCTAACAGTTTTGATTTCGGTTCTACCCATGGCGTGGCCCTGGTTGGCGTGGAGGAGGAGGAGGCCGGAAGGGTCGACGGCGACGACGGACGGGAAGTTGTCGGAGGTGTTGTGGTGCACGAAGATGCGCGGGGGGATGGTGAGGAGCGCGACGCGTGGGGGCGGCGACAGCACGAGGGAGAGGTCGGGCCCTGGAGGGAGGTCGGCATCGGCGGCCGCCACCTGTGGGACATTACCGAGGATGACCCAGGACGGTGACGCGGGTGCCGACTCGTCCCGCACGATCTGGTAGTCTGCGCCCGCGAGTAGTGCCGCCCTACCGTTGGACCGCTGAATAGTGGTCGCGGCGGTGGTGACATGGGGAGCAAAGAGAAGCAGGCGATGGGGATCAGGGTTTTGTGGGAGGAACGCGAAGCAAGTACAAGTAGTAGATGAAGGAGGCACGCGGCGCTGTGCATGGGTTGTTCGCTTTGCTGCTACTGCTGTGGGGTGGGGGCGTTGCACGACATGACTGACAGGAGCCAAGATTTGCAAGGGTGCAGCAGCCAGCCTTGGATTGGATGGACATGGACCTCTCCTTCTAGTCAAAATCAGAAGAAGAAGACAGACAGAGCCCTCGACCGGACCAACAAAATATTTCGAATCGGGTCAATAGCTCCTATACGACATCTTTGAAATGGAATGAAAAGGATATGACGTAGTTGAAGTAAATGGCTCTCGTGCGACATCTTTGAAGCAAACTATAACTGCAATGCGACATGGCTCTATTTAACCATGAAATGCAAAACTAAGAGGGTTACCGATTTGAGCTATGACACGCGAGACCCACCAGTTATCCATATTAACACGGGACCCACCACTTACTCGCATGCGTGCGGGGCCCACAACTTATCCACATAACCATGGTCGTGCTCATACTCCAGCGTGCCCCGACCCGAGCCAGCCCATCCCCCCATTACTTGCCCTTCCCCTTTCCTTTCCCCACCTTCTTCTTCCTCTTCTCCAGCAACTAAGCGCGCTGTCGGCGAGTGATTTCTAGCTCGACTTCAAACTCCTGCCAATGCACGTGGTACGATCGAGTGCCGTTGACAAGAAAATGGCAACCGTGGGCGCGTGTTCGTAAAATGCTTGTGCAAGCCACATCGGGGGCAGGTAAGATCTGTGATTTTCACCATCGTATGGTCTAATTTCTCCCGATTTATTTCTTTTTTCGTTGAATTTGGGCGGTGGATCTAGGGTTCATGCGCCTCCTATCCCGGTTTTTCAGGTTGTGAAGAAATGTGGGTATTTGATGAGTACGTTCAGAGGTCGAAATTGGAGGCATCGACCCAAGAGCTCAATTTTGAAAGAGCTTGATCTGTTGAAGCAGGAGAGGGGAAAAACAATTGGTTGCGCTAATGTTAACTTATTTGGTGAACTTGTTAAATTAGGTGAATTTGTAACCTAATTGGTTGAATTTGCTGAATTCTATCTTTGTGAACTTGGTTGATTTGGTGATTTGAATGGTAGAAATTATGTTTCTGACTTTGGTTAACTGAATAGTTAACTGAATGAATGAATGTCAATAGTTAACTAAATGTCAATATCCACATGCATAAAAATTCAGTTAACTGTTAACATTCAACATTCGGATAACTGAAATTACATTCAGTTAGTTGTCCACACTGAAAATTTAGTTAACAGAATTGAACATTCAGTGGTACTACCTCCTACTTTTGGTAAGTGGTCCAGCATGGTGCAATCTATGCACATGCAATCTATCCACATGCGGAAACAAACAATGCAAGTAAACAGGACATCAAAAGAGGAACATGACATAACTCTAGTTCATAAGATTTTAGGCATCAAAAGAGGAACAAGACACCAAACTACGGAGCATATTGTTTTTCTAACTTATATGCTGCTATATACCAGCATACCAAACTACAGAGCATACTAATTTGCTAACTTATATGTTTTGATATAACAACATACCTAATCCATCTTGAGCATCTTCAGGCGCTCGGAGCGGCGCACTGCCTAAGGGATGGTCCTCTTCCCCCCTTCTTCTTCTGCTTGCTTGTCCCTTCTTCTGGCATCACCTCCTCAAGTTCTTGTCACACGACGATTGGCAGATCTTCAACATCCGGAAGGTTCTTCATGACAATTGGCAATTCCGTGTCACCCTCCACGGCGGCGACTACCTGTCCCACCATCTCCACCTCTTGCACCTTTGGCTAGTCGTTAGAGAGGACGACCACCTCCTTCACCTCCACCTCCTCGTCGGAATCATTGTCCGAACCGAGCATGCTAGGATTGAGTCGATCCCAGTACGCTGCGTTGACTGACGCTGGGACAGCAATCACGGCGTCGGCGATGTGCTCCTAAAGAAGAGGCACTAGTGGGCCGGATTTAATTAAGCCCAGCCCGTTGCTTTAGAATGCTACCAAAAAAAGGTGCTAAAAAGACCAGCCAATGAAAGCGCAGCCCACGGATCGCTGACGTAGCCCTACTACTTGATCCAGACCGTCCATTCATGAGGATCCAATGGTCCGGACTGGTGCGGGGTTTTGATGGGGTTTTGAGAGGTTTTCAAGGGTTAGGGTTGAGCATAACTAATTCAAAAAAATCAAAAAATATAAAACTTGTGCCAATCATCGTTCTATGTGACTAACTCGATCGAAAAAATAAGAAACCTGGACTATGGACTTTTCCATGAAAAAACCTTCGTAAAGATGGCTATCAAGAACGAGGTTGTAGGGTTTTCAAGAGAAGTGAGCTAGGGTTTTTGTGTCCACCATGTCTAAAACAGCAAAATCAATTTGAGTTGTTAGTATATGACAAAGTAAGAACATGTGCACTGGTTTTCCATTTTTTGATATTTTTTTAACTTTTTATGCTCATTTCAAACTTGGTCAAACCTAAGTTTGACCAACAATTAAACAAGTGTCAAACATGAAAATGAAAAACCAAGCCTGGATCCTTCTTAGTCACTACAAAATGAACCTTTTGTGAGGTTTTTGAAAGTTTCAAGTTCAACACCCAAAACCACTTGTCTTCACACATGTGTTTAAACAACCCATTTCTAAGCAAGTTGTTTTGTCGACCATGTCTAAAACAGCAAAATCAATTTGAGTTGTTAGTATTTGATAATGTAAGAACATGTGCACTGGTTTTCCATTTTTTGAATTTTTTTTGAATTTTTATGCTCATTTCAAACTTGGTCAAACCTAAGTTTGACCAACATTTAAACAAGTTTCAAGCATGAAAATGAAAAACCAAGCCTGGATCCTTCTTAGTCACTCCAAAATGAACCTTTTGTGATGTTTTTGAAAGTTTTAAGTTCAACACCCAAAACCACTTGTCTTCACACATGTGTTTAAACAACCCATTTCTAAGCAAGTTTTTGTTGTCCACCATGTCTAAAACAGCAAAATCAATTTGAGTTGTTAGTATATGACAAAGTAAGAACATGTGCACTAGTTTTCCATTTTTTGAATTTTTTTTGAATTTTATGCTCATTTCAAACTTGGTCAAACCTAAGTTTGACCATCATTTAAACAAGTTTCAAACATGAAAATGAAAAACCAAGCCCGGATCCTTCTTAGTCACTCCATGTATAAATTCAAACTCCATGTATGAATTTCAAATGAACCATATATGCGGTTGCCTCTGTTCCTCCACTTTAAACTGGTTTGTCATGAAAACAAATTGCATATTCAGAATCCTTGAATTTTTCTGATCATTCTACATATATAATTTATTTCATTTGGAGTTTCGGTTTAAAAGATATCGAGTTTACAAGTTTATAGCATTTTCTGGATTATTCAGTAAATAGAAAAGGTTTATTCATGCTCACGTGGGGGGGCTGACCGGTCAATCTGCCCCATGGGCCAGGGATGTCAGTGTCACTAGTTGAATCCTACCCACTACTTATGCGGTCAAATGTGTCGTATCCTAGCTATTTATACATCCAGATCTGCGCCACTCTCGCCGCCGGCGACCATAAAAACCACGCAATCCAGCCCCGCCGCCATAGATCAAGCATGAGGCCCGCATGTTCCAGCTCGCGCGGCGGCCATTCCGGTGGCGGAAACCGTTCCCACAAGGATCGGAATGGGGCGAAGCGGCCGGTGCCCAACTCTGACCCCGAACGAGCAGCGCAGGTTGCTTTTGACGCTGCTCGGAAGCACTGCGCATCCAAGTACACGAACTGGGGGCTCGCGCCATCGCGTGCGTTCGCTCGGCACGAGGTGGAGGAGTACAACCGCTAGATGGTGGCGGCGGCGCGAGAGAGCGGCGCGGGGCGACCGCCTGGTAGCTCCTCTAGTGCGGGTGGCGCGGGGAGCTCTGTCATTGCACGCGCACCGCTGTCACCTCCGAAGAGGGAGGGGGGAGGAGGGCTTGGCACCATGCCCCGGGTACCTCGGCGTTTTGCCGGGAGACTACGTCGACGACGATGACCTCGACGGCGTCATCGCCAAAATTATGGAGCGCACCAAGGACAAGCCACAGCAGCTCATCGCCAAAATTATGGAAGAGGAGCTCGACGAGTTCTGCCTCCGCCAAGCCATCAAGCAATCCCGCGTCGACGAGTGGTGGGGCGCCTCCGACTCCGACTGAGTGCCACCGCTGCCTCGTCGGGGCCACACCCCTGGGGCTCAGGTGAGCCCAATTTTGGAGATATAACTAGGGGTAGGAGCTGCGGGATACCCATGTATATTTATGTAATCGAGGTACTCAATGTGGCTTTTGCTCCGATGAGACCGCCGTTAGAACTACGGGTACTAATCCGTGTGTAATCGAACCAAATTATGTGCTATGTGTGCTAAAATCTATCTATGTTGCTTGAGTTCGGTCGATTTTGGTTGAATGCTTGTAAATATGATTGTCTGAATCGGAGCTCGCCGGCGTTGCCGTGCTTCGTCGCCAGAGAAGAAGAGGGAGGATGCGCGCGCAAGGGAAAATGGTTTAATGCCATCCGGGTCCCACGCTGACGTGGATAAGCTGTGGGTCACGCCCGGCTACACCTGAACCTGACAGAGATTGTGCTTAAGGGCCATGTCCTGCCTGGGCTATTTCTACGCAGAGAGGTGTCGCACCAGAGCTTTTCTTATGAATGATGTTGCTTTGCAGCCAATTCCCAGGAAAAACGTCGCACAGGAGCTATTGACCCATTTCAAATCAAGGGGCTACCCGACCCCCGCGTCGCCTGGCTCTGGCAACACAAGGGAGAAACCCTAGCGCCGACCCTCTCTTCCCCCTCTCTCCCATCCGTATCGCCACCGCCAGAGGGCGTCTGCCAACGAAGCTCGGGCCGGCCCCAAGGAAGGCGGCGACGGGGCGCTACCTCTGGCCTGTGCGACATGGCGTGGAGAACGGCAGCGCAGCGAGTACGAGAGGGCCCAGATCCGCGCGGTGCGCATCCATATCTGCGCGGTGTGCTCCCGCGACGACGAGATGAGAGCTGCTGGATGCGCGCTCGTCCGGCGGCTCATGCGCATGCGTGCTCTTGCCTGCGCAGCGAGTTGGAGGCGGGCCTTGAGGCGGAGTGGCCATGCGCGTCGGTCGTCGTGGCATGCTGTGGGAGGACACGGGCTCTCCCGTCCCCTCCCCTGGCAGACGCCCTTGGTGTGGTGATGTCCGATCTGGCAGGCCCGTGTCGGCCGGATCTGGCAGGCCCTTATCGGCCGGATCTGGCGGCTGGCGGTCTAGAGGCGGCTTGACCAGAGACGTGTTCTGCGTTGCTGTGGGCCACAAGTTGTGCGAGAGGAGGTGTGGGAGATGAATGGCACCCTTCTCGGTGTTGCATCCTCCTGACGGTGGTTTGGAAAGACCGACACTATTGCAAGTGGGAGGACGAGATGGAGGTGGATGGAGGGAGAGGAATGGCACCGTGGCGGTTGTTGCATCCTTCGTCGGGAGACGAATGGTGGGTAGGCGTTGCATCCTCGAGGAGACGAATGGTGTCCTGCTTGGTTGCATCCTTCCGGTGGAAGAAGAATGGCACCACTACGAGGGTTGCATCCTCCGTCCAGTGAGGGATGCAGATGCAAAGTTGACAACATGTTGAGCTTGCCGGGGATGTGTGGTTAGCCGTGGAGGCAAGGATAGTGGTTTTGTGTATAGGCTGATCGGATCCTAGGCTCGAACTGTGTAGGTGTGACGACTGGCGAAAGTTGTACTCTGGTCGTGGCCGGAGTAGTCGATGGCGGCGCCTTCATGCGTTGTCCCCTTGTTGGAGGCATCGATATAGCTGCTCCCATTTTGCCTTTTCTGTCGTATTTTGGGGGAAACCCTTGATCTAGTTTAGATCAGACGATGACGTCGCTATATGGTGTCGCGTTACCCTCTTGGGGGCATCGCTCTGGAGGTGGATCCGGTTAGAGGGACTCATGGCTCGGGAGGATGTGTGTTTTGTATGCCGAAAGACGCCGTTTGTATGGTTTTTGGGTCCGATTTCCCTCATAAACTGAACCTTTCTTCCTCTGATCAATGAAATTTGGTAGATCAACTACAACATTAAAAAAAGAAGAAAAACACCTATCTCCTGCTCGTGTCGTCGGGTAGTAATCCGGTCCCTACGGCTACGGTAAAGCAAACAAGGACGAGGTGTTGTGTTGTTTGACAGGCGCTTTGATGGCCATGATCTTTTGCCATCCTGGCAGTTGCAGACCGTGTGATACAGAGGGAGCAGAGAAGGGCGCCCTCGCCTCGGGGAGCGCGCATGATCATGGAGACCGGCCGGAACGCTTGACGGTGCAAGGTGAAAATGGAAGGCATCGCTGCTGAAAAGGGCATGTCCTCTATGTGGAAGCGTGTTGAGTAGCGTCGACTGGAACAACGCGATGGAAAAACTAATTTGGTCCAAGAAAACTATCCAGAAGTAAAACAGAAAGCATAAAAACATACGTATATGAGACCCATTTTAGACTACTTTTTCTTTTTCAAACTTGGGAGCTCTATTCAACAAACGAGCTCCTACCATCATCAGCCAACAGGCTTGTGAGCAGGAACAGAGGTCTAATATCAGTCCAACTTTCGGTAACCATCACCAGGAAAGCATGCTTAGCAAAAAGATGGACCAGTACATTGGCTGACTTGTTTACATGTTGAATACATAAATAATCAAACGACAAAGCTAGCTATCCAATTTCTACTAGTATTGGTGCCACAACATAACGACTGGTATCGCGAGTGTTCGAGAGGTTGACCACCTCCAAGCAATCAGTCTCCATAATCACATGTGAGAAGCCACACAATCTGGCAAACAACACACCATCACATAGCGCCAACATCTCACCAATGAAAGGATTCGTAACCCCAACATATGGCTTACACCAAGCACTCAACAAGCGAGCATCTGATCGAGCTACTCCTCCTGCACCACATTTGTCTGAGTCCATGCTCATGGCCGCATCAGTATTGATCTTAACCACGCCAGGACCCTGACGTCTCCAACCATGATTTGGAAGAACATTCACCCAATAACGTGGAATCTCCAACATAGCCAAATCTTCCTTGATGCGTCGAATGGTTATCACCTAGTCCAGCTTTTCTCCATCATGTGTAATCCTGTTCCGCGAATGCCATATTGCCCACATAATGGTTATCATCTGAACCCCCTGCATGCATGTGAACTGCTCATCACCCAAGATGTCCCTCAACCAAGTATCCGGATGAAGGTGAGGCCGGCGAACACCCAACAAGGCGAAAGCCTCCTCCTAGAAAAGTTTAGCATGAGAACAATGCACTAGAGCGTGCATTAAGTTTTCTGCTAAGCAAACCTTGCATCTAGCAAGTTCTTGAATATGTCTTTGCAGTGCGTATTCATATGGAAGAATTTGTTGGACGACTCTCCACCAAAAAACACGAAATTTTGGCAACACATTGAGCTTCCATAATCACTTCCACACCTGTTTATCGGTCTATGAGGTATTGGTAACCACCTCTTCCTCTAGAGTTGAATGCTCATTACGAATCACAAGAGCACGGTACACGGATTTAACAGAGTAGTTGCCATGTGTTTCATGAGCCCAAGCAATAAAATCATCACCACCTCCAAAATGGAGTGGTATATTAAGAATAACACTAGCTTCCGGTGGGATGAACACACTCTGGACCAGTTCATGCCTCTAGGTCAAGTCATCTGCATCAATTAATTCACTCACCCGGTCTAGTGTAGTTCCTCCTGGCTAAACAGTTGGACATATAGAAGACAACCCGGGTATACATCTATCAATCATCTGCCAACAGTAAATGGTTGACCCGTGGTGACCTGAAGGAAACACGTATACCTCTGTGAATATGAGCCTCACCATAAAAATTAAGCAATGAAGTGAGTCCTCCCGCACATAGAAGGAACAAAAATGGCGAACTCGAATCTCCCTGCCTTAATCCCCTCGACAGTGTGAACAAAGGCACTAGTTCTCCATTCACACAAACTGTGAACCTTACTGACGATACACATTTGAGGACAAGGCACACAAAATTCACACTGAAGCCAAGTTTTACCATGATCGCCTCCAAGTAATGCCATTCTACGCGGTCGTAGGCTTTCATCATGTCCAACTTAACTGTACACGAAAAATTCTTTCCTTTCTTCCTCCTCCTCATCGAATGAACACTCTCAAAAGCAACAAGCACATTATCCATGATAAAACAACCTGGAACGAAGGCACTCTGCTCCTGTCCCACTACCACGTCCATTCTATCCTTTAGACGATTTGAAATCATCTCTGATGCAATTTTATATGGCACTGGACATAACGATAAAGGACGGTATTGTTTAATGGACTTGGTATTGCGTACCTTAGGTATGAGTGTAATTGATGTATCATTAAACCCTACCAGCATCTCCCCTCCATTAACAAAATCTAGCACTGCCGGTACTAAATCTTCCTTAATCAGCTCCCAGTGCCTATGCAAAAAACCTGTTGTAAATCCATCAATCCCTGGAGCTTTAGACGACGCCATTTGAAAAAGAGTCGTGTTCATGTCGTCGGGCTCGAATGGTTTATCCAGGGCATCATTCATTTCCTCGGACACCCTCTCAGGAACATACTGAAGCAAGGCGTTCATATCATTGTAGCCTTGAGATGTATACAACGCTTGATAAAACCACTGCACTTCAGCCTTGTCCTGCTCCTCATTCATACAAACCGAACCATCCAATCTTTCCAAATTCATGATCCGGTTCATTCGCTTTTGTTAGGCTGCTTGGGCTTGGAAATAAGCCGTATTATGATCGCCCTCATGCAACCACGGAACTCTAGACCTCTGTCACATCCACACCTCCTCGAGACGAAGTGCTTCACGCAGTCTTATCATTGTGGCCTTTTCCTCCTCAGAGGGGCCTCAGCCAACAGATTGTCATCTCAAAAGCTCAAGTTTTTTTGCAACTTCTTGACATTTGTCGCTAGACAACCAAACTTCCGAGACCCTCAAGTCCCCAGCTCCCCTGCAAGGATTGCAATGTAGTTGTAATCGAGGCAAGCCCTTGCCCAGTATGCTTTCTCCGCCACAAATTCGCCATAAAATTATCGTACTCACAATGGGACTCCCACACATTCTCATACCGTAACTGTCATGGCCCCCTCTTATTCTCTAAACCTCGAGTATGCACATAGACAAAGCAATGATCTGACTCTACAGAGCTAATATGTCAGACCCTAGTATTCTCATACCACTGTAGAAATTCAAAATTAGCTATTCCACGATCGAGACGGGATTTAACATTGGCACTGCCTGCCTGCCTGTTATCCCGCGTGAATGGTACCCCTGAAAAACCAAGGTCTTGTAGGGCACAATCCTCTAGTGCTTGTCGAAAAGCACGCATTTGCCACTTTAATCGTGTTGACCGACTAAAGTGCTCATATCCATACATGGTTCATTAAAATCTCCCACACACATCCATGCCTGATGTTGCATCGCATGCAACATCCGAAGACACCTCCAACTATGGTGTCTGTCCTCACTCCTTGGAGCTCCATAGAACCCCGTGAACCTCCATTCCGGAGAACTAAGATCAGCATTCTGTATCAACATGTCAATGTGACCAGAACTGAAATTCTTTAACTCGACTGAAACATCTTTTGACCAAAATAGGCCAATTCCACCACTAAGACCCATACTATCCACTACAAAACAGCCCGCCATCCCAAGAGTTTGTTGTAGAACCTCCACCCTCTTCACCCTAATCTTTGTTTCCATGACAAAAACTAAGACAGACCCTTCTAGCTTCATAACTTTGCGAAGCTCTCGAACTGCCCCGGGGTTCTCAAGCCCATGGCAGTTCCAACTTAGACAACTCATTGACCTTGGCAGGGCTGGTTAGCAGCCGCTACCGAGTTTTTTGAGGTAGTGGGAGTAGGTTTCTTCTTCTTTTGCTCTGGTTCTGCATCTTCTATTGTATCACCCGAACCATCATCCTCTATGCCCTTCAAGTTGTCCTTGTGTGATGCATTAAACACCACCATATCTGTAGCAGTAGTGCCCAAATTCTTGTCATTATCTGACCCCATCAACGCCATCGGCTCCACTCTACGGTAAACCTGATTCTGCTGAGGTCCTCCTTTTCGCTTATTCTGCTTCTCTCTATTTTTGATAGGAGAGTTGACTTTAGCATCCACACCAACCTTCCTTGCAGGAGCATCATCATCCTTTTTACCATTATATGAACTCTGAGGTTCTTTCGATGCCCTATCCCCAGCAACAGCAGGTTTCATATCCTCCGGTGCTCGCAACCTAGTTTTGAATGGCCAATCACCCTTCTCATCATGATTCCCAGCAGCAGGACCGAACATATCCGAGTGGCCTAGACAACCAAATAAAAAACAGAAATTTGGGACATGCTCATACCGAATATCATACCAATCCGTTCTCTTCCTTCTCGCTGAATCAATCAGAATCTAGCACCGCAAGGGTTTTGCAACATCGATTGTCACCCTTGCTCTCAAAAGCCCCCACTCGATCGAACTGAACTGAAGTTACTTAATCATCAATCTGCTTACCAACCTTTAGTCCCCATGCCTCGTTCTGCAAATTGAAGGGTAGGTTAGGAACCCTAGCCCACACTTGTAACTTGTCAAATTTTAGCTTAGACGGCCGCATAAAGTCATCAAACTCAGCTAGAATTACTGCATGCCAATTTAAGTGCCACGGAGACCCATCCCACACGCGATCACGATCACGCCGATTCTCGAACTTCACCACAAAAACATTCTCTCCAACAGGCCTGAAGTTTAACCCCCAGGGATTTCCCCAAGCCGGTCGCAAAGCACTAGCGCTCGTATGTATATGAAACACCTTGCGGTGTAAGATTTTGCCAGCGATCGCCCACTTTTGTTGGGGTTCATCTTCAAGATCGTCCACCACCAAGGGTGTGTCTTCTTCCTCCATGATATCCAATCTACCCATAGCTTCTTCCATATATGCCCTTGCCGTCTAAGGCGACACAGGCTTCTGCTTCCCCATGCTAGGGTTAGAGGACGATGACATCCTCAGCCCTTGCTGATGCACGACTCGCCGAGAGAACTCAATGAGCGCCGGCCTTTTCCACCGAAACCATGATGCTAAGGAGATCCTAAATTTATGTATCCATTTTGTAGGAGAGGGTGATCAAATCCCTTGACACTTAAGGGCATGGACAACGCTACATGCTAGACGGCTGCCCCATTTGCCACATTGGTGCAATCGATCCAGCTAAAGTAAAAGGTGATGCTTGCAGAGGCAGGCGAGCTCTTGCAGAGGAGGCCGGTTTCTTACTGACAAAAGCTCTGAAACAGTGGTGGGTGAGGCAACTGTTGCTCTCCATGATAGGGTGTTTTTTTGCTTGGGACTTATCAATGAAGGAAAGGGGAAAGAACTAGTGACGACAGAGTAGGAAATGAACCACTGCCACCATTGAGCAATTGTTGGTTTGGATAGTAGCTTCAATTAAAAAAATTATGTGGAATGTATGGGGCATCACCTTGGTGCTGCCACCGTTGTACATGCCCTAAGAAAAAAAGTTATATTTTGTATTAAAATGCATACAAACTGGCCTTACATTTACAGGATTGTAAGGGCGAGACGGAAACAACAAGAAATGTCGTTAATGACAATAGGAGGGTTTGGGACATTATTTGGAAGGCAGAGTTCCACAAAGAATAGGAATTTTTGTTTGGCGAGGTGTGTCCAATAGTTTGGCAACCCATGTAAACAGATTTGCTCATCACCAAACGGTGTCAAGTATGTGCACTATTTGTGTTGTTGAGGATGAAAGTATTTTGCATGCCCTTGTGACTTGTCCTAGGTCGTGTGTCTTCCATTTTGCCATGAGAGATGTGTGGAATATTACTCAAGATGAATTTTTCAGATGTACAGGGTCGGACTGGATTCTTATTCTGTTTGGCCAGTTGGGGTCACTGGTATGCGAGCAAGTTTTATTCATGTTCTCGAGAGCTTGGCATCTGCGGAATGATCTGATCTTTGGTAGAGGTAAAGAATCTTTATCTTTGTGGGAAATTATTGGAAGTATTTCACATCTGCAAGCTCTAGTGTGCAACAAAGGTAAGGGGGTGACTGGCAACTGGAGGTATGTTATTCCACCCGTGAACGGTCGTGGGGTTTGGGAGCCCCGCGATATTGAGTACATTAAGATAAATGTTGATGCTGGTTTCGTGGAGAGCATGACATCTGCTAGTGTTGGGTTGTAGCGAGGAATAACCTAGGCGAAATATTGGTTTCGTAATGGGATTTTATCTAGTCGTGTACTTGTGTGGATGAAGGGAACTTCGTGCGGCCATCGTCGAGTTATACATTGTTATTACACTTCATAGACGTATTATTTTACAAAATGATTGCGCTTTTGTTACATATTTCTTGGCAAAAGAATCCATCGATAGGTCTACCCATATGGATCTGAAAAAGGAGGCGTTGAGCATTTCAAAACTTATAAAGGACTTTAAGATCATCAAAATTGATAGGTAGGCTAATAGGGTGGTGCGTGAAATTGCCAAATTTAGTTTTGATAGCAAGCCTGATGATGGTTTATGTAATAATGTTCTGTCATGTGTGGATAATTTTGTAATGAACGATTGTAAGAATTTTGTTTTATCAAATTAATATAAGGGTTTTCAAATAAAACATATATGAGGATATTCGACTATCTATATTCATCACTTCAAAGTTCCCAGGTTCAGTTTGGTCAATCAGGAATTTCGATCAATCTTATATATGGCAATAGAAGGATCCCATGTTTAAATGTATCACTTGTAATTTGTTCATTTTCCTAATTTACCACTACCGTCAGTGGTAATTTTCGTCAACGATCAAGTGGTTGTCGAACATAGGATTGCCATTTTGTGCAACGGACTAACCCGATTGGGCACAAATGGATAGGATGAGGGGGAAAACAAACATGAAGAGGTAGTTTGCAGAGAACTAGAAATGAAGTAAAAGTTATATCTAATATGTTTACTATGGAATGGTTTACTCAGGTTAGAAGTGATGATCACAATGATGATTTTGGTCCAAGGGATAGAGACCGACAACAATACTGATATATGGGAGGATTTCGTGGACAAGGACTTGCTTAATGAGGATGAAGATCCTATTTATGATCTTGACACTGCTTATAGAATTGAAATATCTAATGGGACGACTCGTACTCAGCATGGGTCTAATGTCTGCTCGTGTAGTTAATTTTCATGCCTCCTAGTTTGCTGAAGTTGTTGTTTCCAAGATTGTGCCTAGCTGTTGTGGTTAGTTTAGTTCATGAGCTTACCTAGGTTGCCAAATATCAAATGGGGGACTATGTGGTGCCTCGCAGGTGATATGTCTCCAACATAAGTATAATTTATGAAATTTCCATGCCATGCTTACAATAATTCTATATGATTTTGGTATGATTTGATTAGAACTAACCCGAACTAATGCTATTTTCAGCAAAACTACTATGGTGTTGTTTTTCTGCAGAAATAAAAGTTCTCGGAATGGGCTAAAAATTTATGGAGAATATTTTTGGAAAATGTAAAAAATACTAGAGTGAAAAGATACCGGAGAGGAAGCCCGAGGCAGCCACAAGGGTAGGGGCGCCCCCCTAGGGCGCGCCCCCTGTCTTGTCACCTCCTCGGGAACCTTCTGGACGTGGGACCAACGCCAAATACTCCTATAAATACCCAAGTCCCCGTAAAGAACCCTAGATCATAAGTTCTGCCGCCGCAAGTCTCTGTAGCCACGAAAAAATCAATCTTGGCCCTCTCCGGCACCCTGCCAAAGGGGGTCACCATCACCGGAGACCATGGAGGAGGAAAACGGAGGGGCCATCATCACCATGGAGGCCAAGGACCAGAGGGAGAACATCTCCCCACCTAGGGGGAGTCCATGGAGGAGGAAGCACAAGGGGGAGACCCTCTCCCTCTCTCTCTCTCGGTGGCGCCGAAGTGCCATCAGGGGCATCATTGCCGTGGTGATCGTCTTCATCAACATCACCTTCTTCATCACCGTCCTCATATCTTTTTAGTGGTCCACTCTCTCGCATCCCGCTCTAATCACCTACTTGAACATGGTGGTTTATGCCACATATTATGATCCAATGGTGTGTTGCCATGGTATGATGTTTTGCGTAGATTTTTTTGTCTTATGGGTTCATTGATGATCTACATTGGTTTGAGTTGTATGCTTATTTTGGCGTTGTCCTATGGTGCCTTCTGTGCCGCGCACACATGAAGGATTCCCACTGTAGGGTGTTGCAAGACGTACATGATTCGCTTATAGTGGGTTGCTAGAGTGACAGAAGCTTGAACCCGAGTAAGCGGGTTGTTGCGTACGGTATAAAGGGGACTTGATGCTTTAATGCTATGGTTGGGTTTTACCTTAATGATCTTTAGTAGTTGTGAATGCTTGGTAGAGTTCCAATCATTAGTTCATATGATCCAAGTAGAGAAACTACGTTATCTTATGCCTCTCCCTCATATAAAATTGAAATAATGATTACCGATCTTGTTAACAATTGCCTAGGACAATTCTGCACACCGACCCATCATTATTACACAATCGCTATTTGTAATATATTGTAATATATTCTAACTTTATGATAACATAACCTATTTTTTATATTTAGTTCTTCGATATCAAGCAAATCAATTCTATTCATACCCACAACGTAGTTTTATTTCTCGTTTCTAGTTGGAAGCAAACGTTCAGCGTACGTAGAGTCGTATCAGTGGCAGATAGGATTTGAGAGAATATTGATCTTACCTTTAGATCCTTTTGGGTTTGACACTCCATAATTATCGCTTCCACCTTTGGAAATTGCTACGATGATTTCTTGCACGTGGGCATTATCAAGATCTTTTTTGGCACCGTTGCCGGGGAGCAATAGCGTGGGGTTGATATTCTCATGTGTGCTTGTTAGCTTGCTTCATTAAGTAGATTTTTTCTTCCCATTTTTCTTTATTTATCTGTGGGTGAAACAAGCAAAAAAATTAAATAATTAAAAATACAAAAAGAATTACTTGCCTCTTATGCCTAAGAAGTTTTTCAAAAGAGAAGTGATTGGAAGGTTGTGCATCGGAGAAGTGAGGGTCGACCTTGAACACTTGTGTTCATGCTCATGGAAACAATGTTGATTTTTTCATGTAATATTCTAAAAAATTAATTATCCCCTTGTATATATCCATTTTATTATAAAAATAATGTAATAAGATTTGCTTTGAGGATGATTAGATTGCTTGTTTGCTCTGGGAGGTGCAAAAACAGAAACTTTGACTGTAGTGCATGAATTTACATTTCTTACTGAAATGTCAAAAGTTGCTGAAAAATTACACAATACTTATAGATAATTTTTTTAACTTGTCCTAATTTTTCAGATTTTTTTGAGTTATAGAAGTATACGAAGTTTCTAGTTTGCTACAGACTGTCTTGTTTTTGACAGATTCTGTTTTCTATGTGTTGTTCACTTATTTTGATGAATCAATGGGTTCTATGTGGGGGTATGAACCATGGTGAAGTTGGAATACAGTATATATAATGCTAATATGAAATTGGAATGAGTTTACAACAGTCCGTAAAGATAGTAATTTGCTTTATTATACTAATGGATATCACAAGAGTTTTGTTAAGTTTTTGTGTGGATGAAGTGTTCGAAGATCGAGAAGGTATTGATATAATAAGAATACGGAGAGACAATATTTCAATATTGGGGATGCCCAACGCACCCCAAGTAAATATTTCAAGAAGATTCAAGCATCTAAGCTTGGGGATGCCCCGGAAGGCATCCCATCTTTATTCTTCAATTTATCGGTATATCTCGGTTTTTGTTTTGTTCACATGATATGCATCTTTAGTGTTTTTCTTTTCCTTTATGCACCCTTCTAGTATGAGATAGTCCTTCATTGATTTGTAGAATGCTTCATTCGCTTCACTTTAATGTTTTGAGTATGGCCTTATAGAATGCTTCATGTGCTTCACTTATATATTTTGATCTTGGATATTGGTTAATCTATATTAATTGCAGAATGCTCTATGAACTTCACTTATATATTTTAGAGTATGAATAAAATTATCATCAGAATTAGGCTTGGAAGAGTATCTTTAAAATGTCATGCCTAGCCAAAAAGGCATTAAAGAAAAGCGCTTGTTGGGAGACAACACAATATTTACCCCTACTGTTTTTGTGCGTTATCATGATTATGCTACTGTAGTAACTATGTTTAATATGTTTTCTTTCAATAAAGTGCCAAGTAATGCCTTTGAGATGATGTGGTTGATAGTTGGCTTGATTCTGTGCAAAAACAGTAACTTTGGTGCCCAGTCAAGAATTTTGATAAATTCATGAGAGAGTCAAAAGTTTCTAATTTTCTACACATGATTTACTTACAAATTCTTCAGGTTTTCCTAATTTTTTAGAATTTTAAGAGATAGGGGAGTATGGTTACAGTATAGATCTTCACAGACTGATCTGTTTTTGACAGATTCTATTTGCATGCATAGTTTGCTTGTTTTCGTGTTTCCATAGCCTATATTTAGTGGTTAAATTATGAGAATGATATAATACAGTAGGTATCATGTGTTAACAATTATGAATCTTGTATTGACAGTACCTAAGTGAATGATTTATCTTTATTACACTAACCCTTCTCACGAAGTTCCCTTAAGTTTTGTGTGATTGAAGTTTTGAAGTTTTGGGTGAGATACCGACATGAGGAGAATAAGGAGTGACAAGAACCTAAGCTTGGTTATTCCCAAGGTAATATCCAAGGAATACTCAAGAACCTAAGCTTGCGGATGCCCTGGAAGGCACCCCCTCTTTAGTCTTCAACACTATCGGTATATCTTACTTGGAGCTATATTTTTATTCATCACATAATATGAGTTTTGCTTGGAGCGTAATTTTATTTTTTTGTTTTATGTTAGGTGTTATTTATAATCTTGTTTTTCAATAAAAATTTCCAAGAATTGCCTTAGGATGCTTGCATTGCATGTTTGATGTGTGCTGTGTAAAAAAACAAAAACTTTTGCTAGAGTTTTGGAATTTTCATATTTTACCAGAACGTGGAAAGTTTCTGAAACTTTTACACAGTAGTTTCATTTAAATTATGTATGATGTACTAAAGTTTCAAAAAAATAGAGTTACATAAGTGCACTGGTTTAATAAATTGCTACAGACTGTTCTGTTTAGACAGATTGTTGTCATAGTTTTGTTATCTACTTATCCTATAGTTTCCATAGCCTATATTGGTATATATAAATTTTGGAAATGATAGTATAAAATACCTAATGTTCGAAAATTATTGTGCAACTTGTCTTGGCAGTACATGAAGTGTTGATTTGTTCTTATGTGTACTAACCTATCTCATGAGTTCTTTTTTAGTTTTGTGTGGATGAAGTTTTTGAGACTTAGGTGAAACCGGGATATGAGAGGATTGAACGAGATTCAAAAGTTCAAGATTGGGGATTCCCAAGGAACCACAAGTAAATATTTCAAGAAGTATCAAGCATCTAAGCTTGGGGATGCTACGCATCCCACCTCTCTTCATCAACAATTATCGGTTAGCCTATGTTGAGCCTAAATTTTTATTCGTTCACTTGATGCGTGCTATTCTTGAAGTGCTATTTTTATTTTGCTTGTTGTTCAATAAAATACTCAGATCTGAAAATATTTATTGAGAGAGAGTCCTCACATAGCTAGTTAATTATCTACCTACTCATTGATCTTCACTTATATGTTTTGAGAGTAGTTTGATGTTTACTCTTGTGCTTCGCTTATATCCTATGAGTAAATGGTTGAATGAATTGAATATCATGAATCTGAAATTAAATATGCTTCATATACTTATCCCATGGGGAGCAATGACTTCACACATAATAAGTATAGGTGGTAAAATTTATTGAAATTTAGAAAACACCGCATTGGTCACTTGAACAATTCATGAACGAATATTGAAGGAAGAGAGATTCCACATATAAGTATACTATCTTGGACATCTTCTATGATTGTGAGCTCATTAATTATTTTCAATATCGAACAAATTAGTTAAAATTGGACAAGGAAGACAACTTAATGAGTTATGTTTGGGTATATTTGTATAGAAGTTATATTGTTATGGATCCTCCAACATGTGGTGCTTGCTTCCACCTTATACTAGCCAAAACTTCCACACTAAGTAGAAATACTACTTGTGCATTCAAACACCCTTAAACCAGTTTTGCCATGAGAGTCCGCTATACCTACGTATGGATTGAGTAAGATCGTTCAAGTAAGTTGTCATCGGTGCAAAAAGCAATAAAAATTTCTCCTAAATATGTATGATCTTTTATTATAAGGGAAAATAAGCGTTGCACGAACTTGTGATGGTAAAGATATAAAAGTGACAGACTGCATAATAAAGGTTGCTATCACAAAGGGCAATACAATGAGACGTTCCTTTGCATTAAGGGTTTGCACATCGAAAAACAAAAAGCGCATGACAACCTCTGCTTCCCTCTACAAAGGGCCTATCTTCTACTTTCTAGTACTTACCTTTATGCAAGAGTCATGGTGATCTTCACCATTTCATATAATTTGCCTTTTTCTCTTAGAAAGCGTCATGTGTTGGGGAATGATCCAGACATATATATCCATACAAATATATATGATCATGAATTATTATTGTTGACAATTATCTACGTGATAAATAAGTTGGGAGGCGAAACATTAAGCCCCTATCTTTCTGTGTGTTCGATGGATGCTATTTGTTCTAAATATATACTTTGAGCGTCAATAATCTTGGAAGACTGTATGATAGTTGAGTATGTGTAATTTGCTAAATAAAAGCTCTTACATAGACCCTTGCTGGAAAAAAGATGAATTGCAATTGTTTGATGACTAGGAATGTGGTTTGTTAGTTTTCAAGAAACTTTCTAGTCTATACTTTAACATGTGAATAGCTTGTTACTTGATCATGAGAAGTTTTATGAGATGAGCTACTGTTTATGGTGTATATTGATGCCAGAAAAAGTGATTGGAATTATCATTGATCAAACTTGTGCACTTGCTAGCATTCACACTTCATAAAGTATTTCTTTTATCATTTACCTACTCAAGGACGAGCAGGAATTAAGCTTGGGGATGCTGATACGTCTCCAACGTATATAAATTTATGAAGTATTCATGCCATGTTTACTATAATTCTATATGATTTTGGTATGATTTGATTAGAACTAACCCAGACTAATGTTGTTTTCAGCAGAACTACCATGATGTTGTTTTTGTGCAGAAATAAAAGTTCTCGGAATGGGCTAAAAATTTACAGAGAATACCGGAGAATATTTTTGGAAAATTTAAAAAATACTGGAGCCCCCCTAGAGATTGATTAGAACTAACCCGGACTAAAAATTTACAGAGAATATTTTTGGAAAATATAAAAAATACTGGAGCAAAAAGATACCGGAGAGGAAACCCAAGGCAGCCACAAGGGTGCCCCCCTAGGGCGCGCCCCCTAGCTTGTCACCTCGTCGAGAATCTTTTGGACGTGGGACCAATGCCAAATACTCCTATAAAAACCCATGTCCCCGTAAAGAACCGTAGATCTGAAGTTCCGCTGCCGCAAGTCTCTGCAGCCACGAAAAGTTAATCTTGGCCCTCTCCGGCACCCTGCCGAAGGGGGTCACCATCATCGGAGACCATGGAGGAGGAAGAAGGAGAGGTGATACATCTCTGTCATATCTATAATTTTTTATTGTTTCATGCCAATATTCTACAACTTTCATATACTTTTGGCAACTATTTATACTATTTTTGGGACTAACATATTGATCTAGTGCCCAATGTCAGTTCCTGTTTGTTGCATGTTTTTTGTTTTGCAGAATATCCACACCAAATGAAGTCCGAACGCGATAAAAACTTGCAGATATTTTTTTGGAATATATGTGTTTTTTGGGGAAAATAATCAATGCGAGATGATGCCCGAGGAGGTGACAACCCTGCTAGGCGTGACCCACCCCCCTCGCCGCGCCTGGCAGGATTGTGGCCACCCCTTAGGTAGGTTGGATCTGTCCTTTGGCCACAAGGAAGATATTTCTATAATAAAAAAACCCTCAAAATTTCAGCCCTACGAATATTAGAGAAACGGTGAAAGGCTAGAATCTGGGAGCGTAGAAATAGAAGGAAACAGAGAGAGAGATCCAATCTAGGAGGGGCTCTCGCCCCTCTGTCGCCATGGAGGCCAAGGACCAGAGGGGAAACCCTCCTCCTATCTAGGGGGGAGGTCAAGGAAGAAGAAGAAGGAGGGGGCTCTCTCCCTCTCTCCCGGTGGCACCGGAACGCCGCCGGAGCCATCATCGTGACAGGGATCTACTCCAACAACTCCGTCATCTTCACCAACACCTCCATCACATTCCCCCATTTATCTACAGCGGTCCACTCTCCTGCAATCCACTGTACCCTTTACTTGAGCATGGTGCTTTATGCTTCATATTATTATCCAATGATGTGTTGCTATCCTATGATGTCTGAGTAGATTTTTGTTGTCCTATGGGTTGATTGATGATCATGATTGGTTTGAGTTGCATGTTTTATTTTCGGTGCTGTCCTATGGTGCTCTCCGTGTCGCGCAATCATGAGGGATCCTCGCTGTAGGGTGTTGCAATGTGTTCATGATTTGCCTATGGTGGATTGCTTGAGTGACAGAAGCATAAACCCGAGTAGGTCGGTTGTTGCATATGGGAGTAAAGAGGACTTGATACCTTATAATGCTATGGTTGGGTTTTACCTTAATGATCTTTAGTAGTTGCACATGCTTGCTATAGTACCAATCATAAGTGCATATGATACAAGTAGAGAAAGTATGTTAGCTTATGCCTCTCACTCATATAAAATTGCAATAATGATGACCGGTGTAGTTATCGATTACCTAGGGACAATTCCGCAAATCCTATGACCACTTTTCCACACTCGTTAAACTAACTTAGTTGTTTCTTTATCTTAGAAGCCCCTAGATTTTATTTATGTGCACTTTATTATCTTGCAAACCTATCCCTTTACACATACAAAGTACTTTTAGTTTCATACTTGTTCTAGGTAAAGCAAACGTTAAGCGTGCGTAGAGTTTTATCAGTTGTCGATTGAACTTGAGGGAATATCTGTTCTACGTTTAGCTCCTCATTGGGTTCGACACTCTTACTTATCAAAAAAGGCTACAACTGATCCCCTACACTTGTGGGCTATCAAGACCTTTTTCTGGCGCCGTTGCCGGGGAGCAATTTCGTGGGGTGAATATTCTCGTGTGTGCTTGTTTGCTTTATCGCTAAGTAGATTTTATTTGCTGTTTTAACTTGTTTTATATCTTTAGATATGGGTAGGAAACGCAAAATACCAGAAAAATAGTGGTACTTGCTTCTCCAAAAGTTGAGGAACCACTAGTGTTCCGTACCACCAAAGAATATTACTTGGGTCATCTTCGATCCACTTGTGCTCGTGCTGAAAACCCAACTAGCTTAGTTGAGGGAAAATAATTAAATGAGCATGCTCATTATGTGCGATACCGCATATCTCAAAAAGGGAAACTCTTGTGGCATCAAATTAATACTTTGTGTTGCTATGCTTGGAATCTATGTGAAATTTATGATTTTACTTGTTGTTCTAAAGAAGCTAGAAAACACCTTCCCTACCAATGTGTGTTTAATGATAATGACATACTATCATCTTATGCCAAGGAGGCCTATTTCTATAATGATGTTGAACAAATTGAAGAATTTGTTGCTTTTAAGGGTGCCTATGAAATTGCTTCTTTCATTGAAAAGTATGAGGCTACTCTTTACAATTCTGAAAAAAATTTCCATACTTAAATATTGCTATGAAGACTATGCTTCTAATGCTTATGTTAAGTTTATTGAAAGAATGACCGCTGCCTTGGAAGAGAATAATATTTTGCAGGAATCTATGGAAGAGAAAGATGCTGAAATTATAAGCTCGTTAGATGAAAAAGATGAGTAGGAGAACTAAGAACAAAAGGAGGAAGAGCGGATTAGCTACCCATGCCCACCTTCTAATGAGAGTAACTCTTCAACTCATACATTGTTTAATTTCCCTTCGTGCTTACCGAAGGATGAATGCTATGTTGATTGCTATGATCCCTTGGATTCTTTTGAAATATCCCTTTTTGATGAACTTGATGCTTGCTATTCTTGTGGCCATGATACCAATATGAATTATTCTTATGAAGATGAACTTGCTATAGTTCCTTATGTTAAGCATGAAATTGTTTATATTGCACCCACACATGATAGTCCTATTATCTTTTTGAATTCTCCAAACTACACTATAACGGAGAAGTTTTCACTTATTAAGGATTATATTGATGGGTTACGTTTTCCTATTGCACATGATGACTTTAATGAATATAATACGCATGTGCTTTCTACTCCTACTTACAATTATTATGAGAGAGGAACTACATCTTCATCTCTCTATGTTTCCGATACAATAAAATTGCAAGAAGCTACGTATGCTATCCATTGGCCTTTACTTGGTGTGAATGAATTGTTCTTGTATGACATGCCAATGCATAGGAAGAGAGTTAGACGTCGTCATTGCATGATATATGTTACTTTGTGCTAACTACAAAATTACAAATCATTGTTAATTGAAATTGGCTTTGATATACCTTGGGATCCGGGTGGATCCATTACTTGAGCACTATAGGCCTAGCTTAATGGCTTTAAAGAAAGCGCTGCTAGGGAGACAACCCGGAAGTTTTAGAGAGTTATTTTATTCTGTTATATGCTTTTATATAGTTTAAAAACAAAAAATAAAGTGGGGAACTTAAAACTTTTTCAAAAATAAAAGTGAAAGTGAGAAAGACAAGCATCGTTGAAGTGGGAGCTAGCATTGAACTCTGTTCATGCCCATGGAAACTTTGTAAATCTTTATTACAGATACTTTTCAACAAAAATAATTATCCCCTTGTACAAATCCATTATATTATAAAAATAATGTGCCAAGATTTTCCTTTAGGATGATTAGATTGCTTGTTTGGTTTGTGCGGTGCAAAAACAGAAACTTTGGTTGTAGTGTGTGAATTTACATTTTTTAACTGGAATGTCAAAAGTTTCTAATTTTTTACACAATACTGTTATGCAAATTGTTTATTTTTCCTAATGTTTCAGAATTTTTAGAGTTACAGAAGTATGGTGAATGTTCAGATTGTTATAGACTATCCTGTTTAAGACATATTCTATTTTTGATGCATTGTTTTGCTAAGTTTCAATGAAACTATCGATTTTATCGATGGTATAAGCCATAAATAAGTTATAATACAATAGCTAAATGCAAAAAAAACATATAATGGCTTTTCAACAGTATTTATAGTGGTAATTTGCTTTATTATACTAACGGATCTCACGAGGGTTTTGTTATGTTTTGTGTGATTGAAGTTTTCAAGTTTTTGGTGAGATCGCGATGGATGAAGGAATAAGGAGTGGAAAGAGACTAAGCTTGGGGATTCCCGAGGCACCCCAAGGTAATATTCAAGGACTCCCAAGAAATTAATCTTGGGGATGCCCCGGAAGGCATCCCCTCTTTCTTCTAACAACCATCGGTAATTTTACTTGGAGCTATACTTTTATTCGCCCCATGATATGCATAAATCTTGGAGCGTCGTGTGCTTTTCTTTTAATAATCCACCATGCTGCTATGAGAAAGTCCTTGGTTGATTTATACAAGGCTCTCTGCACCTCACTTATATCTTTTGAGTATGGCTTTATAGAATGCTTCATGTGCTTCACATATATCATTTGAAGTTTGGATTGCCTGTTTCTCACACATAGAAAACCACCATTTGTCGAATGCTCTTTTGCTTCACTTATATTTGTTAGAGTGTGGGCATATGATTTGTAGTAATAATTAAACTCTCATGCTTCACTTATATCTATTTAGAGAGTTAACAAGAGTTGGTCATTTACATGGTTAGTCATAAAATCCTACATAAAACTTGTACATCACTGAATATGATGTGTCTGATTCCTTGCAATAGTTTTGCGATATAAATATGGTGATATTAGAGTCATGCTAGTGAGTAATTGTGGATTGGTAGAAATACTTCTGTAAAGGTTTGTGATTCCCGTAGTTTGCACGTATGGTGAACCGTTATGTAAGGAAGTCAGAGCATGATTTGTTTATCGATTGTCAACCCTTGTGTGAGGGTTGGGAGACCGCGATGGTTAACTCCTACCAACCTCTCCCTGTCGTGGGAACGAACACCTATGGGACCATGGGGGCCATTTTCGTTTCGGGCCGCATGGATGCGTAAAACCCTACTCTTGCTTGGTTGTATTGATCGTGTTCTAGGGTCCGAGATATAGGAGCGCCATGAACGGCTGCTACGTGAGCTTGGGAACCTCCAGTGGTCTAACTATTGGGCTCTGGTTGTCTAACTATCTAATTGTTCGAAATCCCAAAGTCAAAAGGTCCAAAAAGTCTCCTCCTTTAATGCCCTAGGCCTCCTTTTATACTCAAGGGAATCCCAATAGTGGCATACAGTGTGCACATGGGATGCACAGTGCTGCTACAATGCTATCATACCTAAACCTGACAGAGTAGGACAAGAGTATTAAATGCACCGTCAGGGGCCTCAATCCGTCAGTGGGGCGGGACGGGGGCCGTCCCATCGGCGCCGCTTAGCTCCCTCCAATGTCAACGCCGTGACACGCGTCTAGGTGGATCGAAACATGTCCTGTGTGCTGGCTGTGCTTACTAGGTCTCACCTTGTCGGGACCTTGCCTTGTCGGGGGCCTGGAGGCTCTACGGCCCTCCCGGCAAGGTCTTGCTAGTAGTCTTGAGTCTCTTGTGCTGGTGCTTGGTATGTCTTCGCTAGGGCCTGCCGCTAGGGCAGCTTGTACTACCCGTGCATGAGTAAAGGGGCACTAGATGGCCCAAAAACTCTAGTGCACTAACAGGAGCCCTCGGGCCTGGGCCATACACATCGCGAGGCGTCGTTGGGCTAGGCCCAACCAGTGCACGGGCACGCATGGCAGGGCCTTCCAGTTGTGATCATTGCGCTCGCTGCGCTTCCTCACGATGCCCATTGAATGCGAGTAGTGGGATACATGCACGGCATGGTCATCGAGTTTTTATTTACCGCGTCAGGTCCTTTCCGCCATGCGCGCTGCATGCATAGCGGGGAGCTAGCAACGGGCGCCCGTGACTTAAAGACCCTGAGAAAAGGCAGTAACTGCGGCGCCATGGATTGGGGTGACGGGGCAGTTGGTGTTCACCCCGTGATCGAGGGCGCCACTATTGGAGGAGGTGGGTGGTGTCCTCTAGAGTGGGGGAGAGCCAGCCCCCGCGCTTCCTCCTATAAGTTGGGGACGGCGGGGGCGGAGCTCATCCATCCTTCTTCCGCCCTTCGAGCGCGAGAGTTGGCAGTCCGCCTCCTCCCTCGTCTTCTCCATATTCAGGTAGCGCCCGTCCTTAGCCATGACTAGGGGGCGAGGGCGACTGCCTTCCTCGGCTGCGAGGAGGAGCTCTCATCTGGATCATGCCGCCGCTTCAGCCGCGAAGGTGGCGGGAGGCTCGAGTTCGCGTAGTGGAAGAGGCACGAGGGGCCGTGGTTGCTGCGGAGGTCGAGATTGGGGGAGGCAGAGCGCTGCTCCACCCCCTTCTCTGACGCCAAGTATCTCCATCGAAGAGGCCCACGCCGAGGGGACAGCGCTGGACTTCGTCCTCGAGCTGGGCGGTCCCCTCTGGAGCCACCTGCGCCTCCCACACCTCTTCGGCAGGGCGATGGAGGACGACCAGCTGCCCTTCCTATGGCTGCGGGTGGCAGGGTGCTGCAATGGCGCGATGCGGGTGGATGTTGAGTATCTAGCACGCTGCATCATGTTCCTTAGGCGAGGCTGGAAGACCTTTGCCCTTGCCCACGGTATCCAGGAGGGGCAGGTCCTTCATTTTAAACTGATGGAGGCCGATACGCTCTCCATCAAGATTTGTGGGAGCTCCAGCATCTGCCTGAGCTGCTGCGAAGAGAGCACGAGCAGTGCCGAAAGCATGTCATCTGGCAAGAGTGACGAAGAGGACAACGGCGAAGATAGTGGCGATGAACCCGGTCCTTGGATAGTCAAGTTGGAGCCCGATGATTCGAGCTCGGACTGACCGCCGGCCGCACCATCGTCGCCAGCCTCATGCCTCTCCCCCTCCCGGCAAGATGTCCTTGTCGGGTGCTTCAGTCCCAGGCGCTGGGTCATATTCCAGCTCCAGCAGACCCCTGGTCTTCGGCTTCAGGGGTCCATCCTCCTTTCCACCCGCTCCGGCCTTCTCCTACGCGCAATGCTGGTCCAGGAGGGACCATCTCTTGCCTGCCTATTTGGCAGCCCTGCTCGTCCACACAGTGCTGGTCCAGAGGGGTCATGCTGGGCTTCTGCCGGGGGCCTCTCACCATCTTTTTCTTCTTGTATCCCGCCTCTCCTTTCCATCTTTTTCTTCTTGTAATCTCCCCTAGGGAAGAAAGTCAAATAAAGATGTACTTAGAAAAGAGCGATATCTTATGTATATTTCACCCTATTCTTAATGAATGCGCATTATGTTCCTTATTAAACTAATTCTATGAATGGAAATTTTCCCTTCGCCCTTTCTGGAAGAATCTTGCTGGCGTGTGTAGTCCTACCGCAAGCGCTTTGAGGAACAGGTCCTTAACGGCCTGCTAGCGGTGCTACTACCGGTAAGACACCTTGGCGTCCTTGGCGCGACCATTCAAGGCCTCGGCCTTGCTCAAAAACGGGATAAGGGTGCGAGCGCTGTCACTTGGATTGTTGAGAGGACTCGAAACAAAACAAGGAACGTGGGCAAAGCCACTTAAGCCATTGAGCGGTCCCGAACGCAGTGAGGGCGCATCCAATCGCAGCAAGGTTCCCGTGCATGCAGTTTTTCAATACAGAAGTCGAAATTGCTCAAGGAAAATAGCTTTACAGCAAGGATTCACATAGGGCTTTCGCAACATATCTTTTTGTTGCCTTTCTCGTTCCGACAAGTTTTTTTTGGCACGTGAACGTCGCTCATAGGTATCCGTACCATCATCCCCCCGGCAAAGCTGCACGCGAGGGATCCTTCTGTCCTTTGGAAAAACAAAGAAGAGAAAATATGGATATGGAACCTTGGTGGTTCGTTAGTCCTTGCCAGAATTAAGTGCAATGCAACACTTCAGATAAACATGCACATAAGTAAACATGAACACTTATCTTTATTTATCTACGCACAGGGTCTGAGCTTGGATTTGTACCAAGGATTACATGCTTCAGTGACAAGACTTGTACAAAAGGTGGTTGCTGGGGTTGGCCCGACAACCATGCCTCATGGGTAGAACTTTCGAAGATGCTCGATATTCTAGGAGTTGCTCACCGGAATGCCATCCTCGGTCTCCAGGCAGACTACGCGGGGCCTAGTGACTCATACTACCCGATAAGGGCCTTCCCACTTTGGCGTCAACTTGTTTGGATTCTTGGCAAACTGAACTCGCCGAAGAACAAGGTCACCTTCCTCAAGACTTATGGCATTGACCTTGCGGCTATGGTAGCGGCGCAAGGCTTGCTGGTAGCGCGCAGCTCTCACGGCAGCCTAAAGACGGTCTTCCTCAAGGAGCGTTGCATCGTCTTGCCGCAACTGCTCTTGCTCGATCTCATCATAAGCGAGCACTCGAGGCGACCCGTATATGAGCTCCGTGGGGAGCACTCCCTCCACCCCATAGACAAGGGAGAAAGGTGTCTAGCCAGTAGCTCGATTTGGTGTCATCCTAATTGACCAAAGAACCACCAGCAACTCATCAATCTAGTTTCTTCCGCACTTGTGCAGCCTATCAAAAGTTCTTGTCTTGAGACCTTGTAGCACCTCAGCATTAGCCCTCTCTACTTGGACGTTGCTCCTAGGGTGGGCAACGAAAGCAAAACAGATTTTGCTACCAAGGTCTTGGACATACTGCATGAAGGTGCGACTCGTGAACTGTGTGCCATTGTTAGTGATGATCCTGTTGGGAACACCAAAGCGGCAAACTAGTCCCTTAAACAATCTGACGACTGACTATGTTGTCACCTTCCTCATTGCTTCCACTTTCGGCCACTTTGTGAACTTGTCGATTGCCACGTACAAGTACTCAGAGCCCCCGGCAGCGCAGGGAAAGGGAGCCGAGATGTCGAGCCCCCAGACCGAAAATGGCCAAGAGAGAGGGATTGTTTAAAGGGCTTGAGATGGTTGATGTAGCTTCTTCAAATGAAACTGGCATGCTTCACACTTGGTTACTAACGCAGTTGCATCCTGGAGGGCACTGGGCCAAAACAAACCTTGCTGGAATGCCTTTCCGGCAGGTGCTCTTGATCCTATGAGTTAGCCACATATACCTCCGTGTATCTCTGCCAACAGTTCTAGTCCATCCTCCCGAGAAATGCACTTGATTTTCACGTTGCTCGGTCTCTTTCTATATAGGACGTTGTCTACGAACTGGTACATATGAGACTGGCGGGCTAATTTCTCTGCATCCTCTTGCTCCTCGGGGAGCTCTCCTGTCTGAAGGAATTGGACAAGATGATGTGCCCATGCTGGAGCCTGGGGCTCGACAACAAGGACTAAAGCCGTATCCTCTGCCGGGGGAGCATATGCCTCGACGGCAAGGGCCTGAGGGCCTGCCGGAGTCTGCTGCGCCCCGGCTAGCCTGGTGGGAGCGTACGCTTCTATGGCAAGAGCCGTTGGCCCTGCCGGAGCATACTAGTCACCGGCAAGCCTGCTATTCTTTTGGGCAACTCTCTCACCGGCGGCTTCAGGGAGCTCTGCCGGGAAATACTTGCTGGAACTCAACTTCCTTCTCTTATCTTGTCCAGTTGATGGCGTCACTGAGGGTTGAGTTAGTTGGAGCACAAAAGTTCCTGGTTCCACAGGTAACTTAAGGGCAACACATTTTGACAGGCCATCGACAACGTTGTTCTCTACATGTGGAATGTGCTCCATTTGCAGGTCATCAAAACGTTCTTCCAACTTCCTCACTTCATCTACATAAGCCTCCATCAACGGACTCTGGTAATCCTTGTTCACTTGCATAACGACAAGTTGAGAAACACCGCTGACAATAAGTTTCTTGATCCCAAGGTCCGCCGTGATCCTGAGACCGGCAAGCAGCCTTTCATACTTAGTAGTGTTGTTCGTTGATCTCTCCCGGGGAAAGTACATATGGATCACATATCTGAGGTGCTCTCCGGTGGATGCAACAAGCAGTACTCCAGCACCAACGCCTTGCTGCGAGAAAGCTCCATCAAAATACATGATTGACTCTCGATCAGTCTCCTTGTCGGGGAGAGTTGACTCTGGAATCTCTTCATCGGGCGTTGGGGTCCATTCTGCAATGAACTCCGCCAAGGCCTTGCTCTGAATGGTCAAAGTGCTTTCAAACTTATGACCAAATCTTGATAGTTCTAGAGCCCACTCCACAATCCTGCCGGTAGCTTCTGGGATCCTCAATATCCGTTGTAGCGGGGAACGGGTGACAACGGTGATCTCATGTGCTTGGAAGTAATGGCGCGGATTCCTTGAGGCCATAAGAAGGCCAAAGAGAAACTTTTGCATGCCAGAATACCTTGATCTAGCCCCCTACAACAAGGAGCTGACAAAATAGACTGGTCGCTGCACCACTTTCTTGTTCTGAACTATCTCTTTCAATGGCACACATCCTTCCTTGCCGGCAGCAGACCTTGCCGGAGACTGTCCTGGCTCATCGCTTGGCGTCCCTGCTGTTGCCGCCGCTTCTTCGTCAACTTCTCTTTCGGCCACCAGTGCAGCACTCACCACTTGATTCGTTGCCGCCAAGTACAGCAGCAACGACTCTTGTGGTTTTGGCGTGACTAGGACAAGTGGAGAGGAAAGGTACTTCTTCAAATCCTGTAGCGCTGCCTCTGCTTCCGGAGTCCATTTCATTGGACCTGCCTTCTTCAAGATTTTGAAAAAGGGCAGGGCGCACTCAGCAGACTTTGAGATGAACCCACTCAGAGCAGCAACATAGCCGGCAAGGCGTCGCACATCCTTGACTCATCTTGGTGCCTCAGTTTGCTCAATTGCTTTGATCTTGTCGGGATTCGCTTCGATTCCGCATTGACACACAAAGAAAACGAGAAGCTTGCCAGATGGGATGCCGAACACACATTTCTCGGGGTTGAGCTTCATGATGATCTTGCACATATTGGCGAACATCTCTTCTAGGTCCGCTATGAGCGTGGCCTTGTCCTTGTTTTTGAGCACTATGTCATCCATATAAACCTCCATATTTCTATGCAGCTGGGGCTCAAAACCAATCTGGACCGCTCTCACAAAGGTAGAACCATCGCTTTTCAACCCGAAAGGCATACGCAAAAAAGCAGTACATACCACATGGGGTGATAAATGCGGTCTTTTCTTCATCTTCCTTGGCCATAAAGATCTGATGATAACTGGAATAGGCGTCAAGGAAACACAACAAGTCGTAGTCGGCGGTGGAGTCCACAATCTGGTCGATGCGCGGCAAGGGAAAAGGATCTTTGGGGCAGGCCTTGTTGATGTCTGTGAAATCAATGCATAGCCTCCACTTCTCATTCGCCTTGCGCACTACGACTAGATTGGCCAACCACATAGGGTGGAGTAGTCCTCTGATCAGACTAGCTGCCTCTAACTTCTTGATTTCTTCGGCAATAAACTGTTGCCGCTCCAAAGCTTGCTTTCGAACCTTCTGCTTGACGGGCCGCGCGTGCGGACAAACGGCAAGGTAGTGCTCAATCACCTTCCTAGGAACACCGGGGATATCAGATGGTTGCCATGCAAATACATCGACATTCGTCCACAGGAAGGCAACGAGCGCGCTTTCCTATTTATCGTCAAGGGTGGAACTTATAGTGAAAGTTCCCCCCGTGCCATCCTCCTTGGCGGGCACCTTCTTGGTTTTTGGTGGATCTGCCTTGGACTTCTTGCTCTTGCCAGTGGAGCTATCTAACACATCGTCAACAGTAGCGCAACACTCCGAAGAGGTGTGCTTGCCGGAATGTGCGCCAGAGGCCTTGCCGGTTTTCTTCCCCCCGGAGGCTTCAGCGGCAGGAGCAAGTGCCTTGGCGGCAGGTGTTGTGGCTGCGCCCCGGTATAGTTGGTAGGCGCAGATAAGCGTGCTCTTTTTGCCAGAGTTGATGGTAATGATGCTCATCGGTCCGGGCATCTTTAGTATGTTGTAAGCGAAGTGAGTGGCCTCCATGAACTTGGCCAGTGTCGGCCGCCCGAGAATGCCATTGTATGGCAACAAGATCTCGGCAACGTCAAATACGATCTTCTCCGTTCTAAACTTGATATCGCCGCCGAACGTCATTGGTAGCGTGACCTTGCCTTTCAGCTGAGTCCTTCCTGAATGGACCCCTTGGAAAGGGCCTGTCGGCTCGAGATCTTCGTCGGGAATCTGCAGCCTCCGAATGACATCGGGCGAGATCAGGTTCAGGCTGGCCCCGCTGTCGACTAACATCTTCGTCACCTTGAGGTTGCGGATTGTTCGCGAGAACAACAACGACAGGCACCCGACCGCGGTTACGCGATCAGGGAGATCCTCGGCGTCGAAGATGATAGGAGTGTTGGACCATTTCAAAGGTTTCTGTGCGTCGATAGTGGGCTCTACCGCACTAACCTCATGTGCCCACTGTTTAAGTTGGCGATGAGAGGAATGCGATGAGGCTCCTCCTTCTATGCACATCACCTGCCTAGCTTTCTGAAACTCATGCTCACTGGACTCATCGTCCTGTTCGACGTCATTATCATCCCCCTCTTGCTTATCGCGCTCGCGGGCTGGCTGAAACTTCTATTGCTTGGGCTTGCCGTGGCGGCTTCCTCGGCCAACACGCTTCTTGCCGGACCCCTCAGCACAATCTTGACCCTTCTCCTTGTCACGTCTTTCGTATTCAGCCCTCTGCTTCTCGACAAGCTGCTCAACTTGCCAGCAGTCTTGGAGGTCATGGCCTTTGGTGCGATGGATCTTGCAATACTACTTGCTGGAGTCTTCTGGCTTGCCGACAGCCGCCAGGGCATGGCAGGAGGCGCACCCGGCAACATCGTTTCCGGGGTCATCAACCTTGCCTTTCTTGGTGGTGCCGGGGTTGCCGGATCCTTCGACGGCTAGCACGGTCTTGCCCTTGCGCTTCTTGTTCCACTACCGGCCCTTCTTCGCTGGGGTGGCGGTGTCTTCATCCTCAGAGTCGACCTCCACGCTGGCATCTTCACCGGGGAGTCTTCTCCCTTCTTCAGCCCGAGCGCACTTGTCTGCCAAAGCATCAAGCTCGGCGACGTCCCTGACTCTGTTCATCGCCAGCTCTTCCCGCATCCTGTGATTGCACACGTTCCGATGGAACACGCCGATAACAGTGACAGGGTGAACGTCTGGGATGTTGTGGTGCACACAGCTGAACCTATGGATGTACTTGCGCAGAGTTCCGCCTTCCTTCTGGGGGATGATGTGGAGGTCGCTCTCCTGGCCAGGAGCTTGATGACCCCCGGTGAAGGCACCAACGAACTTGTAACACAGGTCCGCCCAGGAGGCGATGGAACTCTACGGCAAGTGCATCAGCCACGACCTGACGTTGGGCTTAAGCACAACTGGGAAGTAGTTGGCCAATATCTTGTCGTTGCGGCCCCCGACAGCCTACACCGCAATGGTGTAGACGCTCAGGAACTCTGACGGATAGGTCTTGCCATCGTACTTCTTTGGGACTTCTGGTTTGAACATGCAGGTATTGGGCCACTGGACTTGCCGTAGCTCAAGAGTAAATGCTGGACAACCCACCTCGTAAGGTAGGCTGACAAGATACCCCGGCACGGACTTGTCTAGAGTGGGTCCCGCGTGCCTGTCCGACTAGAGGCGCGCTTCCCGTCGCCGTTCGATCGCTGTTCGAGCATCCTCCTTGCCACGTTCCCAAAGAACAGGACACTGGTCACTTCGTGTTTGTGGGTCAGACGACGCTGTTGAGTAACCGTCGCGGGCGTCAGTACGTCGGGTTGGCGACTGACGATGCTGTCGCGGAGGAGAGTGCGCCAAGGTCACGCCGACTTCGGGCTCTTCACCGCTGGTCTAAGGCGGCCTGTGGGCCAAAGCTTGTCTGCGAGGCTGAGGAGGCTCTGAATGGTGGCTCTCCATTCATCGAGCTTCTCTGCAGCAGTGAGGAAGTGCAGGAGTAGCTACGCTCGCGCCATTGCTTCCTCCCATGTGGACGGCATCGAGCGGCGTGAGGAACTTGAGGTGCTCTGACTCCTAACCGTGTTAGAAGGAGCACCTCCGCGGTCCCGCGTCGGCTTGCCACTCCTGCTTGCATGCTGGTGTCGTGCATCTTGGGAATGATGCACAGGAGCTTTTCCGTGGGGATGCTAAGAACTACTGGCGCCGTGGTGTGGCTCTCCGCGCGCGTCCTGATAAGGTCGTGGCGTAGGCTCCGGCGTGGGTGCCCGAGAAGACACTCTTCCGCCCCCTGAGTTTGTTGTACCACCTGCAGGCGATACTGCTCCGCTTTGGGACCCAGGGGCGCAGGGGTTCCCACCGCCGCCATGAGCGTCTTCGCGACGAGCATCGCCAACTGCTTGGTCTTGGTCACCAGAGCGCCGCGGAAGTTCAGAACCTCTGCCTCCTCCTCCTCCACCCACGTCTATGTCGTCCCCCGTCCACGGAGATATAGGAACGATGCACGCAGATGGGCCAAGTGCTGCCAGGCCCTTCTTCTTGGGGGCCATGGCGATGATCAAGCTGGGGCACAGATCACCAGAACGGGTTCGTAGAACCACTTATGGCCCCTACCTGGCGCACCAAAGATGTCGTGAGAACGAACACCTATGGGACCACGGGGACCCCTTTCGGTTCGGTGGGGGGGCGAGCTGGAACAAAGAGCCGGTCTGGTGAGCTGCGCGCGAGGAGTTTTTACCCAGGTTGGGGCCGCATGGATGTGTAAAACCCTACTCCTTCTTGGTTGTATTGATCATGTTCTAGGGTCCGAGCTACAGGAGCGCCATGAACGGCTGCTACGTGAGCTTGGGAACCTCGAGTGGTCTAATTGTTGGCTCTGGTGGTCTAACTGTCTAACTGTCAGAAAGCCTAAAGCCAAAAGGTCCAAAAAGTCTCCTCCTGTATCGCCCTGGGCCTCCTTTTATACTCAAGGGAATCCCAATAGTGGCGTATAGTGTGCACATGGGATGCACAGTGCTGCTATAGTGCTATCATACCTAACCCTAACAGAGTAGGACAAGAGCATTAAATGCACCGTCAGGGGCCTCAGTCCGTCAGTGGGACGGGACGGGGACCGTCCCATCGGCGCCGCTTAGCTCCCTCCAACGCCGACGCCGCGACACGCGTCCAGGTGGATCGACACATGTCCTATGTGCTGGCGGTGCTTGCCGGGGCCTCGCCTTGCCGGGACCTTGCCTTGCCGGGGGCCTGGAGGCTCTACGGCCCTCCCGGCAAGGTCTTGCCGGTAGTCTTGAGTCTCCTGTGCTGGTGCTTGGTAAGTCTTCGTTGGGCCCTGCCGTCGGGGCGACTACTACTGCCCGTGCACGAGTAAAGGGGCACTAGATTGCCCAAAAACTCTAGTGCACCGACACTCCCCTAGGAGCATGCGTCTAATACTTTGCTTCGATGACTAATAGACTTTTGCAATAAGTATGTGAGTTCTTTATGACTAATGTGAGTCCATGGATTATACGCACTCTCACCCTTCCACCTTTGCTAGCTTCTCTTGTACCATGCAACTTTCGCCAGTGCATTACAACCACCATATATCCTTCCTCAAAAGAGCCACCATACCTACCTATTATGGCATTTCCATAGCCAATGTGAGATATATTGTCATGCAACTTCCACCGTTCCATTTATTATGACACGCGCCATCATTTTCATATTACTTTGCATGATCGTAGGATAGCTAGCATGATGTTTTCATGGCTTGTCCATTTTTTTGATGTCATTGCTATGCTAGATCATTGCACATCTCGGTACACTAGCAGAGGCATTCATATAGAGTCATATTTTGTTCTAGTATCAAGTTGTAATTCTTGAGTTGTAAGTAAATAAAAGTGTGATGATCATCATTATTATATCATTGTCCCATGTGAGGAAAGGATGATGGAAGCTATGATTCCCTCACAAGTTGGGATGAGACTCCGGACTTTATGAAAAATAAAAGAGGCCAGCGAAGCCCAAATAAAAAAGAGAGGCCTTAGATACCCACAAAAAAATAAACTAAGAAAAAAAGAGAAAAGGGAGAAGGGACAATGCTACTATCCTTTTTCCACACTTGTGCTTGAAAATAGCACCATGATCTTCATGGTAGAGAGTCTCCTATTTTGTCACTTTCATATACTAGTGGGAATTTTTCATTATATAACTTGGCTTGTATATTACATTGATGGGCTTCCACAAATTGCCCTAGGTCTTCATGAGCAAGCAAGTTGGATGCACACCCACTTAGTTTCTTTTTGAGCTTTCATACACTTATAGCTCTAGTGCATCCGTTGCATGGCAATCCCTACACACTCACATTAATATCTATTAATGGGCATCTCCATAGTTCGTTGATATGCCTAGTTGATGTGAGACTATCTTCTCCTTTTTCTTCACAACCTCCACCATATTCTATTCCACCTATAGTGCTATATCCATGGCTCACGCTCATGTATTGCGTGAGATTTGAAATTTTTTGAGAACATAAAAGGTGTGAAACAATTTCTTGACTTGTCATCGGGGTTGTGCATGATATAAATACTTTGTGTGGGTAAGATGGAGCATAGCCAGACTATATGATATTGTAGGGATAACTTTCTTTTGCCATTATATTTTGAAGAGATAAAATTGCTTTGATAGTATGCTTGAAGTATTATTGTCTTAAAGTCAAATGATAGACTATTGCTTTGAATCACTCGTGTCTTAATATTCATGCCATGATTAGATTATATGAACAAGATTATGCTAGGTAGCATTCCACATCAAAAATTATCTTTCTTTATCATTTACCTACTCGAGGACGAGCAAGAATTAAGCTTGGGGATGCTGATACGTCTCCATCGTATCTATATTTTTTGATTGTTTCATGCCAATATTCTACAACTTTCATATACTTTTGGCAACTTTTTACACTATTTTTGGGACTAACATATTGATCCAGTGTCCAGTGTCAATTCCTGCTTGTTGCATGTTTTTTGTTTCACAGAATATCCATACCAAACAAAGTCCAAACGCGCTAAAAACTTACGGAGATTTTTTTTGGAATATATGTGATTTGGGGGGAAAAGAATCAACGCGAGACGATGCCCGAGGAGGTGACAAGCCTCCTTGGCGCGTCCCACCCCCAGCCCCGCCTGGCAGGCTTCAAACCACCGCTTAGCTATGTTGGAGCTGTCCTTTTGCCGCAAGGAAGATATTTTTATAATAAAAATCCCCTCAAAATTTCAGCCCGATCGGAGTTACGGATCTCCGGATATTTAAGAAATGGTGGAAGGCCAGAATCTGGGAGTGCAGAAACAGAAGGAAACAGAGAAACAGAGAGAGATCAAATCTCGGAGGGGCTCTCGCCCCTACGCCTCCATGGAGGCCAAGGACCAGAGGGGAAACCCTGTTCCCATCTAGGGGGGAGGTCAAGGAATAAGAAGAAGGAGGGGGCTCTCTCCCCCTCTCTCCCGGTGGCACCGGAACATCGTCGGGGCCATCATCGTGACGACGATCTACTCCAACAACTCCGTCATCTTCACCAACACCTCCATCACCTTCCCCCATATATCTACAGCGGTATACTCTCTCGCAACCCGCTATACCCTCCACTTGAACATGGTGTTTTATGCTTCATATTATTATCCAATGATGTGTTTCCATCCTATGATGTCCAAGTAGATTTTTGTTGTCCTATGGGTTGATTGATGATCATGATTGGTTTGAGTTGCATGTTTTATTCTTGGTGCTATCCTATGGTGCTCTCCGTGTCGCGCAAGCATGAGGGATCCTCGTTGTAGGGTGTTGCAATGTGTTCATGATTTTCCTATGGTGGGTTGCTTGAGTGACAGAAGCATAAACCCGAGTAGGTGGGTAGTTGCATATGGGAGTAAAGAGGACTTGATTCCTTATAATTCTATGGTTGGGTTTTACCTTAATGATCTTTAGTAGTTGCGGATGCTTGGTAGATTCCAATCATAAGTGTATATGATCCAAGTAGAGAAAGTATGTTAGCTTATGCCTCTCCCTCATATAAAATTGCAATAATGATGACCGGTCTAGTTATCGATTGCCTAGGGACAATTCCGCAACTCCTGCCATCACTTTTCCACACTCGTTAAACTAAATTAGTTGTTTCTTTATCTTAGCAGCCCCTAGATTTTATTTACGTGCTTTTTATTATCTTGCAAACCTATCCCTTTACAACTACAAAGTACTTCTAGTTTCATACTTGTTCTAGGTAAAGCGAACGTTAAGCATGCGTAGAGTTGTATCAGTGGTCGATAGAACTTGAGGGAATATCTATTCTACCTTTAGCTCCTCGTTGGGTTCGACACTCTTACTTTTCAAAAAAGGCTACAACTGATCCCCTACACTTGTGGGTTATCAAGGGGCCATCATCACCATGGAGGCCAAGGATCAGAGGGAGAACCTCTCCCCACATAGGGGGGAGTCCATGGAGGAGGAAGCATGAGGGGGATACCCTCTGCCTCTCTCTCTCGGTGGCGCCGGAGTGCCATCAGGGGAATTGCTGCAGTGATCGCCTTCATAAACATCACCTTCTTCATCATCGTCCTCATATGTTTTCAGCGGTCCACTCTCTCGTATCCTGCTGTACTCCCCTACTTGAACATGGTGCTTTGTGACACATATTATGATCCAATGATGTGTTGCCATCGTATGATGTTTTGCGTAGATTTATTTTGTCTTATGGGTTGATTGATGATCTAGATTGGTCTGAGTTGTATGTTTATTTTGGTGTTGTCCTATGGTGCCTTCTGTGTTGAGCACACATGAAGGATTCCCGCTGTAGGGTGTTGTAATACGTTCATGATCCGCTTATAGTGGGTTCCTAGAGTGACAGAAGCTTAAACCCAAGTAAGGGGGTTTTTGTGAATGGTTATAGGGGACTTGATGCTTTAATTCTATGGTTGGGTTTTACCTTAATGATCTTTAGTAGTTGCGGATGCTTGCTAGAGTTCCAATCATAAGTGTATATGATCCAAGTAGAGAAAGTATGTTAGCTTATGCCTCTCCCTCATATAAACTTGCAATTATGATTACCGATCTTGTTAACAATTGCCTGGGACAATTCCGCACACCCACCCATCATTATTCCACACTCGTTATTTGTAATATATTGTAATATATTCTAACTTTATGATAACATCACCTATTTTTTATATTTTAGTTCTTCGATATCATGCAAATCAATTCTCTTCATACCCATAACGTAGTTTTA
This sequence comes from Hordeum marinum, assembly GCA_022496015.1. NCBI lineage: Eukaryota > Viridiplantae > Streptophyta > Magnoliopsida > Poales > Poaceae > Hordeum > Hordeum marinum. The sequence continues at coordinate 31,414 of JAAAWK010000121.1, read as the reverse complement.
TTTCTTGTTTCTAGTAGGAAGCAAATGTTCAGCGTACGTAGAGTCGTATCAGTGGCATATAGGACTTGAGAGAATATTGATCTTACCTTTAGCTCCTTGTGGGTTCGACACTCCATACTTATCACTTCCACCTTTGGAAATTGCTACGATGATTCCTTACACTTGGGGATTATCAGCACATGTGTGTATGTTGGTCATGAGGTTGGTTTGGAGTTGGACGGAACTGGTTTTGAGGTTCATTCTACTCCACTACTGCATGTGCTACCCCTCTATCTATGCAGAAAGTTTATTGTAATGAAATCCTAAGAAATTTGGAAGACCCTAGCTGTAAAACTGATTAAAAAATGGATATTATTACGATCATGAGATGGAAGTGTGGGATGACGCTTTAAAGGTTATGTCTATTGAGATTTTATGGAACTTGTTGTTGAGAAAATAATGAATGGGAATTTTACTAACTAGAGGTTGACAAATGGAAAACCTGCTATCGAGCAGGAGAAATGGTAGCCTATGGTGGTGCAAAAGCCCAATACTTTAAATCATGGGAGGCAGAACATTATGCCAAAAGCTGCAACTTACAAGATAAAGAAGAATTAGGAGCTTAAAAAACCAAGTCTTTCCCTGTTGTTCCTTGCACTTAGTTCGATAAGCATGCTTGTCTTGTTGACCCTAGGATTGGTGATACTAATGCTGGAGAAAAATGCTATCATTAAAAGTATGATTGATCTTAAAAACATCAATTTTTTTATTTTGGTTCTCAAAACACTAAGATTTCTTTACCTCAATCAATGGATTTTGATTTATGCTTTGATCCTGAAGTTTCTACTCGTTATAGATCAAGGGCATTGATGATTCTGTAACTCTGTTAGATAATGATGTCAGATTTAGACCTTGTGGTCTATGACACCCCTTTAAAATCTTATGACAGGTGCTTTTGGAACATTCATGGTCTTGGACATATTGGAAAAAATCAGAGCCTTGTGGACATCATTGCTAAATATAAACGTGATTTTATTGGATTTCAAGAAACTAGCAAATCATTTGTGATGATTTTTGAGCTCTATTTCTGGGAAGAGCTCTGGTAATTTAAATTTTTCTTGGTAGTTTTTGCCTGCTATTAATATTGTTGTTGGTATACTTATTGGTATGAATGCGAACATGTTTGACATAATTGGTTGTACTAGTAAAACATATTGCTTAATCGTTAATGTTTAGAAAAAAAGGCTTTTGATGGTATATGTTGCTGGTTTATGGTTCTTCTTATGTAGAGTTTGCACTCTATTTATAGATGAGATGCATAAAATTATGGAGTTGTTTACCTACCATGTATTTTAGGGTAGGGAGTTTAATGTAGTCAGAGAGGCCAAAGATAAATATAATGGTCTATTTAATAATACCTGGACATTTTTGTTCAATGAACGGATTGATATGTGGTCCCTTATGGAGATTAATATTGCTACTAGAGTTTCTACCTTGAGTAACAATCAAATAACACTATTTTTACCATTGATACGGTGTCCTCCTCTATTGATTGGGAGAATCATTTTCCTCTCTCTACCATATCTCTTTCCCTCGGGTTGGGAGTGACCATGCCCCTTCCTTTTGGATACTTACTAAGTTAGTAACCCAACTTCATGACCCATTAGATTCAAGAAGGGCTGACTGGGGCACCCTTATTTTGTACCTTAGTGCATACAATTTAGTCTACTCCTTCCCCCACAACTTTAACATCAATGTTTGGCAATTTAAGGTCAAAGTTTTGCAGAAAAAGGTCTAGGGATGGAGCATTAATCAAGAAGTTGTCCTTAAAAAGAACAAGTCACTCCTTCTAGAATTTGATATTATAGATGTGCTATGTGAGAAACGTCTTTTATCTCATGGGGATATTCAAAGAATTATGGAAATTAAGGAGGAGTTGTTTGAGATTTGGAAAATAGAGAAACTACTATATGGCATAGATTTAGGGATAGGAAGATAAAAGAGGGTGATATGGTGCTTATTTTGTGGTCTTGCTGTCAGTGTCAAAACCGGCGGATCTCAGGTAGGGGGTCCCGAACTGTGAGACTAGGATCAATGGTTATAGGAGACAAAGGGGACACAGATTTACCCAGGTTCGCCCCCCCCCTATGGAGGTAATACCCTACATCCTGCTTGGATGTATTGATGATATGGGGGTTACATAGTTGATCTAACTTGTGATCGAATAGCTAACCCTAGATGAGTTGTTCTGTGCCTACCACCTAAAACCCTCCGGCTTATATAGACGCCGAGGGTACCTTGGGTTTACACATGGTTGGTTACATGCGAGGAGATAAACATGCCTATTCGCTACATCAAACATGGAGTACAAGCCATGCCTCCTGAAGCTTCCATCTTGGAGACTGGGCCTTCAAATATTCATGTGTTCGGTAAGTGGCCCGTGTAGTCCGGCCCATAGGAATAAGTTGGCCTCTCGAGGACCCCTTAATCCATGACTCCCTCAGTAGCCCCCGAACATGCCTCCAACGCAAAGGGTCCCAACTTCAATTACTTTACATGATCAGAGTCTTCGGCTTGCGAGGTGAGTTCTTCCCACAGAACATAGTTTGGCCTCCGATGATAAGTAGCTTCCCGCACAGTAGCAGGTCCAAACACTACAAATTGGCCGGTCTTGAAGGCCAAACATCAAGGGGTAAATAATATTCCTCTGACAGCCTCTCTGACGAAAGGTCACGGCCCACCACGATTGCTAGGCCAGTTACACAAACTCCGTTCGCGGTTCGAGGCCGTTTTAATCATCACGATCTATCGACATACCGATCATGTCCCGTTTTATACGGGATATGTTTAATCACACGCGCGCAACGGTTTGCACGTCTCGGGAAGCGGAGGGATTCACGGCGCCACAAGGGGAGACCATATCGATAGGCCTCATAAAAGGAGAACAAAACCCCAAAGCCTATTTATGTCTCCCATTCGCTTTCTCCGCCTTCCATTCCTTTGCGTCTCCAAAGCACAGATCTAGGTCTTCCGCCCCCACCTCCGAGCTCATCAATGGCAGGCTCCAACGGCTAGTGGGAGGTCTCCATGGTCACCGATCGGGACATTCTTGACCTCAATAAGGTCGGCTACCTCTCCACTGACATTCCTCATGGCGCACCGGAGGAGGGCCAAGTGATCCGCACCCCCCGGCCTGGCGAAAGGGTGGTCTTCCTCCCCCACTTCATCAGGGGGTTGAGCTTCCCGCTTCACCCCTTCGTCAGGGGGGTGATGTTCTTCTACGGTCTTGACTTCCACGACCTCCCGCCAAATTCCTTTATGCATATATCGGCCTTCATCCTCATCCGCGAGGCGTTTCTTCGAGTTGATCAACACTTCGGGTTGTGGCTCAAAGTTTTCAACGTCAAGCCGAAGTGCGTCGGTAGGAAGCACGCAGACTGCAGCGGGGCTATCATCAGCAAGCTCACCCACGTCGTGTGGCCATCAGGCACCTTCGTCGACACCATCAAGGCGTGCCAGAAGGAGTGGTTCTATATCACAAAACCACGAGAAGAAGGTCAGATCCCTCCTATCGAATTCAGATCCGGTCCCCCCACCAGACTAGCTTCATGGCTAAAAAGGGCCTTAACTGGGGACAGAGCAAGGAGGTGAACGACCTGCAGAAGCGTATTGGCTCCTTAGTTGAGGAGTACATCAAGCTGACCAACGTGGTCCAGGTGATGCTCGGGAGGCACATCCTCCCCTGCCAGCGTTGGGACACTCCCTTGTGGGCTCAGCAACTTGATGATGCACCCACAATCTGGCACCTCTTCCGCACTATGCGAGAGAAGCTATGGAAGGCACTCTTCAAGTCACATGAGAGCTGGCCCTCCGAGGAGGAAGATAGAGGCCTGCAAGCCTCCAAACCCGCCACCGACATACGGGTCACTTCTTCTTGATCGGCTTTTACATTTCCCCAAGAGGATCCATAACGTTTTGTTCCGATCATTCTTTCGCAGAAATGGCTAAAGAAAGCTGTTAACATTAGCAGTCCGTCACCTCAGCCCGAGGACACTAGATCCGGGCTGTTGGCCTAAATGCTTGTGGAGAAGCCCTACAAGGCCCCCAAAAAGAAGGAGAATAAGAAGAAAACAGGCCGAAGTGAGCTTCGTATCCGGGACCAGTCAGAGACTATGTCCGGGGAAACCCATGCCTCCTCTAATCAAGAGGAGCATGAGGAGGAAGAGGAGGAGGAGGAGTAGGAGGAAGAGGAGGAGGACGAAGCCGGGGGGAAGGAAATTCTCCCCTCACAAGAAAGACGGCGGCGTCATCGCACGCCCTAGAGGAGGTTCCCCCTCCTACCCCGAAGAGGACGCGTCGAGCATAAGTGATCCTGTCCAACGACACCTCGAATTCAGATACTGAGTCTGATAACCTCGAGCTGGTTCCACGAAGGAACCTCAGTGTCAAGCCCCCGGCTCGAAGGTTAGGATCCGAAGACCCCTTGTTTGTTCTTTTAACAAGTTTAGAGTTTACTAACACGCATGTACTTATGGATTTTGTAGCCCCCCACGCATCCTCCCAACCGATCAAATATCGGATGGGGAGACCCCACCCAACTAGTGGAGAGTGGGAACGCCTCGCATCCCGCCACTCCGGGCGCCACGAAGGACACCGCCGAGGTGTCATCCCAACATGCTCCTTTGGAGCCGGGCACCAACGACAAGGGAGATGACACAATGGCCGAGGCTAACACCACGGTTACCGAAGACCGGGGAAGTACCCTGCCCAAACACTGAGGAGGCCGGACGAACGGCTGCTCAGTCCCCTCCAAGGGCATCTTCGGAGCGTACCACGCCTCCGGAGGTTCCGGTTCAAACCCTGGTTGGTGATCGGGTTATCCGATCACCTCCGACTCCACTGACCAATGGGTGGTCGGTCATAGAGGAGGCTCTATCGAGCGCCTCTGTCTCCGAGGAGCACCACACCCTCATGGGTGTAGTATTAAAGAGCATCCAGTTCGTTGACAACGGACTGAAGGAGGCCTTAAAAGGTCTCCTAACGGGTTTTCAAGTAAGTCACCTGATACTCTTATTTGCAAAGTTATTATTTATTTCCATTATACACATAGCAGCCCCCGAGCCCTAGAAGTGTTTGCAAAAACTTACCTAGGGTCAATCATGTATCCGATACCGAACTAGATACAATTTATGTGTCCGGCATCTTAGGGTAGCTCCTAATAAGGTCCAACATATGATCGGATTGATTATAATGTGGGAGTTGAAAACCCATGTAACATGTCCACTATATGTGTACTGTAGGCATCATTATCGGCCACGACAATAAATGGCACTGAGCTGGACGAGTTGAATCAGAAGCTTAAACGCTCCGAGGATGAAGTTCAAGCCCTCAATCGAAGATTCGACGAGGCACAAGGTAGGTCAAATCAAAATCCGAATACCTTTGCCCAAACTCCTTTGTCCGAACACCTTTACCCGAACACTGTCCAGGCAGTTGTTCATAATATCTTAATGTGCAAACAGCTTCAGCGAAGGAGGTGGAGAGGCTCAAGGCCGAGCTCCAACAAGCAAAAGACCATGCGGCCGTTGAGAGAGCGGCAGCCAAAGAAGCGGCGACCGCCCTCTCCGCCCTACGAACCACCAGCCAGAAGCACGAGGCTCGTGTGGTGGAGGTTCAGCAGGAGATCAAGGACGCCAGCCAGAAGTGCGAGGTCCTTGAGTAGAAGGGCAAGGAGAGCACCGCCGAACTGTCCACCTTGAAGAACAATCTTCAAAAGGAGCAGGTGGACAGGCAGTTTTATGAGGAGCAAGTCCACCAACCGAAGGACATAATGGATGGTAAGCCATACTTACTACAGTGCGTCTTTGGGGATAGCAAATTCAAATTGCTTACCTAGGTGTGGCATTCTTCAGGCACCTACTCCAAACTTCAGAAGAGCGTGGCGGACGCTAATATGTTGTTCGCCTCGAGGGAAGAAGGAGACGAAGCTCGGCTATTCTGGGCACAATTCAGAGCCCTCGAGCGCTTGCCTCTTCTCGTGGAGCAGCTAAAACAACAAATGGAGTTGCACCAGACGGCAGAGTTGGTCATGAAGGACCTCTGCGTCCGCTTATGGCCCGGTGAGCCGCTGCCAGGCAGCTACTTTGGCCTGGTGCAGAAGTTGATTGCCGCCTCGCCCCGCTTGGATGTCATGAAGTGCTCTTCCTGCATAGAGGGGGTCTGAATGGCCCTTGCCAAGGCCAACGTGCACTGGCCGGGGCTGGATCCGATGAAGGTAGCCACCGCCCCGCTGCCTCCCAGGAAGGAGCATAGATGCCCCGAGCTATACTTCGATGCAGTGATCGAGAGTGCTCAGGTGATAGCGTCACAGTGTTTGGGCAATAATATGTTTGAATGAGTTGTAACGCATCTGAAACTTATCAAAACTTTTGATGTTATAATTTATTATGCTTTTATAGTTTTGCATTCCTTTATAACTCCTGTGTGGCCGTTTAATACTGAAAGATGCGAGTCGTCGGCTTCAGCCCCCATGTAGATACCACATGAGGTGTCTATGCCAATGCACTATGTTCCTTAGCCGAGTTATCAGAACCCGAAGGCAGTAAAGTGCGGCAGACTAGGCAATCAGACTATAGTGCTTTATTTCTTTCACTTAGCCGTAGGGGGACGAAAAGGACCGCGGGGAGCTTACGATTGGCTACCGAATTGTTGTGTTGTTTGGACGGACCGCGGCTAAAGATGGTATCAAAAGGTTTGCACAAAGGACAAACCCCTCATATACCACGGAATAACCGCTTACGAGGTTTGAAGTATAATACTTCCAGCTCGGGTTCACAGACCGGATCTCGCATACTATGACAGTCAGTTTTTGGCTTTCTCCCCTGACGTGCTTGACCAGACTATCTGGAAGTAGAATCGCAGGGGTGCTCCCTTTGCCGTTTTAGCCAAAGAAAGCGGAACGTAAAGGGGCAAGCAGAGGAGACGGGCAACCCAACTATTGACCCAAGACACAGTTCGGAACCGATGCATATTAAGTGAACTCCAAGACGCCAAACACATAATGAACAATAGGTAAGGCGATTAGTATGTAAGTTCGAGCCCCTGGTGTAATATCCGGTCATGTCGTAACGATCGAATTAATTCGCGAGAACGGTGAGAAAAGGAAAATATGTGCCGAGAAGGAGAACTAGAAAACATGTAAAATGATGTTGTATTTTTTCTCAACAACACTTATTGTTCGGAGTGCCGAAGCAACTGCTTATAGGTATATGGAAAAAAAAGGAGATTACAGGAGTGGTTGTACTAGGGGTCTTCGATTGATTGCCTTACGTCCTCGATATGCCCTGTTGCTAGTTTTACTCCTGATCTTTGGTGTGCCTCGATGGGTGCCATCATTCGGCGAACGGATCTTGCTAACGAAGTCTTGAGAAGTCGTCGAACTATGGATAGGCTTTAAGCCTGTGGTGGGCCCTTTAATGGTCCCTGCATTGTGTCCGAAGACATATTTAGTGGTGGTAGTCTGGTCCAACCGGACTCCCACCTTTGTTTCCCCACCGCTGCCCATGGAATTTTAAGAGCGAAGTTGTGCCTTCTTGGCACGTACTTCACTGGTCCTAGGGGCGTGCGGTGGGGTGCGAGTTCCTATTTGTAGGTAGAGGGCTCTGAGAGTTTGGCCTACAGCCGAGCTCGCTTCCCAACCTTATGTGTCTTTACGACAGATTTCGGAACCTGTCGATCATCATGGTAACTAAATTCGGCCGCCAGGGCTAGCGCATGCTCCTCAGTCCGTAGAGATCGCTCCGTATTGCCGTTGACAGTGATGACCCCTTTGGTGCCAGGCATCTTGAGCTTGAGGTATGCATAATGCGGGACGGTGTTGAAACAAGCGAACGCTGTCCGACCAAGCACGACGTGATAGCCACTGCGGAAGGGTACGATGTCGAAGATCAAGTCTTCGCTATGAAAGTTTCCAGGCGAGCCGAACACAACTTCCAGGGTTACGGAGCCCGTGCATCGGGCTTCGACACCTAGAATCACCCCTTTGAAGGTGGTGCTACTGGGTTTAATCCGTGATAGGTCTATGCCCATCTTTTTCACCGTATCTGAGTAGATCAGATTAAGGCTACTTCCTCCGTCTATTAGGACTTTTGTGAGGTGATACCCATCGATAATGGGGTCGAGGACGAGTGCGGCCAAACCCCCGTGACGGATACTGTTCGGGTGATCGCTCCGATCAAAAGTTATCAGATATGCCGACCATGGGTTATACTTCGGGGCCACCGGCTCTAGAACGTAGGCCTCTCGAAGGGCGCGCTTCCTCTCCATCTTGGGCATATGGGTGGCGTATATCATGTTTACCGTCTTGACTTCCGGAGGAAATTCTTTTGGTTGCCACCAATTGGACCCCAAGGATCATCCTCATCCTTGCTGTGAGGGCTCTTGCTTTGATCCTCGGATGGGAGCTTGCCGACCTGTTTAAACACCCAGCAAATGTGGTGTGTGTGTGGTTGGCGGGCTTCTTCTGAGTCCCGTCGATTTGGAAAGATCGCTCCATTATTTTTTCAAGTGGAGTGGGTCCATCGCGATTGCCTTTAGGAGGCTTCTTCCGCTGTCTAGGAAAGGAGTAGTGGAAGTTGGCATTAACGGGCGTGTCATCGGCATCACTGTTATTGTGTCGGCGCTTGTTTTTATTGCGCTTTGGTTTTCCGTTGCCATCCCAGACTTCAAAGGCTTAGGATCTTCGAAATTGTGGTTGCGTCTTGCCAGCCAATTATCTTCACCCGCACAAAAGTGGGTCATGAGGGAGGTGAGGGCGGACATAGTCCGGGGTTTGTACTGGCCTAGCTAGTGAGCTAGCCATTCATCCCGGATATTGTGCCGGAAGGAGGCTATGGCCTCAGCGTCCGGACAGTCGACAATCTGGTTCTTCTTAGTCAAGAACCGATTCCAGAATTGCCAAGAAGACTCGCCGGGCTCCTGGACGACGTTGCTGAGGTCGGAAGAATCCGGTGGCCGAACATAGGTTCCCTGGAAATTGGAGTAGAAAGCATCCTCTAGGTCCTCCCAACATCCAATGGAGTTTTCAGGGAGGCTGTTTAGCTAGTGCCGAGATGGCCCCTTAAGTTTGAGGGGAAGGTATTTGATGGTGTGGAGGTCATCTCCTCGAGCCATGTGGATGTGGAGGAGGAAGTCCTCGATCCAAACAGTTGGGTCAGTAGTTCCATCGTACTGTTCGATGTTCATGGGTTTGAACCCTTTCGGGAACTGATGCCGCATGACCTCATCCGTTAAACACAACGGGTGAGCCCTCGAATCCGAGCTATATTGCGCCTATGATCGGCGTATGTTGTGGCTCGGGTGCATTCTCGGTCTCTATTGTTACCTTGTTCGAGCCATGACCTGTACCCATCCCGTCTATCGGGTGAGTATCCTTTGGATCCGTAGATGGATCTAGTATGACCTGCTCTGTGATCCAAGTCATCTCGCAGGTCAAACATATTATTGGGCTCTAGTGTCTCCTTTCCTCGTCTTCGGGGTATTGCCGGTCTATAACCGGCATCATCAGCCATCCGATCATGCTCGCGAGGAGGGCGTTCTAGCATGTCGTATGGACTATGCTTTGGCGATGGAGTATCAGTGAGCTCGTTGTCGAATTGTGGCAGCTGCCTTCTCCGTGGATAACTCTTGGTCTGGTCCAACAGACCGGCGACATTCCCTTCCTCAGTCGAGAGGACTCTTGTCCATCCATCATTAAGGTCATCCCGTTCGGCTTTAAGCTGCCGTTCTTTGGCTCTCAGACTGCGAGCCGTCGCTATGAGTTGTTGTCTGAACTGTTCCTGATCTTCATGGTTATCAAGGATGTCCATGTCATCGTCTTCTGAGATATCCTCCTCCTCGACAAGGGGAGGTAATTGTCATCCTCAGAACCGTTGAAGTCGTCGGGGTTGCTTTGATGCTCGGGCCTTTACTGACCCTCTAACGGGTGTTCGGGATTATCAAGGTCGCCACGGTCTTCGGGGGTAACTCCTTCCCTGGTGCTGACAATAGCTTTCCTTCTCTTTTTGCCTTTGGACCGCTTATGCGGCTTTCGGCGCCTTGATGGTGCAGCGCCCGACTTATCGTTGTCATTGTTAGTCATTTTGTCGCCATTGGGAGTGTCCACCATATAAACATCATATGTTGAAGTGGCGTCCCATCTTCCGGTATTAACAGCGATTGGGGCGCAATCCTCTTCATCCATGTATTCTGCCTCCTCAGAGGCATAGTCCAACATGTCGGTTAAATCTTCGACAATGGCTATCAAGTGGGTGGTGGGTGGGTCGAAAATTTCGTCCCGACCTACACCGTAACCAATCCGAGCATAGATCGGGGTTGGGTCGTTGGTGATCTTCATCGGCGAGATCCAATCTAGGGCCTCATCAACCTCTGAGAGCCCGATCGGATCATATTGTTTGGAACTTACGCAGTTTACCTCCGAAGTACCAGGGCGTGGGAGTGTTCGGCAAGAACACATGTCTGGTATTTTAGTACAATGGCTAGACCAAGACAAGAGATCGGTCCATCGCTATAGGTAACCCCATTAGCATGTCCAAAGAAGGGTCTCGAGGTTAAGGCCTAAGAGTCTTCGGGTGCTACAGGCGAAGCTGCGAGCTCGATTAGCGACAAGTCGCCCCGAGAATCAATGGAGAACTCTAGGTTTCCGTATCTAACCTCACAATCAGGGGCGAAGATCTCAACACGGCCTAGATGGTCTGTGGGATTAGCGTGCAACACCATGCTGCCGAAGGTAAAGATCTGTCCAGGGATGAAAGTGTCCATGTTGCGGACCTCTTCGTTGATGACAAGGCGAGACATTGATTCCTCCTTTCTCACAGTGGAACTCTCAATGAAAGCACCAATGTCGGTGTCAAAAACCGGCGGATCTTGGGTAGGGGGTCCCGAACTGTGAGACTAGGATTGATGGTTAGAGGAGACGAAGGGGAAATAGATTTACCCAGGTTCGGTCCCTCCTATGGAGGTAATACTCTACGTCCTTCTTGGGTGTATTGATGATATGGCGGTTACAGAGTTGATCTTCCTCGATATCGAATAGCTAACCCTAGATGAGTTGTTTTGTGCCTACCACCTAAAACCCTCTGTCTTATATAGACGCCGATGGTACCTAGGGTTTACACATGGTCGGTTACATGCCGAGGAGATAAACATGCCTATTCGCTACATCAAACATGGAGTACAGGCCGTGCTTCCCAAAGCTTACATCTTGGAGACTGGGCCTTCAAATATTCCTGTGTTCGGTAAGTGGCCCGTATAGTCCGGTCCATAGAAATAGGTCGGCATCCCAAGGACCCCTTAATCCAGGACTCCCTTAGTTGCCAAAGGAGGATGACACACAATTTGTATCATGACACCGTCTTTTTTATTGAACATTTTTCTAAGTCTGCTAGAAATGCTAAATAGTTGTTGGCTTGTTTTGATCAGTTATCTGTCATGAACGTCACTTTTAATAAATCTAATCTTCTTTTTGTTCATGTTAAGGAGGATGTTCTATTTTTCTTGCCAGTATCTTTTTTGGCAAATGAGCTTTACTAAAGCATCTGGGGGTTCCTTCATACTATGTGAAAGTGGCATCCCCCCGTGGTTGGCCAATGACAAGGATACGATCTAGAAGACTCAAGCAACCGGGTCTTACCCCTTGAGCAAGGGGCCCAAACCTAAGTAAAACCTCCACCGTGTGAAATTCTATCCTAGATCATCCATGTGTGCCTGACCTTCAAAAAATCCCCAAATAATGATAGTTGTCGTGAAATCTAGTATGTGCAAGCACACGTTGGAGTAGGGATCGAGGTAGGATCCCGTCCAGCAATCGACTATGAGCTTAGTCTCGGGCAGCTCGTGCATTTTGGCACGCTGCACTTCATTGTTAATTACTTGTGTGCCATCTTGCCTCCACCGATGTTAGAGCATATTTATATATATGTGGTTTTGGTAATTGTTAACAATCCCTATGGACTAATGGTTGCCTTGAGTTATATTCGAAGGATCTATCCATAAGCATTTCTTGAAGTACATGTGTTGGTTTCAAGGATTTTATATGGTGACCAAGGTGGTATGTAAGGGTTTTATACTAAGATTGGTCATGTGAGAGTTGAGCTTATTGCAAGCATGTCTCGAAGAAGAAGATTGTGTGAACATTCATGTTTACCTTCAAGACATAATCTTTATGAAGAGAGAAGATAAGAAACAAGGTTTATCAAGACTACGTCAAAGAGTGAATCAAGTTGATCAACACACAACGTGTACAAGATGTACCAAGCAGGATCAAGTGATCCCATGATATGGTAAGCAGTGTCCATTACGCTTTGTGTACTAACCCATAATCTACGTGGGAGTTCTATGTGGGGTTAGGTATGTGTCCATGGGCTCGCGTCAAGAGAAAGATCTCATACAACCCATGGAGGATGACATCAAGTGGTGATCGTCATCAAGGTCGCGGTATGCAAGTTCAAGTGCGGCATGACAAAGAAATCGTGGTTGAAGCTTGTCGTCCATTGTGGTGACAATGGACTTGTGAAGATGTGCCTAAGAGTGGCTCACCCATAGTGGAGTATGGGGAGCAATCAACTAGTCTTCATCAAGCCAACTCAATCAATAAAGGTGGTCCATCTTGGGGAAGTCAAGATCGTCATCATCTACCTCAAGTGGACCATCAGCAAGGTATAGGTTTGCCCTTGATAGGTTTTCCATTTCACCGGTCTCATGGTGGTAGTCGGGAGACCAGGTTATAGGGTCGATTGTCGTACTATCAAGGGGGCTCTCAAGTGAGTAGCTTGATCGTATCGTTCGTTGAGAGCTCAAACCATTTGCATCCTTGCATCATATTTCTTGGTTCTTGTTTGGTGTTTCTATTTGTGAGTCCTAGATCTTGGTCATCTTCATGACAAGCTCGAGTTCATCGAAAACAGAGACACATGAATCTTCTATCATGTTTTCAATGTTGGAGTTTTTGCCGGTTCTTCATTCATAGAGGTTTCACATCTCTATATCATTGGCATTTCTATGTCGCTATTGGATAGCTCTTGTCATCTTGAATCCAACAAGCTTGAGTTTGTTCAATCTAGAGCTCCTTTGCACAAGTTATGGAAGTTCTGCTGTTCCTCCATTCATTCGTTTCCTGTTCTGGTTTTGGAAGGATGTAATCGGTAGTACCGCTCCAGCAAGTGGTAGTACCGCCCTGGCGCGGTAGTGCCGCTTGGTACTACCGCCTAACCTTCTATTGCTTGGTTTTATCAGAAGGTTGGTGCGATAGTAGCATGGTAGTAGTCAGCGGTAGTACAGCCCTAGGGCGGTAGTACCGCTCGCTACTACCGACTACTCTTATGTTCTCTAGAACCCCATCCTACCCTGAGCGGCAGTAGAACAAGGTACTACCGCTGCCAAGCGGTAGTACCGCTCCGGCAGCACTATCGCACCTCATGCCATTGCTCTAGTTGGCTGCGTCATCCGCCCGAGCAGTAGTACCGCTCCCTTGAGCGGTAGTACCGCTTGTGTGCGGGCTGAGGGGGTAACGGTTGGATTTCCCCCTCCTATAAAAGGATATCTTCTTCCCCAATGGATTTTATCCTTTGAGCTCGAGTTTGCCCCCCATTGTTGACCTTCTTCGAGCTTGCTAACTCTCAATCCCTACAATGATTCTTGCTAGTTCTTCAGGGAAAAGAGAGAGGAGATCTCAATCCACATTTCCACCAATCCCTTTCTCCTTTATGTGAGGGGAAACCCTTGGATCTAGATCTTGAAGTTCTTCATGTTCTTCTTCGTTCTTCCTCTCATTTTCCTCCATAGCATTAGTTGTTATGGTGGGATTTGGGAGAGACGGACTTGGGCACTCGGTGTGCCCTTGCCATTGCATTTGATGCATAGGTTTGGGTTCTCCACGGTGATACGTGGAAGTCAAGTTTCAGAAGCTTATTACTCTTGGGTGTTTGAGCACCCTAGATCTTGTTCCTCTTGGGTGCCTTGGTGCCCTAGACGGTTTGTGGTGCCTTGGAGCTCAATCATTGTGGTGTAAAGCTCCGGGAAAGCTTCGGGGTCTCCAATTAGGTTGTGAAGATTGCTCCAAGCATTTGGTGTTACCTCAGAGCCGCAACCCATTGTGATGAAGCTTCGTGGTGTTGTAGGGAGCCTCCAATTAAGTTGTGGAGTTTTCCCAACCTTGTTTGTACGGGTTTGGTGACCGCCCTCAAGGGTCCCTTAGTGGAATCACGACATCTTGCATTGTGCGAGGGCATGACGAGATTACGGTGGCCTTAGTGGCATCTTGGGGAGCATTATGACTCCACACCGCTCCGAACGGAGATTAGCATCCGCAAGGGTGTGAACTTCAGGATACATCATCGTCTCTATGTGCCTCAGTTATCTCTTACCCCAGCCCTTTACTTACGCACTTTACTTTGTGATAGCCATATTATTTTATGATATATATCTTGCTATCACATAGTTGTTTATCTTGCTTAGAATAAGTTGTTGGTGCACATAGGTGAACCTGGTTGTTTTATATTTTGTGCTTGACATATTAAACGTTAGTCTTGTTCCGCATTTGTTCAAGCCTAACCCGTAATTATTTTAAAGCGCCTATTCACCCTCCCCTCTAGGCAACATCCATGTCCTTTCAACCGCACTCCCTACCATGGCGATCAAGGCCACTAGGAGTAGTCACTTTGTCACTGAGAGTGACCCGAAGAAAGGCCGATTTATTCTCTTCTTGGGCAACCACGTAGGCCATGACCAAGATTCATCTGGAATTGCTCGCTCTATTTCAGAGATGGAATTATATAGGAAATTTGCAAGTCAAAAATGCTAACAAGTCCATGGTTGTGGTATATATCAAAAGTAAGGTTCCTCCCAGCCTTCCACATGGTGGTAAACAATGCCATGTGTAGTAACCACCCGACAGGTGACCGAGGACGCATGCATGGAAGTCACGTTGACCATCTCAAAAATTGCCTCAAAATCCAGCCTAAGATCACGCACACAATCACTATCATTTTTAAAGCAAAGTTTGAAATACTTACCCTATTCCAAAACATGCCTATCTTGTACATACTCGGGGCACTTCGTTCTTTTTGACAATTTTTGTTTCTTTTTGGAGGACTTGGATCTAGATTACCGCAAAGATGATAGATAACCACAAAACATGGACCCCTCCCTTGCATCCATTAACCCAACCTCGGTTACCATGCCAACCAGATGAGAAAGTAGTGAACCATCATGTGTGGCCTTTGCTGCCTCCTTATCGGGATCGGGGATATGGGAGGAGCTCATACATTTAGGACGAGCCTTTAAATGACCGATCTCCATTGGTTTGAGCATACCCAACGTAACACTAACCTCGTCATCTTTCTTTTCCATGGAGATGCCAATATTGTTGAGACTAGATGAACTAGCATTGTGAGAAAAACAAAGAAAGGATCTGATGGGAGAAGTACCCATGGAGATGTCCATATTACACTCTGCCTAGTGCCACACTTCAGAGAATGCGTGATATGAAGACCTGGTTAATTTATTATAGTAGAAGACTGGCACTAGCTCTATCCAGGTTTATCCGGCCCCTTTCTATCTAGGGTTAGATTTTGACCTAGGTTTTATCTGCAAATCATTTTGACCATAGACTTGATTTACAAACATAAGTGGTATGTCATAGAAAAACTATTGTTGGTTTCGTATTGAATGAAGTTTTCAATAATATCATTCCTTATACATATAGCTCATATTTTATTTTAGTATGTCAATATATGAGCATACTTTGGGTCAAAATGTGAGAGGCCCTAACAAACCTAGATGGAGGAGTAGCGTTTTAGAGACCGGCATCAAAAGGAGGAGAAGAACCAACACGTTAAAGCACTTGATGTATATTTTTTTAAACCACTTTAGATATAGAGATAGTGGTAGGAGCTTGGATCCTACCAGGCCTCGACCGTAGGTTTTAGGGGTGGAAGGATGGATGGCGAGGGGTTGGGCGCGGCCGGCGGCGCGACGGTGCCATGATCGCACGAGGAGGAGGCGGCGGCGGTGATAGAGAGGGCTAGGGTTTTAGGGTTCCGGCTCCTAAGGGGAGCCGGGCAATAGTTATGACTTATTGCTTAATTCCAAAAGGTGGCCTTACAACTTTTTATATAATACTTGTTGCTAATAAAAATAAGATAAGTTGGGCTAAGCCCCTAACTAGACGCACCCATTGGGCCTTCTCCGGCTATAAGTGACGCCGGTCATAACATCTCTCCTCGCCTGCGCAAACAGCTCATCCTCGAGCTGGAAGTCTGGAAAATGTTGGCAAAACTCCTGAAGCTACTCCCAAGTAGCGTCCTCCTCCGGAAGGCCTTGCCACTGGATGAACAAATTACACACCCCGTGAAGTTGCTGGACCCGCAACACCTTCGCCGGTCCTGGAAGAAGACGCCCGTCAGAGGTTGGAGGGAGCATCGGCGTGGTCATCGACGGTTCCCCATGGAAGGGCTTCAGCAACCCCACATGGAAGACGTCATGGATGCAGGCACCGTATAGAAGCTGCAGGTGGTAGGCAACCTTTCCGATGCGTTCCAACACGGAAAACGGCCCGGCATAGCGAGAGCCCAACTTGCGCTTCGCACGCGGGTCGAGTGACTGCGTGGAGCGGTGAAGGAGGTGCAACCACACTCAGTTGTCCACCGCAAACTCCGCCTCATGGTGGTGGCCGTCGTAGTATTTCTTGGACAGTTGTTGGGCCTGGAGAAGTCATTGGCGCACCTCAGCAAGGATCTCATCCCTGCTGCGAAGAAGGTCGCCAGCCTCCTCCGTCCTAGCTGTCTCGGGGTCAACCTACAGGATGGGCGGGGGCGGTCAGCCATAGACCACCTCAAAAGGCGTGGCGCGCAGGGCAGAGTGGTATGAAGTGTTGTAGCAGTACTCCGCCCACGCAAGCCAGTCCACCCAAGCACGGGGACGGTCACCTGTAACAAAACGCAAATACATGGAAATCACCTTGTTGACCACTTCTGATTGGCCGTCCATCTGAGGATGGAAGGCCGTACTCAGGCACAGCTTCACGCCCGCCACCCGGAAGAGATCGCACCAGATATGCCCAGTGAACACCGGGTCCCGATCGATGATGATCGAAGAGGGGAACCCGTGTAGGTGGACGATATCGTCGAAGTAGGCACGCACCACGGATGCGGCAGTGTAGGGATGGCCGAGCGCGATGAATTGCGCTTACTTGGAGAAGCGGTCGACCATCGTAAGGAAGACGGACTTGCCACCCACTTTGCGAAGGCCCTCGATGAAGTCCATGGAGATGTCGGCCCATAACTGAGAGGGAACCTCTAGGGGCTAGAGCAGCCCGGCCGGTCGCAGTGTCTTCGTCTTGTTGCGCTAGCACGTCAAGCAAGACCGCACCCAATCTCGTAACAGGGCCCGGTCACAGGGAATGTAGAAATCAGCACAGAGACAATGAAGGGTCTTCTGTATGCCCTCGTGGCCAGCTAAGTGTGCCAGCAACAGGGCCTGGTGACGGAGGTCGCCGTGATCCGACACGAAGAGCCGACGCCCATGCAGGAGCAAGCCATCCGCCAAGCACCACGGACCCTCCAGGTCGCCAGCGTCGAGGCGCTACCGAAGGAGCTGAGCGTCCGGAGCGTCCGCGGTGGCCCTACGGATGTCGTCAATGAGAGCGAAGGAGGGCCCCGAGCGGATGCAAAGGACCGCCCTCACGGAGTCGACAATGTCCGAGTCGTGATCGGCATCACGGCGGGATAGTGCGTCGGCCAGGTGTCGAGGTGGCCCGGACAATACTCGACAATGAAGTCAAAGCCAAAGAGCTTGTTGATCCATTGATGTTGCGGCATGGTGGAGAGCCTCTGGTCCAATAAGAACTTGAGGCTATAGTGATCCGTGCGAATATGGAACGGCCTCCCCCAGAGATACGACCGAGAGTGGCGCACGGCCTGCACCAAGCCAATGAGCTTGCTCTCATAGGCCGCGAGCTTATGATGGCGCGCAATGAAGGGTCTGCTGAAGAACGCAAGCGGTCGGTCGCCCTAATGAAGGACGATGCCAAACCCCACACCTGAGGTGTCGCAGTCCACCACGAACGGCTTGTCGAAGTTGGGCATCTAGAGGACCGGGCCCGTAGTGAGGGCCCGCTTCAGGCCCTCGAACGCCTCGGTCGCCTCAGCATCCCAGGCAAAGGTCTCGCGATGCAACAGGCGCGTGAGCAGGGATGCGATGAGGCCGAACTCCCGGATGAATTTCCAATAGTACCCCGGGAGGCCCAGGAAGCCACGTAGGGCCCACGGCGAGTGCGACATCGGCCAGGCTGCGATAGCCGCCACCTTGTCGGCATCCATAGCGACACCCTCGGCCGAGATAACGTGGCCGAGGTAGGCGACCAAAGATGTGCCAAAGAAGCACTTCGAGCGCTTGAGATGAAGATGGTGCGCTCGAAGCTCGTTGAAGACAATGGCGACGTGTTGAAGGTGCTCCGCCTACGAGACACTGTAGATAAGAATGGCATCGAAGAAAACGAGCACAAACCGGTGCGAGTAGGGGCGGAGGACATCGCTCATCAAGGCCTGAACGTTCACCGGGGCGTTGGAGAGGTCAAAATGCATCACCAAGAACTTGAAATGGCCGTGATAAGTCTGAAACGCCGTCTTCACGACATCGTCCGGGTGCATCCGCACCTGGTGGTAGCCGGAATGGAGGTCGAGCTTGGTGAAGAAGCGTGCCCCATGTAGCTCGTCCAGGAGCTCGTCAATGACCGGAATGGGAAATTTGTCCTTGAGCGTCTGGGCGTTAAGAGCATGGTAGTCGATGCAGAAACGCCACGTGTCGTCCGCCTTGCGAACGAGGAGGACCGGAGCCAAAAACGGCGAGGTAGAGGTCCGGATGATGGCCAAGGCGAGCATGACCGTGCACTGCCACTCTAGCTTGTCCTTCTGCAGCTCGGGGTAGCGGTAAGGGCGCACCGCAATAGGGGTTGTGCCCGGCAGTAGGTGAATGCGGTGGTCATACGCCCATGCTGGTGGAAGGCCCTAGGGCTCGTCGAAAAGGTCGCGGTGCTGCTGCAAGAGATGATCCAACAGGGGGTGATCAGGCCCTGCAAAAGTCATCGTCAACTGCAGATGCGGCGAGGCTGGTGAGGCGCCACCCATGCCCTCCCACCAGACGCAATGACCCAGGCGCCAGAAGGTCATCGTCATGGCGTCGAAGTCCAAGAGGATGGGACCCAGGGTCAGCAAGAAGTTGACGCCGAGGATGAACTCGAAGCAGCCCAAGTCGATGCCGGCACACGTGATGGTGAAGTGCTCGTCGCCGATGGTGATGGGGACGTTCTGTGCAATCCCATGACATCGGAGGCGGTCGTCGTTAGCCACGGTGACCCAGAGCTGCTCCCCACCCGTCGGTTGCAGCGCCAAATGGCACATGGTCGACTCGGGCAGGAAGTTATGGGTGAAGCCCGTATCCAGGAGGGCCACGAGGCGCTCGCCGTTGATCATCACCGGCAGGAGCATAGTCTGCTCCGCTCGTATACCCGCGAGGGCATGGAGGGAGACCACGAGAGCCGTCGTCGGAGTAGGCGCCGGTGCGACCTCCGCAGCAACTGGGGCAGGCACGTCGCCGAGCCCGTCAGCGGCGGTGTCCTCCTCGATGTAGTCGGCTGCCTCCAAGTAGAAGAGCCGTGGGCAGACATGGCCTGGTACGTAGGGCTCGTCGTAGTTATAGCATAGCCCCTGGCGACGATGCTCGAGCTACTCGGCCGGGGTGAGCCGGTGGAACGGCCGCGTCGCGGCTGGAGCGTTGGTCGCTGCAGAGGCCGGAGGCGGACGCCCCGACACTGGTGGTGTCAGGGGCGGCCTAGTTGGTTGTCGGGCGCCCCGAACCGGCGACGCTGGCTGCAAGTCCTGCACGCGACGCTCGAAGGCGCGGGCATAATACATGGTCGTCTGGAGGTCTTGACGTCTCCGCAACTCCACGTCCATGCGGATATGATCCGGCCGACCGCCCACGAAGAGCTCGGCCCTGCTGGTGAGCTACCATGCCGGGCACGTGGTGCACCAGGGCCTGGAAGCGGTCGGCAAAGTCCTGCACCGTGGAGGTGAAGGGTAAGCGGCCAAGCTCCGCCAGCCGGCTCCCGCGTATCGGCAGCCCGAAGCGTAAGAGGCAGAGCTCACCAAAATGCTCCCATGGGGGCATGCCGCGCTCGTCCTGCTCGAGAGCATAATACCACGGCGCCTAGGAGGTGATACGAAGCGAGCCAGGTGCGGTCCGACGGGAGTGTGCATTGCCCCTAGAAAAACTAGTCACATTGATTAAGCCAGTTCAGGGGGTCCTCGGTGCCGTCGTAGGTGGTGAAGTCAAGCTTGGCGAAGCGTGGCGGCGTGTGGTTACACCTCGTCGGCACAGAGCAGCGAGGGGGCGGCACCGGGTCGGTGGCCCTGGAGGGCCCCCCATGGAACGGAGGACCGTCGGGGCCGACGTAAGGTGCGGCGAAGCTGGAGGGCCTGACATACTGCAGGGATGGCGCCGACGACGACTGGACGTGCGGCGGCCCCGAAGCCGTTTTGTAGACCGGCTGCGAAGTCCCGCCCAACTAGGGTGGTAACGGTGACGGCGAGGGGGGGGACCTGACTTGGTGGATCGGAACCCCCACCACCGCGGTAAGGGCCGGCCCGAAGCTGGCAGGTGGTCGCGGCGGCAGTTGCAGTGGCCCGACGGACGCGGTGAAGGCCGCCAGGGATGGTGGCTGCCACGGCAGCCCAGTGGTGGCGACGGGCGGCGCGGCTGGTTACGGCCCGTAGGGCCCGGTCAGGTACAGCCGGATGCCCTAGACCGCTTGGGCAAGATCCCAAAGCGCCTCGGACACCTCCTCCGATGTGAGGACGGTGAGGGGGGAGGGGCGACGGAGGAGACCGGCACGGGCAGGGGCGGGGCGACGGCCGTGGTGGTCATCGGGGGCAACGAGGTGGTCTGTAGCAGAAGGGACGGGGTGGGTTGCGGCGTGAACATGATCGAACCAGAGCTACCTGATACCAGATTGGTAGGAGCTAGGGTCCTACCAGGCCTCGACCGTAGGTTGTAGGGGTGGAAGGATGGATGGCGAGGGGTCAGGCACGGCCGGCGGCGCGACGACACCGTGATCACGCGAGGAGGAAGCGGCAGCTATGAGAGAGAGGGCTAGGATTTTAGCGTTCTAGCTCCTAAGGGGAGTCTTAGGAGCCAGGCAATAGTTATGACTTATTGCTTAATTCCAAAAGATGGCCTTACAACTGTTTATATAATCCTTGGTGTTAATAAAAATAAGATAAGTTAGGCTAAATCCCTAACTAGACACGCCCATTGGGCTTTCTCCGGCTATAAGTGACGCCGGTCATAACAGATAGAGACATAAGGGCACACAGTCTTACTGCTACAGAAAATCACTTCAGTTCTGAGCCAAGACGATGAAGTATTCAAGCATAGCGCTAAACTATGAAAACCAGCACTACTAGTATCTGAACTTAAACAGTGTGACAAAGAAAAACAAGCAAAACGTTTTGGCCATGTTGCCGATTTCGTTGAGACGAATGCTGTCCCCGAAGACGCCATCGCCACCTGATAACTTGATCTATTACTCTCCCTACATGCGACCTATAAAGATGAACTTTTAGTATGCTGGGCTGCACGAGTAGTGCTAAAGGCACTAAAATTTGGTCGATGGAAATGTACAACTCAATGGACGTAACCTGTTAAGAAATTTACTCTGCTTCTCATTCCTCAGTCTCGTCTTACAAATGGAGCTGCTGTAGCTCTTCGTTCAGTCATCTTCAGTCTCCTTTGCAGAACCTTCAAAAGACAGAGTTATGTTAGGCAAGGTATACAGGCTTTTATGGATTTCCGACATTACAAAGTAGTTCTTATTCACTGTCTCGGCATGCTTCAGTTCATTTCATCATCTAATGCTTCTATGGATTTCTGGTATTAGACAAAGTAGTTCCTATTTAGCTGCCTCATTATGACTATTCGTGACTATATACCTTTGTCACAACAATAGAAACTGGACCAAGGTACGTAGAGGCATTCTGATAATAAAAAGTCTAATATGCACTATATTATGGGACGAGGGAGTACTAAAAACAATGAGGGAAAGATAATGAACTTGAGGATGCCACACTCTTAATCATGGAATACAGTTACAATTCAAACAGAGACAGTAGCTCCCCTAACAAAGTTCAATAAGAAACTTGCATATATGTAGTGAAGCACAGCAGTCCTTCGAAACATATATGTAGTACTTTTTCCCCTGAAGAAATGCAGTACTGATATCTAACAGTTGATTTGCTATATATGTATACTTTCTCAGCCTAATGCAAGTCTTGAAAACAAAAAACTAGCACAGTGTCATTACAATGCCTAGTACTCCATACAAGTAACAGAGAACGATGCTTGATGCTCAAAAAAAAAAAAATAGAGAACGATGCTATGTTCAAAAATGAAACACTTCCGTATGGGATCATGGAGATAAATTTGTATCAGAAATGTACATGAGTAAGCATATGGACACTGATATGGACCTATCCAGCGCGGCAGCGCCTAAGATAGTGAAGCCCAAAATGTATATTAAAGTATTGGACATACGCTAGGGCAAAATTAGCAGAATTTTAGTTAGCATTAGTCCTGCTTCAGCAGGGCTAAGTTATACTCCCTCCGTTCCTAAATATAAGTCATTTTAAAGATTTTAATACAGACAAATACGAAGCAAAATGAGTGAATCTACGTTCTAAATTGGAAATGTTATTGCTTGGGCAATAAGCAGCCATTGATCCTAGCAGTACTTGCTGGAGTAAAAGACTCAACAATTCTGCCAATGACATGCTATAGTCATATATTGGGGTATAGTGTTAATTGCAGTGCCTTGCATTTATCAAAAAAAAAACATATAGTAACATATACTAAAGCTGTGTAAATATCACTTGCAGCTCTAAGCAGACATATGAAAGAAAAGGAAAAACAAATATGTCTAGCAGTTAGCCATCTTATCACTTAAATGGAAACCCAGAGAAAGCATATGGACATATCCAGCGCCTAAAATAGTGAAGCCTAAAATGTATATAGAAGAATTGGACATACGCTAGGGCAAAATTGGCAGAGTTCTTAGTTAGCATTAGCCCTTCTTCAGTAAGTGGTAAGTTAGACATTTTATCCACACAAGACCATTTACACATTGAAATGGAAGTGCTTTACTCTATAAGCCCCAATTTCTAAGAAGCTCCCTACAACCATCAAACATAAGCCCTCGATGCAAGATTACTAACAACAAGCTAAACGTACGCATGTAGCCTGAAAGTTGAACATTTGCATACGCTCTCTCCCATAACTGAGAATCTGAGATGTTAGACAAAGCATATCACACATTAAAACATCATACAGATAACAGATCTGATCTCTCGAATGTTGCACATAAGCACACCATTTCTAATCAGCAGTAGATAAGTAACAAGAAACTACAATCAAAGAAAAAAGACAGGGCTAGACAAGTAGCAGGAATGTACAATCAAAGAACATAGACGGTAGAATTACCTGAGCAGAGAGCCGGTGGTAGCTGCCAAGCGTGAATGAAACGGGTGGCGACGTGCTCGCTAGGCGGCGCAACCAGCTCGTAGACCTCACACTCCACAACCTTGCGAGCACGCACGTCCACGCCGAGCAGATGCTCGTCGAGGAAGAAGTAGACCACGTCAGGGTTGGTGGGATGGATGAGCCCAAGCACGGGGATCTTCCTTGGCAGACCAGTTGCCTTGTAGCTCGCGTCGTTGCAGATCTCCGCAAAGGTGGCCTCGTACTCCAGTGTCCACTCCGTGGACTCCGGATCGGCGAGTGTCAAGACGCTGATCTGTGCAGCGCCGCGGCTGTTCCGGCTCCGGTACATGTCCACGAACCGCAGCTTGCCGCCGCTGACACGCACGCAGCGGTACTTGTCGAGAAATCCCCAACCTTCCTTGCACTTGAGCACCTTGCTCGGCGGTAGCGGGACGACCCTCAGCACCGGCGCGTCCTCGAAGGGGTCGCAGGTGAGGAGGCACCAGGAGAGGTCGACCCACCAGAGCCTCTCGTAGTACGAGACCACGCCGTTGGGGGCCAACATTCGGAAAGGAAGCGGGATGTGGATGTCCTTGCTGACCCACTCTCCGACGTCGGAGGAGAAGCGTAGGAGTGTGCCCTCCTGACGGCCGAGGATGGGCTGGAGCTCAACGACCATGTACATGTAGTGGCCGACGCCCCCCGGGGAGGAGATGAGGCCGAGGTGGCCCGGGTGCAGGATGAG
Source organism: Hordeum marinum (assembly GCA_022496015.1). Taxonomy (NCBI): domain Eukaryota; kingdom Viridiplantae; phylum Streptophyta; class Magnoliopsida; order Poales; family Poaceae; genus Hordeum; species Hordeum marinum. The sequence continues at coordinate 7,104 of JAAAWK010000121.1, read as the reverse complement.
CTCGGGCTTGGGGAGCGGAAGGGCGGAGGCGGTGGTGGCGTCAAGGACGAAGTAGACCGCGACGAATGAGCGCCAGCCGAACTCCTGATGGCCGGGGGTGTCGATGATTGTCGTGCCCGTGGCGTGGCCCTGGTCGGCGTGGAGGAGGAGGAGGCAGGTGGGGTCGACGGCAACGACGGACGGGTAGTTATCGGAGGCAGTGCGACCCGGGAAGATGCGCGGCGGGATGGTGAGGAGCGCGACGCGTGGGGGCGCCGGCAGCGCGAGCGAGAGGTCGGCGTCCGCCGCCGTCACCCGCGGCACGCTGCCCAGGATGACCCAGGAGGAGGACGCGGACGCCATGTCTGCCTCGATGCGGTGGTTCGTGTGTGTGCGGCGGCGTTGGCGACGGTGAAGTGGTGAATGGTGGTCGCGGCGGTGGGGGTCAGGGTTTTACAGGCAATGCAAAGTGAAGAACCGGGTCGTCTTTTGTGGAGTGGCACGGCCGAGGCAGAGGCGCAGAGCTAGCATGAACGCCAGAACGCAGTTGGTTCCGATCGGTGGCATGCCAGCCCGCTCTGCTGTAGAGCTGCAGCCTTGGACTGCACCCGAAAATCAAAAGGGAGCTTTTCTGTTCGTCGGCTAGCGACTGCAGCAAACCAAAGAGGCAGATGAGTTTTCCCATCTTTTGCGGCTGCCGTTTGGTGAAACTGATACGAAGGGAGCAGACCAGGCTACATGATCCTGAAAAGAGATCTCTCAGGCATACGTGTCGACTATGCGCAGAAATGTTCAACTTCTTAAGGCATGGCCATCGCTAGACGTGCTGACTCATAGGCCAACTAGGTTCGGACTCCACTGTGGCAACAAATGCATGCCGAAGGTGGCAGGTGCAGCTTGCAGAAGAGTTCGCTGCTTCGACGAAAAAAGCTAGTGAAAAAGAAGAGATAGAAGAAAAAGAGGGAAAATACGTGACAAGCTGTGAAAAAAGTTGCCAAAAGTGACGCAAGCAAGCAGCATGTGGGGTTGAATGAACATCAGCATGGACATGGCTCTACCTTTCGAAGCCTATGTGGATGTATGGAGGCAACATCTTGCTGCTGCCTTTATTATACATGCTCTTAGGGCATGACCAACGCCCTCTTACATGGACCGTTGTCCCAGCTGTCACGTTCGTTTAGATGGTCCAGGCTCAGTCAAAGATGGTGATTGGAGACCGAAGGTGATGCTTGCAGAAAAGCCCGCTTCCTTACTGTCAAAAGCAAGGTGAGAGAAGAGAAAAGAGGAGCATGTACGTAGAAAACTAGATGTGGGCACCAGTGTGCAGACGTAAGAAAGGAAGAGAGTCACAGGAAAACATGGTACACAGACTAATGCTTGCGTTGGATGAAAGATTGCAATACGGTGGTTTCATCCCTTTAACGCTTGCGTGGATGGGCTGAGGCATATGCTGGTGGTGCTTCCATAGTTCATGCCCTTGGGCCAGAATTTTGAATTGGTTAAGGCTGATGGCAGTAAGAGGAACTTCAACGGCCGATCCAAATGGACGGCGTATGCGCGGAAATGTTCAATTTCTTGGCCCAGAATTTTGAATTGGTTTAGGCTGATGGCTGTAGTTTGAGTTTCTCCTACCCTACCACTTTTTTATTTTTAAAAAAGAAAAATGCCAGTTCTTTCTTTTTATGAACCGAAGGACTTCTTGTGTTATATGAAACTCTAAACTCAATGTACCATAATAAAATAATGAAGAAAGAAAGTGATAAGAAGAGTGTTGTTCTCTTTAGAGTTGACGTTGCGGACCAATCGAGGCTTACCGGAAGGTCGAAATATCATTGAAAAGTTCCATCCTTGGGACAGTCATGCCATTCTGTCATGAAAGGAAAGGCCTTGCCTTAGTTCTTGATTACATCAAGAAAAGCTTTTGATTCCAGCTTGTGGGAGAGTTTGTACCACATTCTCAAAGCAAAAAGGGTTCCTGGACTAACGGTTGAACTAGATTGGAATGCTCATCGACTCTAGCAAATCGTTTGTTTCACTTGACGGTAACCTGGGTAATTGTATTCGATGTAAATGTGGGCTGAGATAGGGTGATCCCCTCTAGCCATACTTTTTTTCCTCTTTATCGGCGACATTCTGCAACACGTGATCCCAAAAAACGTCTTTTCATGGTCTCCTTCAACACCTCACCATGAAAAATACTTCATGTCTAGTTCTTCACGATATGAAGTCGCTTTTGCATCTAGGACACAAGACTTATTCACATGGTTCATCTGGGGAAGACCTATGTGACTAATCAGTGCATATTGTTTCCATGGTTAGTGCATAGTGGGCGTTTGTTCACCAACAGGCACGTATTTCAGAGGGGTCTGGCTTTTTACGACTCCTGCCCATTCTGCTCAGCTGTGGAATATGCATCATACATGCTTCTTCATTTCGAGGTCACTTCTGAAATTTGATTAATGATGAACTCACTTAATATCAACCTTGTAGAGTGTTCGTCTACCCAGGAATTGTAAGGAAATCAACCTTCATATAAGATTTGATGCGGCTGTCATGGTTCTTCTCTAGAGCCTAAAGAAGAAATGCGAAAAATTTCAAAAATGAGGTGGAATCGTTGGGTTTGGTGCCTCATCGAGAGGCTAAGGACATTTTTCTATTCTCATGTAGGTGTGGTAAAGAGGATCATAAACTAACTCTTATTGATAAAAGCAATAAAATGAGTTTAGGCTCGCTTTACCCGTTGTAGTCCCTACAAAAAGCCTACAATAATGTAAAAAGACTTTTTTGTGTGCATCAAATGCTTCAATTGAATGGTTTTACTGATAAATGGTTTCACTAGAAGATGAGTGTGGTGTGGCAGTAAAGGGAATAGTAGAATTAATAATTGCTCTAAGCCTTATTTTCCTACTTATAAAGGCTTGATGTGGTGGCCCTTTGTCCCCTTTCTATTTGATCTTGTTGCCGATGCTTTAGCAATTATTATGGAAAATTCTAAGAAAGAGAGGTTGATCAAAGAACTGGTGCTAGATTTAGTTTAGGGGATGTCAATCTGCATAATATGCATTCTTTTTAAAATTTCATTAAAAACTTTGTTGAATTTATTGGTATAGAGGGAGTTTGAAAGGAAAGGACCGAGTGAAAAAAATAACTAATGAAGTACTTTAGTCAACATTACAAAAAAATCAGTTAATGTGTCAACGAAGTATATCTGAAACACACATACTATGAGTGCCATACTTAATTGGAAAGACATGAAAGGTATCTCTAGGGAGGAGCTGTGATTATTTAGGTGGAATTAACATAGTGACTTGTGAATTTGTGCAGCTAATTTAGTTTGTATTACTTATATGAATTCAAATATTTAATGTATGATGTGTATTAACATAACACAATTCCCTTTTTTGAAAAGGAGGAATGGAGCCCCCGACATGTGCATCAATCGATGCATGCAACCATTTTATTAAAAAGGTTCAAACGATGTCTCAGATCCACAAAAGCGCTCAAGCGCTAAACAAAGAGTACGAAGCAACAGAAAATAAATTGCCACATGCGGCGTAACTAAACATAGACTACGATGCCTATACACCTAGCCTATTGTTAGCATACCATCCAAACTGATTGAAGATAATCCGTGCGACCATCTCTCACCGGTTGCACCCAATAGCCATAAGCTCCCTAGAGTCCGCATAGCTGAGTAACAACCACGTACGGATCCAAGATGTTGCTCTAAAGATAACCTGCAAAAAGTTATTGAAATTCTTGCCATTAAAAAACATATCATTTCTGGTATTCCATATAGCCCAAAATAAAGCACATATCCCAATCCGTATAAGATTCTCTATAGCAACGTCTACTCCATCGAGCCACGTTCCAAATAACGAACTAATGCATGTTGGTGGATTAATATTAAAGGCTATATGGAAAGTTTGCCATAATAGTTTTGCAAGAGGACAATCAAGAAAGAGGTGTCTTATTGTTTCATTTTGATCACAATGGCAACAACTAGGCCTGCTTGTTGGAAATATGCCCTAGAGGCAATAATAAATTAGTTATTATCATATTTCCTTGTTCATGATAATCATTTATTATCCATGCTATAACTGTATTGATCGGAGACTTAGATGCATGTGTGGATACATAGACAAAACCATGTCCCTAGTATGCCTCTAATAGACTAGCCCGTTGATCAAAGATGGTTAAGGTTTCCTAGCCATGGACATGAGATGTCATTTGATAAACGGGATCACATCATTAGGAGAATGGTGTGATGGACAAGACCCAAACTACAAACATAGCATATGATCGTGTCAGTTTATTGCTACTGTTTTCTTCATGTCAAGTATATGTTCCTATGACAATGTGATCATGCAACTCACGGATGTCGGAGGAGTGCCTTGTGTGTATCAAACGTCGCAACATAACTGGGTGACTATAAAGGTGCTCTACAGGTATCTCCGAGGGTGTCTGTTGAGTTGGCATGGATCAAGACTGGAATTTGTTACTCCGTGTGACGGAGAGGTATCTCAGGGCCCACTCGGTAATACAACATCACAATAAGCCTTGCAAGCAATGTGACTAAGTGTTAGTCACGGGATCTTATATTACGGAACGAGTAAAGAGACTTGCCGGTAACGAGGTTGAACTAGGTATCGAGATAACGATGATCGAATCTCGTGCAAGTAACATACCGAAGAACAAAAGGAACATCATGTGGGATCACGCGGAAGTCCTATTTTGGTCGTCGGAAAAGTTTCGGGCTCATCGGTAGTGTACAGGGAGTACCGGTAGTGTACCGGGAGACCATCGGGAGGGGTATTTCGATCCAAGAGGCTACATGGGGTTGTGGGAGGATGAATACCAGCCCTTATTGGGCTGGTGGAAGTATCACACAAGGCCCATGCGGCTGGGAAGAAAATCCCAAAAGGAAAAAGGTGGAAAAAGGCAAAAAGGGCTAAATTAGGAAGGAGTCCTGATCCTACTAGGAGTGGAGGAGGAGGACTCCTCCCTCCTGGTTCGGCCGACCCAAGGGCTGCCTCCTTGGGAGGCAAGCCTCCTCCTCCTCTCCTCCTATATATACTAGAGGGTTTTAGGGTTTTGGCACAAGATTTTCAGCCACGTGCTACCCGTTCCTCTAGTGCATAGTTTCTCCTCTAGATCGGATTTCTGCAGTGCTTAGGCGAAGCCCTGCCGGAATAGCTCCACCACCATCGCTGGAGCGCCGTCGCACTGTCGGAGAACTCTTCTACCTCTCCGCTCCCTCTTGCTGGATCAAGAAGGCGGAGATCGTCATCGAGCTGTACGTGTGCTGAACGCGGAGGTGTCGTCCGTTCGGCGCTAGACCGGAAGGATCGTGATCAAGATCGCAAGAAGGATCGTGATGAGTTCACGGGACGGATCATGATGAGTTCGCGGGACGGATCGTGATGAGATTGCGGAACGGATCATGATGAGTTCGTGGGACGGATCATGATGAGTTCGCGGGACGGATCGTGATTGGATCGCGGGACGGATCGTGATGAGATCGCGGGACGCTCAGTGATTTGGATCGCGAAGATGTTCGACTACACCAACCGCGTTTCTTAACGCTTCCCGCTTAGCAGTCTACAAGGGTATGTAGACCCACTCTCCCTCTCGTAGATGCTCATCACCATGGATAGATCTGCGTGTGCGTAGGAAAATTTTTGTTTCCCATGCGACGTTCCCCATCAGTGGCATCGTGAGCTAGGTCTATGTGTAGATGAGATCTCGAGTAGAACACAAAAGGTTTGTGGGCGTTGATGCTTAGATTGCTTCCTCCCTTGGTCGGGTTTTGGTTTAGCGGTATTGTGAGATGAAGCGGCCCGGACCAACATTACTCGTATGTTTACGAGAGACCGGTTCCCTCGACCACAACTTGTTGCATAGATGGCTTGCGGGTGCCAGTTTCTCTCACTTTAGTTGGATCGGATTCGACAAAGGCGGTCCTTGAGAAGGTTGAAAAGCAACTAGTGTATCACCATTGTGGTTTTTGCGTAGATGAGAATTGTTCTTAATAGATACCCGTAGCAGCCACGTAAAACATGCAACAACAATTAGAGGACGTCTAACTTGTTTTTGCAGGGTATGTTGCGATGTGATATGGCCAATTACATGATGTGATATATGTGATGTATGAGATGATCATGTGATGTATAGATTATCACGACTTGCATGTCGATGAGTACGGCAACCGGCAGGAGCCATAGGGTTGTCTTTAATTATTGTATGACCTGCATGTCAATCATTAAGCGCTATGTAATGCTTTACTTTATCGCTAAGCGGTAGCAATAGTACTATGAGCATTGAGGGCGTGACAACCCCGATGGAGACACAATGATAGAGATCATGATGATGGAGATCATGGTGTTATGCCGGTGACGATGAAGATCCTGCCGAAGCTTTCAAGATGGAGATCAACAGCACAAGTTCATGGCCATATCATGTCACTTAAGATTTGCATGTGATGTTAATCCTTTTATGCACCTTGTTTTGCTTAGGATGATGATAGCATTATAAGGTGATCCCTCACTTAAATTTCAAGATGAATTGTGTTCTCCCCAAGTGTGCACCGTTGTGAAAGTTCGTCGTGTTGAGACACCATGCGATGATCGGGTGTGATAGACTCTACGTTCACATACAACGGGTGCAAGCCAGTGTTGCACATGTAGAACACTTGTGTTAAACTTGACGAGCCTAGCATGTACAGATATGGCCTCAGAACACAAGAGACTGAAAGGTCGAACATGAGTCATATAGTAGATATGATCAACATGATGATGTTCACCATTGGAACCACCTCAACTCACGTGATGGTCGGACTTGAGTTGGTGAATTTGGATCATGTATCACTCGAATGACTGGAGGGATGTCAATTTGAGTGGGAGTTCTTAAGTAATATGATTAATTGAACTCATTATCGTGAACATAGTCAGTAGTGTCTTTGCAAACTATGTTGTAGATTACTAGCTCACGCTGTAGCTCCCTTGAATTTTTATATGTTCCTAGTGAAATAGAGTTGAAAGATGATGGTAGCAACATTGCAGACTGGATCCGTGATCTGAGGATTGTCCTCATTCCTGCACAGAAGGCTTATGTCCTTAATGCACC